>SJYX01008962.1:0-77791 GCA_006410675.1 Oreotragus oreotragus
CAGTGTGGCCAACTATGCCATTATATGGTTCCTAATTGTAAGTGTGGTTTACTGTCATCGCCCAATAATTACAAAATTATGGGTGAATTCTTTCAATCACGAAAAAGATATGTGTGTGTGAACTGTGCTGTGGTCATTGGTCCAGGACACTGCCCTGGCACTTTCCAGGGCAGAGATAAAGACTAAAACTGTAAATGCAGAATGAAAAAAAGGTATGGCAGTTGATGTCTCATGTAGCTATGAATATAAGACCTTCATTTTCCATTTTTCAACTACCTCATTCAATCTCCCTATCTGTCACATTCTGTCACCTAAGGAATTATTTAATTTTTGTTTTCATTTGCTTTTCTTTTCAGGAGAAAAAAAATATAGATTATTCCTTAGTGGTTCAGATCAAAAAGCAGGATTTTGATGGTGTGTCAGGGTTGTTGGTTTAGAGAAAATGAGAACTAAGTGGTGTCTGCAGCCACAGAGGTGAACTGGAGATGGTAGCTTGAGTTCCCCGTGTTTCTGGTAGTCCTTTTATATTTCACAACATTTAAATTGTTTCCAAATTGAATCTTCAGCATAAAGTCTCCATGAAGAAGAAATATCATACACTCAGTTTTTCCCTGGTTTTGCTCCTGGTTTAAGGAAAGCAGTTGAACAGGAGTGGAAGTAAAGTCAATAAGGGTTTTACTTTTAAACTCCGACTTAGCTTTACGATTAGTCTGACCCATCTCTCTCTCTGCCTGCTGCACTGCGGCCAGCATGGGATCATTTACAAAAGACTCAGTCACTGCAGTTCTTGCATTTCTGCCTGAAATTAGAGTCGACGTTCAGAGTGGGAAGAATGGGATTTATCATTCTTGTTTGGAAGGAGAACTCCTAAGGATTTAGGT
This sequence comes from Oreotragus oreotragus, assembly GCA_006410675.1. Lineage (NCBI taxonomy): Eukaryota > Metazoa > Chordata > Mammalia > Artiodactyla > Bovidae > Oreotragus > Oreotragus oreotragus. The sequence goes on from SJYX01008962.1 coordinate 882, forward strand.
GTTGGTGTGCACCGATTATCTTTTCTCACTTAGTTTAAGATTTTCCTGGTTTGTGGTGTGTCAGGTGATTTTTGATTGAGGCTTCAACACTTTTGTATTATATTAGACTGTAAATCTTTATTGAAACCCTTTGTTTTAACTGGCTTTGTTTGACACTTCTCCGGGCAAGGAGGCAAAGGGGGCTGCCTCACTCCTGCCAAGAGGTTAAAAACCCAGGTTCAGCCCTTCATTCTCTGTTGGTATCTCATGGCAGAAACAGGGAGAGGGGTCTTCGTTACTCTGGGCATAGTTTGATTTCCAGATCCCCTCGTGGTCTCTTGTGACACCATAGTGAATGGAAGTTGTCTTGTTCCTCTAGGCAGTGGTTTGGTGTGATCCCAATCTGGAGAGGGAGGGCGAAGAAGACATGCCTCATGCCTGGGTGTGGGTGGAAGTCCAGGCTCCCGTGTGGTCTCTACTGACACTGTAGGCGATGCTTCATTATAGCTGGCACGCAGGAATGTTCCGGCTCTCTACTTGGTCCTCTGTGACACCACTCTCTGAAGGGTGTTGGGGCTCCTCATCAGAGCTTTGTGAGGACGGACATCTGATCTCCCCTCTCAGCCTTTGTTGGCTTGGGTGGTCAGTTTCTTCTGTGGTGTTTGTCTGGAGTGGAGCTGCTGCTAAGTCACGTCAGTCGTGTCCGACTCTGTGCGATCCCACAGACGGCAGCCCACCAGGCTCCCCCATCCCTGGGATTCTCCAGGCAAGAACACTGGAGTGGGTTGCCATTTCCTTCTCCAATGCATGAAAGTGAAAAGTGAAAGTGAAGTCGCTCAGTCGTGTCCGACTCTTCGTGACCCCATGGACTGTAGCCCACCAGGCTCCTCCGTCCATGGGATTTTCCAGGCAAGAGTACTGGAGTGGGTTGCTTTGTTTGTCTGGAGTGGAGCAGTTTTCGTCTAAAAAGTTCTCTGTTTTGCTAGCCTGTCCCTTTGGGCTCGTTTGACTAGAGGGAGCAGGCTATTTGTTGGTGACCACTTCAGCTGCAAGTCGGGAATACATGAGACTAAAAGAAAACGCAGGTATCTTACCTCCGTGTTGTTTCTTAGGTCTTGAGGTCCCAAGCTGGTCTACTTTCTTTTCAGCTTGTTAGTCTGTTCATGGTTTGTTTGTTTGTTTTTGGCCACCTCACACAACATACAGGATATTAGTTTCCTGACCAGGAATCGAACTCCCTGCAGTGGAAGCATGGAGTCTTAACCTCTGGACCGTCAGGGAAAGTCCCTCACGTTTGTTTTATATATAGCATCCAGGGTATCTTTTAGTTGTATTTAGCAGGAGAAATAGTAAAAAGTAAGTCTATTCCATTTTCATAGAAGCAGAGGTTCTTGCCATTCAATTTTTGTTTTATTTATCCTAGTATTTCCTAATATTTTATTTTGAAAGTTTTGAAGATGGAAGAATTATACAACTAATCACTACACATCCACCACCTAGATTCAACACTTAGCTACGTTTTACTATATTATATATTTATCTATCCCCATTCTATCCATCAATTTATTATTTTTGAGAACATCAGTACACTTCATCACTATCAGCATGCATGCCATTAATTGGACTTTACTATTTATGGCTTTTTAAAGGTAGATTTTACATAAAGTGAAATACACTATATCATAAATACCGTTTGATGTGTTTCGTATGCATGCACGCCAAGTCACTTCAGTCGTGTCTGACTCTGCAACCCCATGAACTGTAGCCCTCAAGGCTCTTTTGTCCATGGGATTCTCCAGGCAAGAATCTTGGAGTGGGTTGCCATGCCCTCCTCCAGGGGATCTGCCCAACCCAGAGATCGAACCCACATCTCCTGCATTGGCAGGTGGGTTCCTGACCACTGGTGCCACCTGGGAAGGACGTGTTTTGTATAGTCCATCCTTTACTGAGATAATTTCTAGGACCCCAGGAAGATACCTCGGGGAAGACAATGGCACCCCACCCCAGTACTCTTGCCTGGAAAATCCAACGGACGGAGTAGCCTGGTGGGCTGCAGTCCATGGGGTCGCTACCAGTTGGACAGACTGAGTGACTTCACTTTCACTTTTCTCTTTCATGCATTGGAGAAGGAAATGGCAACCCACTCCAGTGTTCTTGCCTGGAGAATCCCAGGGATGGGGGAGCCTGGTGGGCTGCCGTCCATGGGGTCACACAGAGTCGGACACGACTGAAGTGACTTAGCAGCAGCAGGAAGATACCTCAGATCTCTGCTCAATTAATTCCTACCTCCATCTCACTCCAGGAAACAACATCTGTTCTGATTGTTTTCTTCTTTCTTTTCTCCAAAATTCATTTTGCCTTTTTAAAAAACTTCATATAAATAAAGCCACACAGCACATATTCTTTTGTGTATCACTTTTTTTTTGTTTTTTTTTCAGCACGGTGTTTCTGAGATGCATTCATGTTGTAGGTACCAATAGCTCCTTTTAAAAAAATTGCTAAGTGCTATTTCATTGCATAAAAAATACAATTATTTTTTCATTCTGAGTTGCTTCCAGTTTTTTGTCACTAAAATTTGATTGTTGGGGTAATATAAATTATCACCATCTTCTTTCAGTTATGAATGTAGTACAAGGCAACGTAAAGTTCAGGGCCTTTCTTCTGGTTGACGAAAAGACTGAGGCACATAAAAATGCATTCTATTACCTAAAACATCCACCTTTCTCACATATTTCTTGTCATTTGTGATAGCTATCAGTTTATTTGAAGCTAAAATTTTTTTTGATAATAGAAGCAAAAGAGTTTTGGTGTGGTAAAATTTAAAATTTAGCTTCTTGGCATTAAATTTTATTTTGTGAAGGAAAAAAAGCCTGATTTCAACTACACCATGACTGTCATATTCATTACTGAAAATGCCAAATTAGTCTCTGGAAGAACATCCTGTTTCACTTACAGTACTCTGCTGCTGCTGCTGCTGCTGCTGCTAAGTCGCTTCAGTCGTGTCCGACTCTGTGCGACCCCATAGACAGCAGCCCACCAGGCTCCCCCATCCCTGGGATTCTCCAGGCAAGAACACTGGAGTAGGTTGCCATTTCCTTCTCCGATGCGTGAAAGTGAAGTCGCTCAGTCGTATCCAACTCCTAGCGGCCCCGTGGACAGCAGCCTGCCAGGCTCCTCCGTCCATGGGACTTTCCAGGCAATACTCTACTTCTGCACAAAAATATAGATGTAGTTGTTACAGATGGATTCAGCTGTGTTTTGCAGACCCTTATTTATCTGGCCTTAACTTTTATGTAAGTCTTTTGCTTCTTTTCTGTTACCTCAAAATGAGTATCTAAGGGACCATAATTTCTGACTGATTGATTTATTGATTGCTATTAGAGGAGAGCTCTAACAGCATGGAAATGGGGTAAAATAAACTTTATGTGAAATTCCACTTAAAGTGGGTATGCTTACTTTGAGCAATGCAGGAAAAAATGGATGATGTTGTTTCAAACTTCTATTACAGCTTTTCTCTGACTTGACTTTTCTTTCTACAGTTGATGGACTGGACAAAGCTTCTATTGCAAATTCAGATGGCCCAACAGCAGGCTCCCAAACACCTCCCTTCAAGAGAAAGGGGAAACTCTCCACCATTGGTAAAATTTTTAAACCTTGGAAATGGAGGAAAAAGAAGACGAGTGACAAATTTAGAGAAACATCAGCAGGTATGAGTATCATAACTTTATTAAAGGATAAATTGTTAAATTTTCCAAAAGGTAAAAGATTGTATTTTGCATGTTTTTTTTTTTTGGGAAAAAATTAATATGTATTTGAAATGAAATTATTTCATTTAAGGGTGATACAACTTAAGGTTCTGATCTGTCTCCTTTTTCTATTCACTTTGGCTTTTTAACATAGTCTTGTTTTTAAATATGTACTTGTAAATTCATACAAAAATTAATGTATAGGGAGAGGAAGATGAAATGGAAAATTAGAAGTGGAAATGTTATTTGTCAGTATTATAGCTGCAAGTATCCATTTACATATATACACACTATATTATCTGTGTCTGCTTAGTTCCATTATCATGATCCTATTTGTTAATTAAGAGTTTTCAAAATGTCTTTCAAATGTACTTGTTCTGTGGGCAGACTTTAAATGTCTGTATGAAAAAGAAATGTTGCTGTATTTTTTAATTTTAAATTTCTATCATGTCCTTAGGACAAATAAATGGTGTGTGTCCTGCAGGACACATAGTGCTATTGGTGTGAAAACTTTTTATTGTTATTTTACTTTGTGGATTTGTTAAGCCTTAAGAATTACATTATTTAGTACCTTTCATATGGACTCATGGATGAAGTTGGCTTTAAATCTCAGGCCAGAATTAAGCTTTATTTAAACAAGTGTACAATATCAGTGGTCTTGTTTAAGGCAGAAAGACATTTTATCTCTTGGTGTAAGTTCAGCTTTTTCCATGTTTGTTGTCTAAAATAATCCCTTCATCAAAAATTCCTCACTGCCCCAGAATCTAGTATCGTCCATGGATTACAGAGCACGTCTTACCAGTCTCTGTGTTGAAGTAAGAGCTGGCCTTTAGTTCTGGAGCTGTGAAATAAAATGGAAAACACCACCAATAGCACAAGGGTATGAGATAGAGACACCAGGGCTTCCTAAAGAAAATTGTCTCTGCTGCACCTACAGCTATATCATTTCTTTGAACATTTCATATTTAAAAAGTAGTAATGATAGGTTTGTCTAGTCAAGGCTATGGTTTTTCCAGTAGTCATGTATGGATGTGAGAGTTGGACTATGAAGAAAGCTGAGCGCCAAAGACTTAATGCTTTTGAACTGTGGTGCTGGAGAAGACTCTTGAGAGTGCCTTGTACTGCAAGGAGATCCAGCCAGTCCATCCTAAAGGAGATCAGTCCTGGGTGTTCTTTGGAAGGAATGCTAAAGTTGAAACTCCAGTACGTTGGCCACCTCATGTGAAGAGTTGACTCATTGGAAAAGACTCTGATGCTGGGAGGGATTGAGGACAGGAGGAGAAGGAGACGACCGAGGATGAGATGGCTGGATGGCATCACCGACTCGATGGACATGAGTTTGAGTGAACTCTGGGAGTTGGTGATGAACAGGGAGGCCTGTCATGCTGCGATTCATGGGGTCACAGAGTCAGACACGACTGAGCGACTGAACTGAACTGAATGATACTATTTCTGGTATTTGTTTTAAAATAACCCTGGAGGGGAGGGGAGGATAGATGAAAGACAATCAGCCATAAGTTGGTAATTATTTAAGCTGGGTGATAGGTGTATGGAGTTTATTATTCTCCTATCTCTATTTGTGGGTATTGGAAAGTTTCTGTAATAGGAAGACAGGCAAAGAAAAAAGACTTGACTTAGGGGCAATAATGATAGCTTGCTTATTGAACTCTCTTTACTCCTAATTGGCTTCTTGGGTTAGGAGCAGTGGGAAGTTTTGCACTGAGCCTGGTGCTAGGCAGGATACCTGGATTCTAGTTGAGTCCTTGCCACCAAAATGCCATGTAACCTTGAACAAGTTAGATCAGAGTTGAATGAGTTGAGTGCTAATGTGCTTTCAGTCCCAGATTCTGTTGTGGGTCCTTGACTCCTTCGAACTCCTGTCTGGGCATCTTGTTCTGCCTTGTTCTTCAGTTGTAGATGGAATTGCACTGGCCTTCTTAAGTACATCCCTCTCAGGTTTTCCTAAGCATTGGAGGAATCTGGCTTTTCAAGTTGCCATGGAAACCCAAGATGGAAGTAAGGCTCTGGACAGTAGCAGTAAGAAGACATTGAAAAGAGGCGATGGACATCTCTTCAGTTGTCTCTCTCACCCTTTTCCTGAACTCGTCTGCTAACTTCTCTCCCTAACGCAGAAACAGTTACAAAGAACTGCCCTTCATCTTTTTTTGTCACTTCTTTTTAATTATTTTAATAGTAGGGAAACGATAACATTTCTACCAACCCAGAATATTTAAGAAAAGTCATTTTAAACAGCACTGTGTTGCCTGGAAAATCCAATGGACGGAGGAGCCTGGTGGGCTGCAGTCCATGGGGTCGCTAACAGTCAGACAGACTGAGCGACTTCACTTTCACTTTTCTCTTTCATGCATTGGGGAAGGAAATGGCAACCCACTCCAGTGTTCTTGCCTGGAGAATCCCAGGGACGGGGGAGCCTGGTGGGCTGCCGTCTATGGGGTCGCACAGAGTCGGACACGACTGAAGTGACTCAGCAGCAGCAGCAGTGTTACTTTATATTATTGCATATTTACTGAGGATAGCCTATCCATCTTAGTATTGTTTCCTGTTCAGATTCATGCAAGATTTTTATATAAGTTGAGTGCCAAGAAGTTGTTTATGGATACGCTAGTTCTAGTTCCTAAGACTACTGAATTACATTCAAAACCCGAGAAAGTTATTAGATGCCTCACTGGGTTGTTTTTTGTATTTGCATCAAAATTGTGACATAACAGAGTAAAAACAAGCCAAGTAGATGGATTACTAATTCATTGTGAATTTTTCTGCTGCATTTACTCACATCATTTCTTTTTAAACCCATATTATTACTGATATTTGGCTCGAATTTTCCTAAGATGTTATCAAGTGTCCCAAGTACTTTGCTGTCACCTTATATAGAAATATATGTATATATTCAGTTCAGCTCAGTTCAGTCGCTCAGTCGTGTCTGACGCTTTGACCCATGAATCGCAGCACCCCAGGCCTCCCTGTCCATCACCATCTCCCGGAGTTCACTCAAATGTATATATACATATGCTTATTTTAAGGCTTCAATTTCTGCTGAGCTTTATGCAATGTATTAGTAAAGCCTAAAATAAAGGGTGGAATGAAATGGTGTAACATGTTTTTTTTCACATTGAGGGAAGATGTCACATTTAGAGGAAGACTGATGCATTTTGGAAATAACCAAGAGAAGGGTGTTCTCTTCTTTCGTACATTGTCCCAAGCAGTGAAATCTAGGGGTTTGGCTATGACTGAGGCCATCTACAGTCAAAGATCACCTTACGCAAGATCTACAATATTTGGGGATATGAAAGAAGATTAATTTCTTCCAAGAAAAGTAACTCTTCTTTGTTTTGCTTTCTTCTAAACTCTTGGCTTTAGAGTCATAAGAATGTGAATCTTGCTGTCTTCCTTTACACAGTGGATTATCACCACTTTTCCTAGTCTGGGTGTCTGTTGTAGGAATTTTCTAAAATTAATTTTTATTGGAGTATAGTTGCTTTACAATGTTGCATTAGTTTCTGCTGTGCAGCAAAGTTTCGTGTGCATATATATCAGTCATACATATACATGTATCCTCTCTTTCTTTGCATTTCCTTCCCATTTAGGTTGCCACAGAGCGTTGAGTAGAGTCCCCTGTGCTGTATACTAGGTTCTCATTAGTTATCAGCTTTACACATAGTAGTGTATATATGTCAGTCTCACATAGTGTATATATCCCAATCTCAAATTCATCCCACCTCCCTTCCTTTCTTAGCAGCATTATGCTTGTTATCTACATCTGTGTCTCATTTCTGCTTTGCAAATAACTTCATCTGTACCATTTTTCTAGATACCGCATATAAGTCATATTACACAATATTCGTTTTTCTCTTTCTGACTTACTTCACTCTGTACGATAGTGTCTAGGTCCATCCATGTCTCTGCAAAGGCACAGTTTTGTTGCTTTTTATGGCAGAGTAATATTCCAATGTCTATAGGCACCACATCTTCTTTATCCATTCCTCTATTGATGGGTGGAATTTTAATTGGTGGTAGGTAGGATGCAACACTGATTTATTAATTCCATTGTAATAGATGTCATTGTTCTCACACATTTATGGCAGTGGAAGTTAAGAAAGGTCCTGTCTTCTGGCTGCGTGATCATCCTTGAGTCATTTAGATTTGGAAGGCTGTCTTGTCCTCTTAAGGCAGGCTGGGCCTATGCCCTGACTTCAAATTCTCTGGGCTTGTTTTATAGCGGAAATTTACTTGTGTCTTCAGTTCTACTTGGAACAATCTGTAGGCTGTTTGGTTTTATGGAAGAATAGTCTTTGTCTGTTTACTCTCCCTCAGTGGTTCTTTACTTTTCATCTCCTGAGTGAAAGGACCCTTCCTCGGTCTCACCTAAGCTCTGTCCCTTCCCTATCTTTAGAATTCACAAACTCATTTACACTTTTCCCCTACATAATCATTTCTTCCCCTTTTTTGGGGGGGTGGGATAGGTAGGTAGTGGTGGCTGAGGTTCCTCCCTGCTTTCATCTCCCCAAAGCTGACAATACAAACAAGCCCCATATCTAAACATGACTGTTCCTCTTCTGCATGGCTGTTTATGACCGAGACCAAATGTCTTGAAAATCTAGGCTTTTCCTCTGCTTCTGCTTCCTCCACAGTATCATCGCTTTCCATCTGCCATCTGCCCCTGCACCCAGCACTCACTCCATCCAGGAAATATCTAAACATGACTGTTCCTCTTCTGCCTGGCTGTTTATGACCGAGACCAAATGTCTTGAAAATCTAGGCTTTTCCTCTGCTTCTGCTTCCTCCACAGTATCATCGCTTTCCATCTGCCATCTGCCCCTGCACCCAGCACTCACTCCATCCAGGACACACCAAGCCTCCCAATCCTGACATTCAGTGTTACTCTCATTTTCATCCATCTCATTCTCCACCGCTTGTACCTTTACTGGCGTGCCTTTCTTCTTTTACAAAACAGCTCTTACTGACTTTCAAAAGATGCCTTTATTTTGGCTGTCTTTGCTTTTCTTTCTCTTTTGTCCCCTCTCTTCCCCTTCCCATTTCCCCTAAACCCGTGGGAGAGGTTTGGTACCTGTCTCAGCCCTTCTCTTTCTGTGAATGTACCCTTCCTCACCCCACGCTCTTCTCAATGTGCACATCTCCCAAACCCAGGTTCCAAGGGAGGCCCAGGCACATTGACCCAAGTACCTGATGGGTACCAGTGCCTGAGGACCACGTGTTAACTCAAAATCCACTCATATGGTCTATATAGTTCTATCCACACATTGAAAAGATGGTACATGCCAGGCATTGATTAATTTCCTTCTGGATGTCAATTTTTTAATTAAAAGAAGATCAGATATTTTGGTGAGACTTTTCTTTTAAGAAACATGCATCAGATTTTGCTTTCACACAGTCAAGGGAGACATTCAGTTAAGTTGGACTGTCATATTGCAGAGTTAGAATGAGAAGTTTTTACAGTGAGATATTTTGGTGTCTGAGAGCAGTGCTGTGAATATCTGCTGTATGCCCTGTGGTTTAGAAGAGACGGTCTGTGGACCTCTGACCATATTCAGTTCTTCCTCAAAATGCTGAGTGATGGGGCAGGTGCCTGGAGTAGTAATCATCTAATTCCATTCCTCCCTAAAGGTATCACAAGATTTGAACAGAGTATGAGATACCAACAATAATTTTTTGCGAGAATGATTCTTCAATACTGTTTAAGGCAGTGGCACCAGAGATCTTACAGCTTGATTCTTTATTCTCTTCAGCACATAGTTAATGCTTAATATTGGCTTAACATCTAAAATGTCTTCACTTTAATATCTTTACTTTTCCATGAGAGTTGGACCATAAAGAAGGCTGAGTGCCAAGGAATTGATGCCTTTGAGTTGTGGTGCTGGAGAAAACTCTTGAGAGTCCCTTGGACTGCAAGGAGATCAAACCAGTCAATCCTAAAGGAAATCAACCCTGAATAGTCATCGGAAGGACTGTTGTTGAAGCTGAAGCTCCAACATTTTGACCACCTGATGTGAAGACCTGACTCATTAGAAAAGACCCTGATGCTGGGAAATACTGAAGGNTGAGAGTCCCTTGGACTGCAAGGAGATCAAACCAGTCAATCCTAAAGGAAATCAACCCTGAATAGTCATCGGAAGGACTGTTGTTGAAGCTGAAGCTCCAACATTTTGACCACCTGATGTGAAGACCTGACTCATTAGAAAAGACCCTGATGCTGGGAAATACTGAAGGCAAAAGAAAAAGCAGGTGGCAGAGGATGAGATGGTCAGATAGCATCATTGTACCAGTGGACATGAATCTGAGCAAACTCCAGGAGATAGTAAAGGGCAGGGAAGCCTGGCGTGCTGCAGTCCATGGGGTCACAGAGTCAGACACGACTTAGCAACTAAACAGCAACGGCAAACTTCTACGTTCAGAAATACTTCTGTGTTTTGGGATGGTATTAAAATACAACTTCAGGAATAGAAACAAATTATTTTTAGTGAAGCGAGGTAGAAAATTTAAAGTTCACTTGGCAGCAGTAGCGGTCACCAGAAGGTCTCATTCTGCTGCTGCTGCTGCTAAGTCGCTTCAGTCGTGTCCGGCTCTGTGCAACCCCATAGATGGCAGCCCATCAGGCTCCCCCAACCCTGGGATTCTCCAGGCAAGAACACTGGAGTGGGTTGCCATTTCCTTCTCCAATGCATGAAAGTGAAAAGTGAAAGTGAAGTCGCTTAGTCGTGTCCGACTCTTAGCAACCCCATGGACTGCAGCTTACCAGGCTCCTCCATCCGTGGGATTTTCATACTAGCCCTACTTATTTCTATCTGTAACTTAAACTTTGATTTTAGAGAAGAAAGGGATGACACCTGCTCTGAATGAGCACAGAGAGGGAGAAGACAGGGAGGGGGAGAGTTCTGTGTATAAATGCTTTCCAAACCAAAGCAGATCCCCCGCCTGCCCCAATCTGGCTTTCTTCAGCATCCAGACTTTGACCATGGAATTCTTTGATCTGTTCTTGCCTGTTGCTGTCTTCTGCATTCTTTCAGGTCCTAAGCCTGTGATTTATTTGATTTCTTTCTCCTTGCGTAGGTCTCTACTCTCAGCCTTTCTTTCGGTTTCTCCATTATCTGGTCCTTATCACTGAAGGTCTCAATGATTGCAGGCTGCCTCTTTGCTCTACTTAGGTATGAGCCATCCTGGCTCTAGAAAGCTGTGGAATGCTAGAGGAGCAGGGAGAGGCTGGGTTCTAGCATTAAGCCTCCCTTGTAGGAGGAGAACCTGACCCAGCTGGTGAGGCTGACAGAGAAGATTCAGGATGGTGCCTGCTGTCAGGAACCCTAGAGTAATCAGAACAGTGTTTGGGTCTCAGACCAGCAAATAGAGCAATGGGTCCTTCACAACGAAATGGCACTTGTTCCACCAGGAAGGGTAACAGAGCACCCCATGAGCGAGGCTGGGCAGTACAAGCAAGCTTTAGGACCCAGTGTGTTCTTTATTTAGATGGTAGTATTCATGGGCAGATGGTGCTGGAACCAAAAAGACTCAAACAGGCCTCACCACCCCCGCTTTTTTTTTTTTTTTTTTTAAGGAACCAGGCAATAGAGTAGGTAATTACGACAGGAAGCTATCAAAGGATTCAGGACAGAAACTCACTGTTTGAAGTGGAACATAGGGGATAGGTCTGCAAGAGTGGCCTCCTTAGATGCCAGACCTCAGATACTGGAGCTCCTCTTTTCTACAAGGACACAGCCCAAGAGTTGGGTGGCCCGAGAGATCAGGGATTGTCGTGGATTTGGGACTAGGTGGGAAGATCTCTCGCCACCCTCCCGGTTCATCTTGTGTTCCACTATAGGAACTCTGCCTCACGTGGAGCTTTAGTCCTTTGCTTCTTGCTCAACAAGTGTGACTGACTCCACGTTATTTCCTGAATGAATTCCAGCCTCTTCAGCTCTTCTCAGTGTAATTCAAAATGACCTTTCCTGCCTTATCTTTCTGCTGTTAGTCGTTTGCTTTGGACTTCCGTCCCCTCGGGTCCCTCACTGAGCGTGCCCTGAGCCTCCGTGTCCCTAGACCTTTCTTCTTGCTCTTCCCTCTTTCTCTGAGCACCTTCCTCCTACAGCTGCACCCGGGGAAAAGCCAGACCTGCAAGCGTCCCAGCTTATCTCTTCTTTCCATAAGCTATTCTCGTCCTTGGTTGAGCACCATCTAGTAGGGACCTCCCCTCTTGCGCTTATCCTTCTGTTAGGACGTGTGGACTTGGACCTCTTTCCTGGTTTAGGTGTCTGCTACCAGTTTACTATGTAAATTATTTAAAGGAGGCGACTCTCTCACTCATCTTTGCCCCACTTCCTGTGCTTTGCATGATAATTTGAACCTGGGATGTACTCTTAAAATATGCCTTGAGTTGGTTATTTATTGACTATCCACTATAACGGAAACAGTCCTGGGTGCTTTAGGACTTTATAAAAGAAATTAAAGATTGAAAAAAGATCATGTAGAAGGATGACAATAAATTAAAATACAAACCAAAAGCATGTATGCACAATTGCAACTATGTACAACTATTAAAAAGCCAATAAAATAACTAGGGGAAATTATATCTTTTTATCCTTATTTTAAAAGTTACACTCCTAAATGATGAAAATCAAGACAGCTGATTTTCATTATAATTGTGACTTTTATTTGTGTTGCTAGTAATGGAGAGGGAATGCCTGTCTTAATTTTCAGATAACATTGTTGCGAATTATCAGCCTTCTTGGAGTCAGGGGCTTGCCTTGTGGCTCAAATGTTAAGGAGTCCACTTGCAATGTGGAAGGACCCCTGGGTTTGATCCCTGGGTCGGGAAGATCCTCTGAAGAGGGAATGGCAACCCAGTCCAGTATTCTTGCCTGGAGAATCCCATGGACAGAGGAGCCTGGTAGGGTACAGTCCATGGGGTTGCAAAGAGTCGGCCACGACTGAGCGACTGAGCAACTAAGCAGCAGCAGCTAGGCGTCAGAGTAATTTGCTCAAAGTCATCTGGTAAAAACTTCAGTTTACTAAAGGTACTCTCACTCCCTGATAGTAGAATGGCTCTGTTTTTATTGAATGCTGTATGTGCCAGGTTCTGCTATAAAAACTTTATTCCTGTTAACTCACTTAACTCTCAAAGGTTATGCAGTTTAAGTGCTGCTATTATCCCAGTTTTACTGATGAGGACACTAAGGCCAGAACACTCAAATGACTTACCCAAGGAAACACACCTAGCAGGAGGCAGAAGCAGTATTTGAACCCAAGCAATATGGTGCTACAGCCAAAAATCTGTACCATTACACCTTGTGGCCTCTGTGGAAGATAAAGTCATATTCAGACCAGTAAGGATTGATCACAGAAGGATGATCCTAATTCCTGGATATGCTTCCAATACTGGAGCTTTTGCTTTAAGAAGGATTTGGTCTAAAGAATTATTTTGGTTCTACTGGCCTAGCCTGATTTCAGGCTGTGTACATAGAAAAATGGTTGACAAGGATCAAAATTATGTTTGGTTCAGTTAAGATAATGTTTTTTGTTGTCATAGAGGCATAATGTTGCTTATGGTGTTTAACTCCTATATCTAGAAGGTAGGGCAAAATTAGAGGATTTTCCTGGGGTATTATTTGTTCAGGACTGGTCTGGTTGCATGAGTAAATGACAGAATTTTGATTTTATGTCTTGTTCCACTAAGAAGATGGAACTGCCTTCATGGATCATTCACTCTCACGTCATACTGGAGGAAGTGAGGAGACTCTCTCACTTTTCCCTACATACAGCAGCAGAAAGAAGTTACATAGCTCACAAAGACCACACAACACATCCTGGTCCAAGTAGGTAGGCCCCTTGCTTATACGCTATAGAATGGCTCTGTTTTTATTGAATGCTGTATGTGCCAGGTTCTGCTATAAAAACTTTATTCCTGTTAACTCACTTAACTCTCAAAGGTTATGCAGTTTAAGTGCTGCTATTATCCCAGTTTTACTGATGAGGACACTAAGGCCAGAACACTCAAATGACTTACCCAAGGAAACACACCTAGCAGGAGGCAGAAGCAGTATTTGAACCCAAGCAATATGGTGCTACAGCCAAAAATCTGTACCATTACACCTTGTGGCCTCTGTGGAAGATAAAGTCATATTCAGACCAGTAAGGATTGATCACAGAAGGATGATCCTAATTCCTGGATATGCTTCCAATACTGGAGCTTTTGCTTTAAGAAGGATTTGGTCTAAAGAATTATTTTGGTTCTACTGGCCTAGCCTGATTTCAGGCTGTGTACATAGAAAAATGGTTGACAAGGATCAAAATTATGTTTGGTTCAGTTAAGATAATGTTTTTTGTTGTCATAGAGGCATAATGTTGCTTATGGTGTTTAACTCCTATATCTAGAAGGTAGGGCAAAATTAGAGGATTTTCCTGGGGTATTATTTGTTCAGGACTGGTCTGGTTGCATGAGTAAATGACAGAATTTTGATTTTATGTCTTGTTCCACTAAGAAGATGGAACTGCCTTCATGGATCATTCACTCTCACGTCATACTGGAGGAAGTGAGGAGACTCTCTCACTTTTCCCTACATACAGCAGCAGAAAGAAGTTACATAGCTCACAAAGACCACACAACACATCCTGGTCCAAGTAGGTAGGCCCCTTGCTTATACGCTCTTGCCCTCTCAATGAATGTTTATTGAGCACCTACGTCTGTTAAATGTCAGGCACTGTTGTAGACTCTTGTGATACAGCAGGAACAAAAGAGACAAACCACCTTCTCTTATGGGATGTACATTCTAGCAGGAGTAGGAGGCAGAGAGTAAACTCAATACATTACATGGTGTATTTTAAAATGAGAGGGAAAAAGATAAAGCAAAGAGTAAGGAATATGGGAGGGAAGTTTCAGTTTAAAATGAGGTTGTCAGGGGCTTCCCTGGTGATCCAATGGTTAGGACTCTGCGCTTCCACTGAAAGGAACTTGGTTGGGAAACTGGTTGGGAAACTAATATCCCACAAGTCTCCCCATGTAGGCCCCCCCCCAAAAAAAAACCCTAAACAAAACAAACAAACCAAAAAAATGGGATGGTCAAGGAAACTTCACTGGGAAGGCAATATTTGAACAAAAACAAGAGAGAAAGAAAAGCACAAGGAAATCCTATTAAGTGATCACATGAGTTAGAGATATCATGTGTTTTCTTCTACCTGATAATAGTGTTAATACATTGTGAGTAAAATCCAATGTAAACTTTATCCAATAATTTAACAGTTAAATGCTTTCACATTCATGAACCTCATGGTTGCTAATCTTGATGTCTGTTGTTGGCATCCTAGTTCTGAAAAAAATCACATAATTTTACTCTACAACTCTACTAGAAGAGGAGCAGGAATCCGAGAAAGGGATTTAGCTCTATAATACAAATGTTTCATCATGGCTTCATTTCTTAAATTCAAATCTAAGAGCAAGATTCCGAAAGGTGATCAGATAGTCAGCTTCACGGAGTCCAAATTTTGAATCCCTCATATGTTGATATTTTTTTGGTGGCTCCAAATATCAAGTTCAAGGTTACCTTTGTAAGTCGAAACAATGTGCCTCAGTGTTCAAACACCCCTTGTTAATGATGTCCCCATATTGCTGGGTTAGAGTACGAGGAATGACAAGTAAATACCCAAATTAATTTATAAAATTCACTTTAATCCACAATACACCTGAAACCTGGGACTATTAAGACTCATTCCTCCAAATACAGCCAAACACTATTTATTGTTACTGAAGCAAGACACCTTCTGAGTTTTCAATGGAAATTTTTAATGGAGAATTTCAGAGTTGTAAAGAACTTTACCAGCCATCTAGGTCTGTCTCCAGGGAATCACTCTTGGCTCCAGCAACCCTGATAATATATAGTCAGTTTCTTCCTGAGATCCTAATTCCTAGCTCTCGTTATTGAGGATGTTTTCTTTTATATTGTCCTGAAGCAGAGTCTCTCCATTTCTTCTGCCTATCCCCCGGTGCATGCATGCTCAGTTGCTTCAGTCATGTCCGACTCTTTGCGACCCTGGGGATCGTAGCCCACCAGGCTTCTCTGTCCATGGGATTCTCCAGGCAAGAATGCTGAAGGGAGTTGCCATGCTCTCCTCCAGGGGATCTTCTCGACCCAGGGATCGAACCCAAGCCTCTTACATCTCCTACATTGGCAGGCGGGTTTTTTACCATTAGCACCACCTGGGTACCTATCTGTCTGTCTGTCTCCTAACCACATTGGTACAAAATGGTCCTCTCATCTCCTTCTGAAGTTCTTTCATCCCCTTAATCTATTTTCGATTTAGAGTTTCTCACCATTCTAAATTGCCTAATTATTCAATTAGTTTTTATCGAGTACCAGACCTAATGCGGGGGAAGGCAATGGCACCCCACCCCAGTACTCTTGCCTGGAAAATCCAATGGACGGAGTAGCCTGGTGGGCTGCAGTCCATGGGGTCGCTACCAGTCGGACAGACTGAGCGACTTCACTTTCACTTTTCTCTTACATGCATTGGAGAAGGAAATGGCAACCCGCTCCAGTGTTCTTGCCTGGAGAATCCCAGGGACGGGGGAGCCTGGTGGGCTGCCGTCTATGAGGCCGCACAGAGTCGGACACGACTGAAGTAACTTAGCAGCAGCAGCAGCAGCAGCAGCAGCAGCAGCAGACCTAATGCCTCAGGTGCTGGGTCATAGAGGGGAACAAGCCTGACAAGCTGCCTGCCTTTCATGGAGCCTACAAGGCAGCCTGTGGGTCTAGCCATACCTCATGTTCTTAGTCTTGACTGTTTTAATGCCAAGATAACATGGTAACTCTCCCCCAAATCCCCATTATGGCACTTTACCACCCACATTTTTAATATTTAGAATCAGTGTCCAGAAGAGAAATTTATCCTGTTATTAAAGTGGTAAGAATTTGTCAGTAGGAATTAAATATCTTTTAAATGTCTGAGGAATTGAAAGTCCCCCATTGACAGTCTAGATTACATTTATGCTCATTTAAATGCTCATTGCAGAAATAGATGAAAACAACAGAATGGGAAACACTAGATATCTCTTCAAGAAATTAGAGATACCAAGGGAACATTTCATGCAAAGATAGGCTCGATAAAGGACAGAAATGGTGTGGACCTAACAGAAGCAGAAGATATTAAGAAGAGGTGGCAAGAATACACAGAAGAACTGTACAAATAAGAGCTTCATGACCCAGATAATCACAATGGTGTGATCACTCACCTAGAGGCAGACATCCTGGAATGTGAAGTCAAGTGGGCCTTAAAAAGCATCACTACGAACAAAGCTAGTGGAGGTGATGGAATGCCAGTGGAGCTATTTCAAATCCTGAAAGATGATGCTGTGAAAGTGCTGCACTCAATATGCCAGCAAATTTGGAAAACTCAGCAGTGCCCACAGGACTGGAAAAGGTCAGTTTTCATTCCAATCGCAAAGAAAGGCAATGCCAAAGAATGCTCAAACTACCGCACAAGTGCACTCATCTGTGGTTCAGACGCCAAAGCGTCTGCCTGCAATGCGGGAGACCCAGGTTCGATTCCTGGGTTGGGAAGATCCCCTGGAGAAGGAAATGGCAATTCACTCCAGCACTCTTGCCTAGAAAATCCNCAAAGAATGCTCAAACTACCGCACAAGTGCACTCATCTGTGGTTCAGACGCCAAAGCGTCTGCCTGCAATGCGGGAGACCCAGGTTCGATTCCTGGGTTGGGAAGATCCCCTGGAGAAGGAAATGGCAATTCACTCCAGCACTCTTGCCTAGAAAATCCCAAGGACAGAGGAGCCTGATAGGCTACAGTCCATGGGGTCTCAAAGAGTCGGACACAACTGAGCCACTTCACTTTCACTTTCACATGCTAGTAAAGTGATGCTCATAATTCTCCAAGCCAGACTTCAGCAATACGTGAACCATGAACTTCCTGATGTTCAAGCTGGTTTTAGAAAAAGCAGAGAAACCAGAGATCAAATTGCCAACATCCGCTGGGTCATCAAAAAAGCAAGAGAGTTCCAGAAAAACATCTATTTCTGCTTTATTGACTATGCCNTGAATAAGCCTATCAGGTAAAAATATCAGAGTATTGTCAAAGGCATACAGATATATAGAAAGGGAAGATGGAAAGCAGAGGAGGAAAATATCTAATACTTATGGGGTCCCTACTTTGTGTCAAACACTTTATAAGACATTTTAATCATTCTAATGTCTGCGTCCAAGTCAGGCTGCACAATCTCTATTTTCATCTGCAGAAACTAAGGCATGAAGATGTTGAGGAGTTTGCCTCTGATCACCTGCAAGTTGCAAGGTCTGAATTTGAGCGTGCTATGTATTTTTTGAAGGGCTAGAATATATACTTTCATTTTCTATTTTCTAGCTTTCTTAACCTAGCTTAATCACCTCCATAATCAGAAATTTAGAAACAGAGTGGAAAGAATACTGAAAGGGAGCACTGTATCAAAGTGGAAAGTATGCATTGCTATCAGACTTTGAACATTATAGTTCCAGTTACAGTGCAAAGGTGGTTGTTGTTGTTCAGTTGCTAAGTCGTGTCTGACTCTTTGCACCCCACGGATTGCAGCACACCTGGCACCTCTCTCTTCCACTCTCTCCCAGAGTTTGCTCAAATTCATATCCATTGAATCGATGATGCTATCTAACCATTTCATCCTCTGCTGGCACCTTCTCCTTTTGCTTTCAGTCTTTCTCAGTATCAGGGTCTTTTCCAATGAGTCAGCTGTTTTGCATCAGGTGGCCGAAAGTATTGGAGCTTCAGGTTCAGCAACAGTTCTTCCAATGACTATTCAGGGTTGATTTCCTTTAGGATTGACTGATTTGATCTCCTTGCAGTCCAAGGGACTCTCAAGGGTTTCTCCAGCCCCACAATTCAAAAACATCATTTCTTTGATGCTCACCCTCCTTTATGGTCCGACNGACTATTCAGGGTTGATTTCCTTTAGGATTGACTGATTTGATCTCCTTGCAGTCCAAGGGACTCTCAAGGGTTTCTCCAGCCCCACAATTCAAAAACATCATTTCTTTGATGCTCACCCTCCTTTATGGTCCGACCCTCATATCCATACATGACTGTTGGAAAAACTATAGCTTTGACCATGTGGACCTTTGTTGTCAAAGTGATGTCTCTACTTTTTAAAACACTGTCTAAGTTTATCATAAGTGTCCTTCCAAGGAGCAAGCATCTTTGAATTCCATGGCTGTTGTCAATTTCTGCAGTGATTTTGGAGCCCAAGAAAAGAAAATCTACCACTGTTTCCACTTTTTCTCCTTCTGTTTGCTGTGAAGTTAGGAGACCAGATGCCATGATCTTAGTTTTTTGAATGTTGAGTTTCAAGCTAGCTTTTTCACTTTCCTCTTTTACCTTCATCAAAAGGTACTTTTTCCCCAAAAAAACTTTTCGGTTTACCTTGAAAAATAAGTTTTAGTGAACGCTCTCGGTTGTCTCTCTGAAGTGTCAGGTAGGCGTCTTGGTTTAGTCTAGGCATGGACCAGTTTTTCCAGAGAAATACTGTTCTGTATAGATAGTGTTCATTCTGTCGTGTAGGCAAGATAGTTGGTAGAAGAGGGGAATGTTTAAAATGCTCAGGGGCACTAACTTCTTAGTCATTTTAAGGAAGCTGATCTGATTAGATGTGTTGTTGAGCATCAGTCGTATCCGACTCTTTGCAACCCCATGGACTATACCCCACCAGGCTCCTCTGTCCAAGGGATTCTCCAAGCAAGAATACTGGAGTGGGTTGCCATTTACTCCTCCAGGGGACCTTCCCAACTCATGGACTGAACCTGTGTCTTCTGCATTGGCAGGCAGGTTCTTTACTACTGAGCCGCCAGGGGAGCCTAATTAGGTGTGTACGTGAAAGTCATGAACGTGGACTTGGGGGTCATGCCTGCTGAATCTTCCCACGGACTGGGTACTCACACCTCTGTTTTAATTGCTAATGTTTTAAGATATATTGGTCATGCTGCTGCTGCTGCTAAGTTGCTTCAGTCGTGTCCGACTCTGTGTGACCCCATAGACGACAGCCCACCAGGCACCCCCGTCCCTGGAATTCTCCAGGCAAGAACACTGGAGTGGGTTACCATTTCCTGTAAAGTGGAAGTGAAGTCGCTCAGTCATGTCCGACTCCTAGCGACCCCATGGACTGTAGCCTACCACGCTCCTCCATCCATGGGATTTGCCAGGCAAGAGTACTGGAGTGGGTTGCCATTGCCTTCTCTGATATTGGTCATAGGCTAACTAAATAGGTGCTAAATTCCTGAAATTGATATAATGTTGTATCTCAGTTACATTTCAAATTTTTCCCAATTTAAAAAAAGCAGGCTGTTAAAGATTATGGTAACCCCTGTTTAAAATATATATATATTGGCCTAATTTTCAGATGCTTTTAATCCTGGACAGTGGAGTTTGATACTTAAATGGGCGAGAATATCTTAATTTTGAATGCACGTGTGTGCTCTGTTGTGTCCGACTCTTTGCAACTCCACGGACTATAGCCCGCCAGGCTCCTCTGTCCAGGGAGTTTTCTAGGGAATAATACTGGAGTGGGTTGCCATTTCCTACTTCAGGGTATCTTTCTGACCCGGGGGTTGAATCCATATCTCTGGCGTCTCCTGCATTGGCAGGCAGATTCTTTACTGCTCCACCTTCTTTACCACTGCGCCACCTGGCAAGCCCCCTAATTTCCTAGAGTTTAGTATTAACAAGGTCTCTTTCATATCCGCTCTTGGCTTGTCATTTGGCTACCTGATCAGTGTTAAAATTAGACATTGTCCCATTTCATTCTGTGTCAATTCCCTGAAATGGGTAAAACTGTCCTAAAGCAGATTATGGGGAAGTGTGTCAGAATCCAAAGTTCAGACTCTAGATGTCTCTTCTTTCACGGGTATTGTTTACGATCTTTTAGCTTAAAATATATCTTCATTCAGAGCTGAGATTCATTTTTCGGTCACTTCTCTAGCCTGTTACCGGGAAGTTAGAATTTAATTACTCTAAAGATGATTATCTTTATCCTTCTTTCACACATCTGTGCCTTTGCTGGTCTCACACTGTTTGGAGTTTACTCTCTTTGAATGTGAAGAAACAAGAAATGGAAACACACAGATTTTCCATCAAACGGGGTGAACCCCCAGGGCACCTGTCTAGCACAGTTTTGCCTCTCATGACTTTACGAGAATCAGCCTGGAAGGGGGAATGACAAGCAGAGTTTCACGTAGCTCACAAATCCTGGCCTCTGATTACTCTCCTGAGATCACTTGTACTTCCTGGCCCATCTGGGATCGAGGACTTGCTCATTGTTCTAGTCCTGAACCTTTATCCCTTGGGAATAAACCCAGTGAGTCCCTTGGATGGATTTACCATGACTGTTCTCAGCTCAACCCCTTTGGAAACAGCAATGATTTCAGCTGCTACTGCTGTTTACACAAGGCAGAAGCCATCACCTCTTCCATCTCAGCTCTGTCACCTGAAATTTTAGAAGCATTAATAACTGTTCAGTGAAAAAGAATGATGCTGAACGGTTTTTAAACATCCTATCTTTTGTGTAGAAAAGGGAAAAAATTTAAATAAATGTTTGAATTTGCCTAAGAAAGTCTGGAAAGATACAAGGAAACTAATAAAAGTGATTATTTGCTTGTGGAGTAAAGGTGAGGTTCAGTTTGAATAGGTGGGGTCAAGGTGAGAGCCAGTAGGGAATAGAAAGAAACTGAGATTTTTTTTTTCTACTTGATCCTTTTATAATTTGAACTATGAGAGTGTTCTACTATTCAAAAAATGCCCATTGAAATTCTGTTACCACATATGTAGAATTTATAAGATAAGGCAAATGAATGTATATTAAAAAATAGAAGCAAACTTACAGATATAGGGAACAAACTAGTGGATACTAATGGGGAGAATGAAGAGGTACGGGATTAAAAGACACAAACTATGTATAAAATTAGATAGGCAACAAGATATATTGTACAGCATAGGGAAATATAGTCATTGTTTTTAGTAACTTTTAAGTGGAGTATTATCTATGGAAATATTGAATATCTGTGTTGTACACCTGAAACTAATATAGCATTATAAATTAACTATACTTCAACTTTTAAAAATAGAATATATATTTACATATGTTTATATGTGCATAAACAATGAAAGACTATACAAATGACCAATAAGAGCAAGACTTCCAAATGTGTACTATATTTTAAAATTTCTGAATGTGAATATTGCCTGTACAAAATATTACCTAGTATTTTTATAAAATTTAATTTAATGCCTTGAAACAAAGCTATGATAACTGTTCATTTAATTATTTGGGGGGGGAAGGGTTTCTTCTGTCTTATGTCTTAAAGGAAAATTAAAAACCATTGTAGCTTTTGAGAAATTTGAAATCTTTGTAATTAGCAATTCAGGATGGAGAATGCAAGTGGTAGGCTTGTGCTCAGACACATTAGGGTTCAACCAGGGTCTAAATCTGTGACTGGAAAACATGTTTGGCTTCTTTTAACTCTCAGTGTCCTTATCTATTTGAGAGAAATAAGAATAATAATTGATTAGCCTGTCTTTCAGGAATACTGGGAGGACTGATGAGAAAATAAATGCAAAAATGCTATCTAAGCACCAAATAAACAGATGATTGCTGTCACGTTTTTGGAGGAAGTTGTGACACTGATTTCCCAAGAGGAAGAAGGGACCATGGACACCTTCCTCTTTCTTAAGGCCTTGAGGGGGAAAAAGAAGGTCTTTATAGTTCTTCTTTCATATTTCTGCCTTGAAAACTAGAGACTTCTTGGGTTCTGCTGGAAGAAAATTTAGCGTTAAAAAGCATCTATTTAACACCTTGATTAGTCAGAGCATTTCACTACTGAATGGTAACAAGCTTTAGCAAACAGGGAATTTATTGGTTGACTTAACCAAGAAGCCCAGGGGCAAACAACCTTCAAGCATGGAGTTGGATCCAGGTCCTTAGAAACTAAGATTAGGAATCTGTCTCCTCCGTTTGAGTCTGTATTCCTCTGTATTGGCTTTCTTTCTTTCTTTTCTTAAGTTAGGCTCTCCTTTTTTTGGAGGCAGAGTGACTGACCACTAGCAGGCCTAGGCTCCTGTTCAGCTAGTTTTACAGATCCAGAAGAAAAGAAACACCTTTCTTTGCTGTTGTTACACCAAAGTTCTTGGGCCTGAATCTCACTGGTGCAGTTTGGACACAGCCACTCTCTGCACCAGTCACTGATGCCTGTAAGATACTGGGCTCCGACTGGATAAGCCTGGGAGTCTTGGACCCCAGAGATGGGATTGGCTTCAGACAGGTTACATGGACTCAGAGTGGGGAAGGTGGTTCCTCAAAGGCTACATAGCATGAGGGCTATTTCTAAGATGAGTAGAAAAGAGCTGTAGATATGCCTCCTCTGCCTCCTTATAAAAACAAAACAGAAGTCCACAGTATCTTCTCTGTGCATTGTATCATTTTTGGCATAGTGGAGATGAAATGATATACAGAGCTTCCTTGTTAGGGCTTGGACTAAAGTCAGGTGAATACTCAACTTTGTACACATAGTACACAATCAAAAATGTAGTTCTATAACTTAATAGTAGCTAACGGTAACTAATAACAATAATAGGAATAGCTAACATTTATTCGGTGCTTTTTAAATTCTAGGTATTAATCTAATATTTCCACTTCTTAACTCATTTAACCTCCAGAAGAACCAGAAAGTAGCAGCTCTTATCCCATTTTATAGATGAGAAGACTGAGGCATAGATAAGTTATTTAAAACTTCTCTACTTAGATAATACACTTACAGTTACCAAGAGAGAAAGGAGAGGGGAGAGGGATAAATAGGAATTTGGGAATAACATATACACATGACTATATATAAAACAGGTAAACAAGGACCTACTGTATAGCACAGGGAACTATATTCAATATCTTTTAATAATCTATGTGAAAAAACCTTTAAAAGAATGTATATATATCACTTTGCTGTACACCTGAAGCGAATACAACATTGTAAATCAACTATACTTGGATGGAAAAAAAAAGTGCTCTAGGTGCTGGGAGTTATACATTTTACCAACCAGAATAGTGAACTCGCCGTGTAGGGGGCGCTGTTTGAAGAGGATTTAAAATTCAAGTAAGATTTCATTGGAGAGGGAGAGGGAAATAGCCTGATTCTTGGAGAAGGAAACGAATGAAGGAACGGAGCAGAGGTCGTGCAGGAAGTGTTGAGGAAATGACAAGAAGCAACGGTTGACTTTAACTTTGGGCTTGTGCAAAAGTGAGACAAAAAAAAAAAAAGTAGGGGGTAGAATGGTGCTTAGGGGCTGGTTATAAAGCTTGGCTGCTGCTCCAAGGAACTGGACTTGTTCTGGAGTCCATAGGATTTGTGAGTAGGGGAGTGGCCTGGATAAACAAGAAAACAGCCAGACCCCTGAGTGTTTCGAGATGGAGATGTTGGCTTTATTTCTCTGCCTGACATTCTTGAGATGTTTTGGAAGGTTTTTGCAAACGTCCCGTTGGGTGGCATTTCAGTGGCTGTAGTTCTTTAAATGATTTAGCTAAGCCTTAGTGAAGGGTCTTTTAAAAAGGAGACCATTTCTTGACATTCTGCTTTCTGTACCGACTACTGGGGAGAGGTAAAGCAAAGCCAGGCGCTTATAGAACACTTTCCACCCAAGACAAGCGGGTCTCTGTGTCTGTCTGTGTTTCACAGTAAGGCCATTCAGTACTCAGGACCAAGAAGATAACATGGTCCGCTTATTTAATGGTCTTCTATTTGCTCTTCTATTTTGTTCCGACATTAAACGGTGTTAGAATCGAGAATTAGGGCTCTCTTTCCTTGCCAAAAGAAAACACAAGTGGCTTGTTGACTGCAAGATTTATTCTCATAGATACTTCCAGAGTAATATAAAATCTTGGCCAGGCGTCCACAGAAAGGAGCCGGAGGCATATGCCCCAGCCTCCTTCCCTGAATGCGGGCTCGGTGCCCAGAAGGACAGCATAAATCACTTATAATTTATGATGAGCCCCATCGTGTGCTACACCCTGCTAGTTGGCTGGTGTCTGTCCTCTACGCACTGTGACCTCCCTTCTTCAGAACATACAGAGACTTTTTCAGATGAGCCATAGGACGGAGAGCGGAGGATTTTCCTTTCGGCTGGTCCAGCCAAGCAGTCCAACAGGGAGAAGACTGAAGACTCTTGTTCGTAGAGTTTAGCCACAGGTCTCGCCTGTGCTTTCTCTAGACTGGAGGTGGGGAAAGGGCAGAAAATAAGATCTTATTAGCCTATTTTCTTTTTTAACTCATTTTTTAATCCTTTTTTTTTTTCATCTAACAAATACACTTTTTTTTTTTTCTGAGTGTCAACAACCTGCAACAACCAGGTGGTACTGGTAGTAAAGAGCCTGCCTGCCAACGCAGGAGACATGAGAGACTCAGGTTCAATCCCTGAGCTGGGAAGATCCCCTGGAAAAGGAAATGGCCACCCACTCCAGTATTCTTGCCTGGAGCATCCCCTGCACAGAGGAGCCTCGTTGGCTACGGTCCATAGGGTCGCAAAGAGTCGGACACGACTGAAGCGACTTAGCATTCATGCACGCAACAACCTGCAGAGCACTGATGGGAATACAGCAGTCAATGGAGGCTACACTTACACAGAGTAGTAGGTCCTACTTGCTACTTTGTGTAAGTGTGAGTCCTACACTTACGCAAAGTAGTAGGTCCCAAAATGTGTCAGGACACATTCTGTGGGTTAAGGATAAAGATCAGAAAAGAAACAAACTGTCCTCCATCAGGTGTGCGGGGAAGGACTTCAGATAAGGGGATCTTTGAGCAAAGACTTGAAGGAATTGATGAGATGAGCCATGTGGGGTTTGAAAAATCTCATCCTGGTAAGGCCAGAGGCCACCAGGCAGGGATTGGCCTCAGGTGAGAAGCAGCAGGGGCTAGAGCAGAGAGAGCCAGGGGAGGGAGTGGTTAGGAGAGGATCAGGTTGGGGGGAAGGCTCCATCTTGCATTGAGGGGCATCATAGAGACCATGCCAAGGAGCTGACATATTATGCAGTATGAGATGGACAGATGTCTATTGGAAGTGTTTGGAAGATCAGTCCTTTTCAAACACTTGAAAACCCAGAGTTTAAGTGTGAAGTCAGGAAAATGGGACACGGTGCTTCCTTCACTTAGAACATGAGCTGTTGTAATCAGGATTGAACTGTCAGAACTTTAAGTCACCCAAGGTGGGGAGTAAACAGAAATCATGGTTTTTCACAGAGAATTACTGGCCAAGATGTGGAGAAAAGGGAACTCTCTGAGACTGTTGATGAAAATGTAAATTGGAACAGCCACTGTGCAGAAGAGTAGGGAGGTTCTTCAAAAAACTAAAGTCGAACTACCATATAATCAGCAATTCCATCCCTGGGACTATATCTAAAGAAAATGAAAACACTAATTTGAAAAAAATACATGCACCCCAGTGTTCACAGTAACATTACTTACAATAGCCAAAATATAGACACACCCAAACGTCCATTAGTGGAAGAATGGAGAGGAAGATGTGGTATATATTTACAATGGAATATTACTTGGCCATAAAAAGAATAAAATCCTGCCATTTGCAACAGTATAAATGGACCTAGAGGTTATTTTACTTAGTGAAAAATATCAAACAGAGAAAGACCAATACTATATTATCACTTATATGTGGAATCTACAAACTAAAATGAGTAAATATAACAACACAGAAACAGATCAAAGAAATGGAGAATCAACTAGTGGTTACCAGTTGGGGAGAGGGAAGGGCGGAGGGCCAAGATGAGGTAGGGGATTAAGAGATAGAAACGATCGCGTATAAAAGCACCAAGCAGTAAGAATATATTGTACAGCATGGGGAAATACAGCAATGATTTTGTAATAGCTTTAAGTGAAGTATAATCTATAAAAATATTGAATCACTGTGTTGTACACCTGAAACTAATATAACAGTATAAATCAGCTATATACAAAAAGGGAAAAAGAAATTATAGTTTTCCTTGGCCTTGGAGTAAAAAACACATGTGCTTTTTAAATTAGGATAAAAGTGAGTAACTGTGAGCCATTTACTCACAATACTTTTCATGGAGAAGCCCAGCTATTCCATCCAGTGATTGGTGTCCTGCAAGATTCTGGGTGTGCTGCTGCTGTGAGTGAGATCCCAGTGTTGGTGCTGCTGTTGCATAGACGAGTGTGAGCTTCAGAGTTGAAGAGCAGCTGGTGGATACTTAGGATCAGATTCTAGGAGGCTCCCATGACACGCTTTGCTCCCAGTGGACCCAGTGTCACCTGTGCTGTTTTCCATTCACAGATTACTTGCTCAGGTCTAGAGCAATGGGGAGTGTGGCCTTGATGAATGGCTACAGTTACAGGGACGGAGTGCAATGTTGACTTCTTTGTTCATTTGCTAAGTCACGTCCAACTCTGCAGCCCCATGAACTGCGGCACACCAGCCTTCCCTGTCCTTCATTATCTCCTGAAGTTTGCTCAAGCTCGTGTCTACTGGAAAAACCATAGCTTTGACTCTACAGACCTTCATCATAAGCTGTGTAGGTTTGTCCTAGCCTTTCTCCCAAGGAGTAGGCATCTTTTAATTTCATGGCTGCAGTCACCATCTGCAGTGATTTTGGAGCCAAAGAAAATAAAATCTGCCACGGTTTCCATTTTTTTCCCCATCTATTTGCCATGAAGTGACGGGACCGGATGCCATGATCTTAGTTTTTTGAATGTTAAGTTTGAATTCCTTNTCTTTTAATTTCATGGCTGCAGTCACCATCTGCAGTGATTTTGGAGCCAAAGAAAATAAAATCTGCCACGGTTTCCATTTTTTTCCCCATCTATTTGCCATGAAGTGACGGGACCGGATGCCATGATCTTAGTTTTTTGAATGTTAAGTTTGAATTCCTTCTTACAAGGAATAAAGTGAGAGTGATGGAGAACTGGAGGGGACTCTGCTGTAAAGGGGCCCTCTTGCCTTCAAATATCTCTAGACAGGTGAGCACATCTCAGGAATGTTCCTGAAAGGACTCTTGCTTGATGTGGCATGTTGGACTAGAATGACCTCGCAGATTCATTCCAATGCAAAACACTTCTGGGCCCATGAAAAACTGTCTTGTGAATGTGTTCTGCAAACAGACAGACACTCTGTAAACATGAGGCACATATTTTAAAAGATGAAGAGTGAGATACTTGTTCTGGGAGCACGGTGGTTGGAACTTGGTGCCCTGACAGCATACCTTCCCTGCTTAGTCGCCTGCAGTTTGTTCTCCTTGGCCCAAGACACAGTTATCTGCATCTGTGTTAAAAATGCCCTCAGCCAAAGACCAAACAAATATCCAAAGGCATTTTCCTATCAGGGCCCCTTTATGCGAGGTAGAGCGAAAGAACAACGCTGTCAAGTTTGATTCTTGGCAAGAAGCCAAGCTGCCACTTCTAGCTCCAGTATTTACACAGAAGAAAGAGGGGGGATTTTTAGCTGAGATTAAATTAGAATGAAAGCAACAAAAAAACTTAACTCTAAAACTCAAGGATCCTCGGGGAGCCATAATGGAAAGGCAGAAACAACAAGGGGATACCTTCTGGGCCCTCTGTTGATTTTTTTTTTTTTTTAAGTTCAAGTTTGAAAGCTTTTAAAGGTACCCGAAGCGGAGATTGGGCTTCCCAGGTGACTCTAGGGGGTCACCTGCCAGTGCAAGAGACCCAAGAGACTTGGGTTCAACGCTTGGGTCGGGAAGATCCCCTGGAGGAGGACTTCGCAGCCCACTCTAGTACTCTTGCCTGGAGAATCCCCATGGACAGAGAAGCCTGGCGGACTACAGTCCATGGGGTTGCAAAGAGCCGGCCGTGGCTGAAGTACGCATGCACAGAGATTACAGAATGGCCTTCATTAATGATCCAGGATCACCCAATATTTGAGCTGGATGGGCTGTCCTTTAGTGGCCATTGAATTGCATCCCTCAGTTTGCAGCTAATGGATCAGAGCCTTGGAACCTGAAGAGTTCCCAGCGTCACACAACTGGCCGTGGAAGTTCTAGGACTAGAATCCAGGACTTCTGACAACTATTTTGGGTTTAGGGCACTTTATCGAAGCAGCAAACACAGTGAGAAGCTCTGTTTCCTGAGAACCAGGGGCAGACAGCCACGATGACCGTTCTGTATCAGCAGTGCCCTCGCTTTCCCAGGATGTGGCCTCATCCGTGTCCAGTGGCACCTGCAGCCTCAAGCTTTGTGCACACAGCTGGGCGGGAGGGAGGGCATGATCAGGGCCCACCCCCCAAAAGTGGGGGTTGAGACCCTGGCTGCAAGAGGTCTCAGACCCCTGGGAGCCCCAGTCAAGCGTGAATGGGTGGTACCATCCTCAGGAGACTGCAGTGGCGAGGGTCTTGCTGAACCCCTGCTCTGTCTGGGCAGGGCCCCAGCGTCATTGTGGGGGGTGGCATTTGGCTTCCTGTGCTGAAGGGAGTTCTCTCCGCTTTGACAAAAGCTTGAACCCACTGAAGCTACATTTAAGTAACAGCACTCTTTTTTACAAACAAGAGCGCCCACTACTCCTGCTGGCCCCCACACTCAGTTACCTTTGTTCTGTTGAAACTGCCAACGTTCCAGTGAGCTGTTGTTCATCTGTTTCTGGAAGGGATGTTGGAGGGTGGGTGAGTGAGCTAAAGGAAGGAGGGGGAGTTCTTTGTGTGTCTTCATGTGAACCAATGAGATGTTCATTATCATTCTTTTGACTTTTCATTCATTCACTCATTCATTTCCTCATTTGTTTACACTGTGATTCTGCCCCAACCCAAAAAATTTCGACAAAACTTAGGACAAAGAGCACATATGCTATAAATAAAATGTAAATGAAGTCAGGTCCCTAAGAAGGAGGAAACAGAAGTCATCCATGAATTGCCATATGAAATCGGTGGCATAGATCACGCTTTACTGACTTTTCTGGCAACCAGGATACACAATTCCTAGTTATCAGAAAGGAGAAAAAGATTCCAGTTTCTTCAAAAGATGCTCAGTGTAGCTCTTCTGGGGTTCATGTCATTGCTTAATACAAAGCTGCCGATCTGAGGAACCCCCAGCTTCAGGCCACCTGGAGCATCCCCAAAAGGCATGTTATTAGTGTCATTACGAGCTCTGTTTGTTTGTGCTAAGGGTGGCATAGGGTGCTGCAGTTCATGGGGTCGCAAAGAGTTGGACACGACTGAGCAACTGAACTGAACTGATGGCGTAGGGTAATGGGGTTCTGGTTGGGTCTTGAAATTATGTTGTCCAAGGTGACTTTAGGAGTTACAGATTACGAGGCCAGGAGTAGAAATTTTAGGGAGAGTCAGAATCTAGTCCTGCTGTGGCTACCCACTCTCCACCAATGAACCTTTCCCTCTCCCCTAAAGAGCCCTGGCTTGACCCCTGCTCTGGCCCTTTTTTGAGTGCCAAGGTGCCTTCTTGATCAGGGCATCTGGAGGAAATAGAGTATGGCAGAATGCACTGTGAGGTATGTTGATTCAAAGAATTCATAGATGGTTCGACCCTGTGTTAACTTGACACACCTTCTTGGCCCCTGAAAGTGGAGACTGCAGCTAGTGGTTATATAGAATGTAAGGTTTAGGAACTAACACCATAAACACAGGGTGACTGCTACTGAAGTCTCATCCTGAGCTCCTAAGCTCCATTCTGAAGTTGCACCAGGAATTTAGATTTCTTCCTGAAGAAGAATCACTGTTGAGTTTCCTGTCAGTTCATGAATTGACTCCATTCTCCCAAAACTTGATATTTGTCAGGGAATACTCCAGAATACTCTAGAACTTGTGAGTATGGCAGGGAAAAGAATTACATAAATGTCGGACTTCTGTAATAGACGGTGTGAGAAAGAAAACACTAGGAAAGTAGTCCTTCTGTCTGGGATTCAGATGAGTTACCTGAATGTCTACTGAAAGTTTGTTTTCCTGCAAGCATGCATATCCTTTGTATTCATTGTCCATTCATAAAAGCCTATGTTTTAGAATGCATTAAGAAAGGGATATTTCAAAGTGGGAAGTAGCTTTGGTGCTCTGTAGTTGATTTGAGATAATGTGTCTGAATTCTAGGCCAAATACCACCATTTGGAAGACAAGGCACAGTGAATGGACTTCAGATCATGAGCTCGGGTCATTTGCCCATCCTGATTATGTTGATTCCATTCATGTGGTTTGTGGGGCAACTAGAAAAACTGGGGTCTGAGCCCTCAAGTGAACAGAATGAATATACTCAATTCTACTTGGAATGTTTTTCATAATTATTTTAAGCAATGAAGATTCTTACTTGTGCTTATTCTTTTTAAAAGTATTAGAAAGGAAGATTTCTACAAGACAAAGTAGAGAGGAGCTGATAAGAAGGGGAGTTCTTAAGGAATTGCCTGATCAAGGTGAGGAAATTAATCATACATTTAAAGTAATTTGATCCTCCATTCTTTGACCTTTCTTTCTTTCATTTTCTTTTGAAATTTAAGATGATCATGGAGAATCTTGCTTTAATTCAGACAGCCTTTGTGGGCTGCATGGTATCTAAGGTATTCTAAAGAAGAAATTCAATGACCTTTTTGGTGAGTCCTTCACCATATGTCATCCTAAACCTAAAGCTTAACAAAGCTTCTCTGTGGCAGGAGATACAGACAAGATACAAATGCTTACCTGATTCATGCTCTGTTCTTGAGCTTCAGTCTGTCTCTACAAGTAAACTCAATTGTTTGAGTAAATGCAAAGTTGTAGCTCAAAGTTTTAACTCATGCCTTTTGGTTTCTTAAGTCTACCAGTAAAAGAAAAAAGACATGATAAACGGACCTCTTGTCCTTTATATTCTATAATACACTCATGTACATTCAATAAGGCATGAGTGGGCAGATTACATCAGTCTGCTTTATGCATCTCTCAAGTAATTTTCCCAGCTTTATTCTCTTTTCATTTCTTCAAATCTGTCTCACCTTTTCACTAACAATTATTATTTCCAAGTATTTTATCCCCTACATCTAATCTTCTTCCCTTTATACCTCTATCCTCCCAAGGGGTAATCTTGCTCAAAAAGACAAGGATTAGCTAGAAACTGAGATAGAACCTCAAAAGAAGATACCGAGATTGGTTATTTCTCCAAATAAATAATAGTGAATAATCGTCATTGCTCCCACTACTATAAAACTCATGGAAATTTTTGTTGCAACATTGTTGGTTTACCTCATGCCTTCCTCACCTCATCCCCTGAATGCTTACTGAGGTAAAATATTATTATTGTGCTTTTATGGGCACAAATAAAGTGCTATTAATTTAGAATCAAAACAATAGTACTCCTCTTTTCCTAAAATATGTTCCTTGCAAAGAGCTTAACGTCTTTTGGCATTCACTATTCGTAAATACAAATGACATGATATTCAATATCTGAATACTCTGCTGCTGCTAAGTCGCTTCAGTCGTGTCCGACTCTGTGTGACCCCGTAGACAGCAGCCCACCAGGCTCTGCCGTCCTTGGAATTCTCCAGGCAAGAACACTGAAGTGGGTTGCCATTTCCTTCTCCAACGCATCAAAGTGAAAAATGAAAGTGAAGTCGCTCAGTTGTGTCCGACTCTTAGTGACTCCATGGACTGCAGCCTACCAGGCTCCTCTGTCCATGGGATTTTCCAGGCAAGAGTACTGGAGTGGGGTGCCATTGCCTTCTCCGCTGACTACTCTAGAAGAAGCTAGGAGATGCCTTACTATTTTATTCCTGCTTTAAAGAAAACAGGGAAATCGGAATAAATAATGCCATTTTTCTTGCGCCCTCAAAATTTTAGGTATTTTACTTATTATACTTTTCTCACTCTATTTTGGACTTGGACAGTAAAGAATCCACCTGTAATATGGGAGACCTGGGTTTGATTCCTGGTTTCGGAAGTTCCCCTGGAGAAGGGAACAGCAACCCACTCCAGTATTCTGGCCTGGAGAATTCCTTGGACTATACCATGGGGTTGCAAAGAGTCAGACACAATTGAGTGACTTTCACTTCCACTTCATTTTATGAATGAACTTTTAAGTAACCCCTAATTTTCTGTTAACCTTGAAGCTATTCATTCTCTGCATAGGGCTTTTAGAAATAAAAAATATACATGTTTAACATTTTTGTGCTTGAAGGTGGACTTGCAGTATCAAAGTCAGCCTCCTCTCTTATCTCCCTGGAAAAGGCAGAGAAATTACACGTCCACTGCAAACTCAGTGCTGGGCGATCACCATTACAGGATGGGCCACTGCACCAGTTGGTAACCTTGATTTGGAAACCTTTTAAAGGAAGAAAAAGAAGTGGAAAATTTTATGACCAGAACTGTTAATGAATATTAAAGATAGAGACTAAAGGTCTCTTTTTTAAATCCATTTAAAATTATAGCTAGAAAAGCATTTACTTTTTCTAAAAACAAGTGGCTTACGGAAATGCTTAGTATTGCTTGGTTTTTATTTTGCCTAATCTGTTAAGCTATTTGCAAGATAGATTGCAATTTCATTTACTTATTTTCCAGAAGTCTAATTCTGTTCAGTCTTTTTATTTAATGTTTGCAGACTGAATATTATAAGTTTCAAAACATAAAATAACAAACATGCTTAAGCTTTTAACTTAAGTCATCAATTACTGAATTTTACTTTCTACTTTTTGTGTGGCCCTTATATGAAAGTGAAAGTGAACTCGCTCAGTCGTGTCCAACTCTTTGCGACCCCATGGACTGTAACCTACCAGGCTCCTCTGTCCATGGAATTCTCCAGGCAAGAATACTGGAGTGGGTTGCCATTTTCTTCTCCAGGGGATCTTCCCGACCCAGGGATTGAACCCGGGTCTCCCGCCTTGCAGGCAGACCCTTTAACCTCTGAGCCACCAGGGATAGAACTACATAAATTACATAATACTTAGAAGTTCCTGGTGAGGCTTATTGTAAATAGACTCCTTCCCCCCTTTTCAGCCAAGGGCTGTAGAAAATAGTTTTTTGTCATTTTTCCAAAAGCAATTATCTTGAGAATTTCAGTCTGTTTTCAGCCCTAGCCAGAGACCAGAAACTGCTGTGCTTGGTGACAACCTGCTCTCTTCTGCCAGTCAAGGTTCATTCTTTCCTTGATGTTCTTGACCTTGCCTTAGCTCTTGACAGTGCTTGTCAGTTATGCCCTTTATTCGGTCAGCCAAATAGACTTTTAAAATACCGCCAACTACCCTGGGTTTGACCTCGTCCCATTCCACCCCATACCCTTACTCCCAGCTATTATTATTCCTCTTAGATGACCTTTTTTATACCAAAATCTAACTTCAGTCCAAAAGTTCCGTGATTGGCCTTCTCTCCTGAGTAGTCCATGGTCTAATCCAAGTAGTCATCTGGTTCTTACCTTTCTTTTCCCTTAGCTTTAACCTGAAGGCATGCAGATGTTTTTGTCTGCATACCAGCCTCCTTTCCTTTTCTCCTGGGATGCCTTTTTTCAGGAGTCACTTAGCTTCTGTTCATGATTTTCTTCTTCTCTCTTCTTCTGTTAACTCTATCCCCTAAGAACCTGTTTACCTGAAAGAGGGAAACCCCTCAAACACTCTCTTGCTTCTTATTTAACCACTTATTTCTGTATGCTTTATCTCTTGGTTTACTTTAAAATCTTAGGACTCTTGTCTGAGTTTTCTCCTTTCTTTACATACAAATGCTCCTGTAAGACATCTTACTGTAACTGGCAGCCTGGCTCAGGACTTATTCTAATTCTAAGACAACACAAAAAACTAGAAAACCTTTTCAGTACACACACCAGTTAATTAATAATAACTTTAGTTCTCCTCTGTTTTTCTTCTTGAATTCCATATTTATTACAAACATGGCTTATTTTTCTATTATTGCCTATTATTTCATATAAATATCTCAATAAGTATCTTTATACATTACTGACCATTTCTCTTTATCATGTGCTAATCCAGTTTCTTCTTATGCCACAATTATTTAATTTTCTTTCTAACACTTTTGTTCTGAATTTTAAAAATTAGTTATTTAATCTACTAAAGAATTTTTAATGTAATATGGTTAAAATAGAATTATATTGTTATTAACATGATTTCAGCATTTTTTTATTACTAGCGAAAGTCATAGAAAACAAAAAATAAATTTTTATTTGAGTTACCTAAAAACTGAGGATTTTTTATATAAAGAGATGGTTTTCTATTCTGTCTGGAATTTTCCATTCTTAGATTATTTATTTTTTTGAATCCAATACCTGAACATTTTATTGTGTCTCCTCTCCCTCTTTTTTTAATAGTAAATTTCTTGGGATCCAGTAATAAGAACCAAAGATCTTTTCTTTTTGGTTTGTCATATAGTCTTTTAAAAATTATTACCTTAATTTTATTGACTTAGGTAAGATTTACTTGCAATAACATTGCCAGTTATTATCTATTTTAGTTTTATACAAGTTTCAGATTATAGGTGCTTAGAAGTTACATGACTGAGGGACAATTATTTGTTCATTTTAAATATGATTGCATTATATGTATTTTACTTGTTAAAAATGCCGTATTTGTTTTTGTCAAAAAGGCCAGTGGGTTTTATTGTTGAGCCAAAGCAATTCAATCATATTTAAAGAAAAATTAGGAGATGGTCATTCTGTTCAGAATAATTGTCAAAGTAAAATTAATCAAACTTGCCAAAAATTAGCTCTAATTATACATTTCTTCAAGTTTGCTAAGTGAAAATATTATCATTAANTGTTGAGCCAAAGCAATTCAATCATATTTAAAGAAAAATTAGGAGATGGTCATTCTGTTCAGAATAATTATCAAAGTAAAATTAATCAAACTTGCCAAAAATTAGCTCTAATTATACATTTCTTCAAGTTTGCTAAATGAAAACATTATCATTAATTTTTTTTCCAATGGTAGCACAGCTTCTTAAAATTTTCCTGGTATGAACTAGTGTTAAATTTTCAAGCATCACTGAATTAAGAGTTTCTACAAAATCTCTCTTACTTTAGAAACTCCTAGAAATTTATAAACATTCATGGGTGTTTAATTATTTACGGTTTAGATAACATTAAATTTTAATTTCAGCTGTGATTTTTTTTAAAATTCCTTCTAATTGTTTTTTTCTTAACATTTTTTCTTAATGTTTTCAAAGTATTATTGACCCAGCTTAAAGACTTTTTGGCCAGCAATATACAATAATTCCCTGAGGACATTTTAATATTTCCATAAATAAGAAAATGAAAATACAGTTAGCCTTAACTGACATCTTTCCCTGAGTAGAGTGGAGGGTATACTACTGTGTAAAGTTAACGTGTCATGGATATAATATTCTGGAGACAGTGGTGCTTGGAAATGTTCATGTCGCCCACTAATCGTTTGTATGTGTAATTGCTTTTCATGTTATTTGTGTATTTGCATTCACCTTGTGTTTTTGGTGCTTGTTAAAAATGTTTATTCCATTTTTCAGATTTCTCCTTTTATCGTTCAGTTTCTGAATGACAAAGAGACTCCCAAGTGTGACTTCAACCAAAACTAAGTCCAAGAAGAGAGGGACTCTCCTGTCCAGGGATATTTGNTGTGTATTTGCATTCACCTTGTGTTTTTGGTGCTTGTTAAAAATGTTTATTCCATTTTTCAGATTTCTCCTTTTATCGTTCAGTTTCTGAATGACAAAGAGACTCCCAAGTGTGACTTCAACCAAAACTAAGTCCAAGAAGAGAGGGACTCTCCTGTCCAGGGATATTTTATAATTAGGTTAATCATTCCTGTCTTGAGATGGCATCTGAGTACCCCCTCCATAGCTGCTTTCCCCCAACACTAAGAACTTCCTAGCTCTTTCGTTTGAATGAATTATTCAGTAAAACATGGTGAAAATAGTCCAGAATGTATTTGGTTCCCAGTACCTGAAAAACTGGGTGTTAAGAAAGCTGTCAGAGTTAGACATCTAGGTGTTTCTCTCCCCATTTTTAGATGGAGATGTAACAGTTAACTTTGAAAATTCAAACGGGCACATGATACCCATCGGAGAGGAATCTACCCGAGAGGAAAATGTAGTAAGATCTGAAGAAGGTAATGGCTCTGTAGCTGAAAAAGCACCACCTCTGGAGGAAAAGGCAGAAGATAAGAAAGGTAAAATCAAGAGAAACCCCACAATTCTTTTACAGCTCAAAGTTGAGAAGCAGGTCTTGGGCTCCACATAGTGACCCTGAGACCAGTAGAGAGGAGTTCTGTAAATACAAGGAGAGAAACGATAACTAACAAAGAGAAATGGGATGGTTTCCTCGGGTAGATACATCCATTTTATAAGCACATCATTTAATGTTTTATTAAAGAGGGCTAATTAATGGTAAGAATCAGAAGTGGTGGCTTCTTCTATCGTTAGAGATGTCTGGGAATGTTATCCTTTCATCAGGAGTTTTTTTCTCAGTATCTTCTTTAAAAAAAAAAAAAAAAACAGCAGTCTGAACCTTTCTCTGCGGGTTACTTGACAGTTATAGCAGCTTAGCTTGGAGGAATAGCAAAACAAGATGGCTCACTCAGCCCAGCACCAGCTCTTCAGAAATGGGAGCTTGGCTGGTAGCGTCCACACACCCAACACTGTAGTTCTGATCCAGGCTCAGACGTTTCCAGGAGACCAGGAAAGGTTCCCAGTAATGCCAGGGATCTGGGTTGCTGGAGTGGCCATAGCCTCTGCCCCGTGATTTGTCTGTGCAGTTGGAAATTTTCAAATATGCCAGAAACAATTATGCCATTCCCAGAAGCTTTCTTTTGAGACCTTGGTTTCCAGTGTGAAATACTGTGGTAAATTACAGAACTGCAAAATACATGTCTGTCAGGGACCCGCAGAACACTGACAGGTTCCTGGGCACTGATAGACTGCATTATCCATACCATACCATACCACACAGTTGTAGGAACCCCCCAAGCCTCTTATGCAAGCCTGAACTGAAATGCCCAGTGGAACAGTTTAGATGATTTCCTGCTACATATAAATGAATCGTCAGGAAGTAGGCTAGTTTTCCATAATGTCTCCTTCTGAGTTGGATGGCAAAAATTTGTCAGACCCAATCTGAACTTTCTAGGTGTTTTGAAGACTCTTAGAAGCTGCTGGAAGGAAACTTCTCTTCCTTTGTTCTTGACCCAGATCCTCCAAAGACAAAGGGAATGAAAGAACATTTGACAGATGTTATAATTTAAGATCATCTCCTCGGGAAGTCCATAGCACCTTATTATTTGCATGTAAATTAGCCTTTAAAGTTTTTAGAAGCCTCTATTAATTACCTGTTGAAAATTATTTTGCTTTATTCAGTATTAAGTATGGTGCTCATGGAGCTTTACTTTAGTCTTTCTGTTGAACAACTCTGGTTATGGTTAAGAATACTGATTATAAGAAATTACTAGTGTTTTTAGTGATACAATTCCTGGAAAATAAAAAGAAAACAGACCTGAATAGATTTTAAGAGTATTTAGGTGAAAGCATTAGTGCAGTGGTTTCTTTTTTTTTTCACTTTTATCTTTTTTTTTTTTTTTCAGTCCAACTGTCTTGTCTCACCACACTGTTAAATTTCTAATCCACCTGTGGTTTTTCCCTGGTCCAGCCTTTTCACATTTAAGGATCACATCCTTCATCATGTAACAGAGCTATCTCTAACGCTTGGCTTGTCCATGTGGAGTTTCAGTCAGTGAACTGGACAGGCTTCAAAAGACGTGTCTCCTTTATCAGCATAATAAGAAGTTGCTGACAGTTTTATGTTAATTAAACCCTCAGGCCTGGAAATTCCAAAAAGATGGCAGACTTCATAGGTTCATGGATATTTGAGAGATGTTTTTGTTTTCTTATTTTTTATTTTGGACTAGTACATTCTGGTTTTTCTGGTCAAATAAGGTCCGAGATAGCATCATGCTTTGGCTGGTCTGTACATGAGGAGACGAAAATGCTGGTCTTGCTACCACAGCCCTAGTAAGACAGAGGAGCCTCCCTTTCACTGTGTGAACAGTGTCCCCACCGAAGGCATGCTGAGTGAGGAGAAGCCATTTGCTGACACTGAAAAGAACATCAGTCCTAACCAACATCACAGAATATCATGTTAAATAGAAAATACCTTTTAAACAAACCATTCATTGCTCTGGAAAGACAGCATTTAATTCTAAAAGAAAAAAAAAACAGCTTAAGAGTCACTCTTATCTCTGTTCCTCTTCTGATCTCACTTCTTATGTGAGCTTACTGCTGTGCAAATCCACCTTCCCATGTTCTCAGTTATTCCTTTATTTGGGGGTTCAGTGTTCCCCTTCCTTTTGCATTAAGTCAGCTTACCCATGAGCTTCATTTCACCTGTTAATTGGTTATATTTGCAAAACTAATGCCAACCTGGATGCTTGTGTATCTTTTTAAGACAGCATATTGGCATTTTAATATTTGAAATACCTGCATCAAACAGAACGAACAAATGGCAAATGACCTTTACCCTACTCTGTGGGTAGGTTCTACTTAGGACTCATGGTATTTCTGAGGCCCCCAAGAGGCTCCCAAGCGCCCGATTCTGGAGCTGGAGCAGTGGGGCCTTTTCTGCCTATCCCTGGAGACTTTTCCCGTAAGCCTTCTGGGCCTGTTAGTCTCTCATTATTCCTTCTCAGTAAATATATAAGAGGCAGAAAAATTGATCTGCAATCTGTTAAACATAGCGTGGTATTAAATATGAGAAATCAGAAAAGGTATCAGATATTATTTCTATTGAGTCGTTGTAGAGGGCTTTCCATGAAGTAACAGTCACTTGTGTGCAGTTGTTCCCCATGTGAGCATGAAGATATTGGCCACAGGGGCCAGGGAAAGAGCACAGTGAACGTGAGAGACATCCTTGCCTTCAAGCAGATCGTGGCCTCTGTGGAGACCAGCATGCATACAGGCCCCTGCAGTGCAAGATGCAAAGTGCCCTGGGAGACCTGAGGACAGCAAGCCAGGGAGCTTGCAAGGGGTGCCAAATAGGAACTTAGAGGAAGATATTTCCAAACGGAGACCTGGAGGAGACCAGAAGGAAGCAGTCAGGTGAAGTAGGGAGTTGAGGACAGAAGGGCATTCTAGGCAAGATGCAGGCTGCCTGCAGTCCTCAGTGTTGTCAAACTTGACTCTCCATGTGGTGGAAGGAGGCAAACCTGGAAGTGTGGTAGTCAGCCACTCTCCTCCAGACCATTGTGACACGCAGTATCCTCATCAAGCCAGAGCGCATAGGCAGCCCTTTCTTAACCTGCTCTTGAAAACATTATACTCCTCTCTGCCATCTGTCTTTTCTTCAGATCATATGGTAATAGTAAAAAATACCTCTTGACTTATGTTCATTGTCTCCCAGATACAAGAGTTTGCTCCCTACTGATGTGTGTGTTAATATCTGTCAGCTGATCAGGCACATTCACTGAATAGACATAATGTTTTGAGCATCATGCTTGATGGGATATAACATTTCAGACAAAAGGAGGTCATAATTTAGTCAGAAAAGCATACTGTTTGCGCATGCACATGCATACACACACACACGTACCCATTAGGAATCACCGCAGAATAAACATAAACATTGGCCAACACACACAGATAATTGATAGAACTTACAGAGGAAGGAGGATGGACTGTGCTTCTCCAAGAGTGGCCAGAAATTTTGTGTAGTGAGTACATTCTCAATCCAGGAGGGATTGTCATTCCCAGCTGTCATAGAGTGAACCATCTCCTTCTCAAACCCAGTAGCTAGATAACTTTAGAATTTGAAAACCTTTAGGCAGATCTAAAAAAGATCCCCCAGTAATATGGCATAAAGGCAGAGAATAAGAGATGTGAGGGTTGTAGCAAGAGAATTAAGGTACCAAATGCGCAGATCAATGTTTTTGGCTCTCAGTCTGGATGGTGCTCTTATAGGGCTGGATTATCATGCAGGAGGCTGGAGGTGCAAAGATGTATTGAAAGAACTGTCTTCTACCCTGAATCAAAAGACTAGCAAGTCAATGTGTATTTGTAAGTTTTGCATTAAAATAAGATGTTTTCAGTGACTGTCATCTTTCTCAGCCCTGACTAACACTTGGTGATGCACTGGTGTGCCGGTTCAGACCAGGTGGGTTAGGAGAGCCATTCCTGTGTTAAAGACTCTCAGCAGCTTAGTTGAGGAGTCAAGATGTGTAAACAGAAAGGCAAACACACAAAGGAGCCTCTGATAAATGTTGACTGAGGAGCTCAGACTATGTGTACAATTAAGTTCATATGCAGGAGGGCTCCATGTGGGCTGTTGTGATGGGTGGGTTTCATGGCTGAGGAAAGGTAAAAGAAAAGTTTTATCCATTACTTACTGCACTTTAAATCACTTTTATGGTAGTTATACATGGATTGATGGGGATGTAGAAAAGAGGGGAGGAATCCCACTTCACATGCACTGGGGTGAGCAATGAAACGAAAGAGATAATAAAATAAGATGCATTTCAATATTAAAATCCTTTCTTGGTCATTTAATAATAGAACAACATCTTCAGTAAAGGCTTAGTCTTGTCTTAACACTGTCTTACGTTTTCTGTTGTGCTCTACTTTTAAAGAAATGCTGCTTAGCTCTTTGGACCCAAACTAGATTTTAATTTTAATTAGTCACAGTGAGAAAAGATAAGGATATGAAAATATGAATGAACATTCAGCATCTCCACTTTTTTAAATGACAGACTAATACTCCTCTAGTTATGCAAAATCTTACACGAGGCTTCTATTTGTAGGTGTGATTTTTTTAAAATGAATTTTAACCTTTATTTTTTCAAACTTGTTACTTGTGTTTACATGACAAAACAAGTTTGGTTTTTTTTTTTTTTTCTTTTGGATTCTGCACCCTCCACTACCTACAGTTGTGACACTGTTTGAAAAGGTCAGAGGAAGTTAGAGTAAAACAGGAAGCTGCCCGAGTACACTGGGAGAGCTTGAGAAAAATTCAATAGCAGAAAATAGTTTATTCTTCGGTGCATTGTATTTCCTGTACCAGATTCTAGAGAGTCTCCCTTCGCTTAGAAAATAATTGATTTTTTTGACCACAGTGAGACAGACACAGGGCACACATCCCTTTCAAGCTGATGGGGATTTTTCTCCTGAGAAAGTCCCTCAGTGGAGGGTAACCTTGAGCCCAGCCATAGCTGTGCAGTCAGCCCTGATCTGCCACTCCTTGAGCCCTTCAGTTTCTTTAAAAATTTAGCATTCATACTCACATCATCGTCGAGCAACGCCCCATCCAGGTGTCAGCCCCTGACGGTGGACATTTACACTCCACTCACAGTCACTTGTGCAACTCTTGTTTTATCACAGGAGTGATTAAGGGACCTGGAGAACACACCCTAGGTTGCTTTTCAGCCTTTGATCCCCTTTACCCCAACCTTCAGCCTCTCTGGTGCAGAAGCCCCGCTGGTTCCCAGGGCTAAGCAGCCACGTGTTTGTATCACTGTCACCCTGTGCCTTGCTCCTCCTATCTATATGGTGTGTGTCTGTATCAGTCTGCTTCTGTTCACTTTCTCATTTGTAGAGAACACTGAAAACCACTCTGAAACACCGGCAACTCCTGCTCCACCTCCTCCAGCTCTTCCTAAGCCTAAACCCAAACCTAAGCCCAAAAAAACACCTGTGCCTCCAAAAGGGGCCGCTGCTGGGGCCAGCCCCAAGGGTGACGAAGTGCCTCCTATTAAAAAAAACACCAAGGCTCCTGGTAAGCAGGTCCCCGTCCCACCACCCAAGCCGGCAAGCCGAAATGCAACCCGAGAGGCCGGTGAGTATGCCCTCTGTGGGGCTGAGTCTAGGGTGCTTGGCTCTGGGGTGGGTTCACTGCTTCTTCTAGGAACGATAGTCTTTTTGGTGTCTAGCGTCTTTGGATATAACACCAGCAGATTCAGTTGTAACACACAGAACGCCCTGGAGATTCCTTTGTTGCTCTCTCTACCAAGTGGATCTATTCACCTCATTAGGTTTAGGGTGAATAGATGTCTTTCTTCCTGAGTCTCCACTATCTGCACAAAACCCAGTAGAAGGATACAAGGAGTTGTCTGCCTGGTGAGTAGCAATGATATGATCTGATATTAGTGGCTTCTCAAGATGGCACTCGTAGTAAAGGACCCGCCTGCCAGTGCCGGAGACATAAGAGAGGCGGGTTTGATCCCTGCGTCCGAAAGCTTCCCTGGAGGAGGGCATGGCAACCCACTCCAGTATTCTTGTCTGGAGAATCCCATGGACAGGGGAACCTGACAGGCTATAGTCCATAGGGTCAACAAAGAGTTGGACTGACCGAAGCAACTTAGCATGCATGATCTGACATTATGGAAATTTCGACTGGCCTGCCTATTGAGTTTATGGGTGGCTCTTTGGCTTGGGTTTTTTCTTTCAAAACATCTCAGGTTTGCACATTAAAACATGACACATCTTTGACATATTTGCTGGATCTTAATGTCTTAAATCTTATAGTCATCTTTCTAATGAGAAAGGGCTCACATCACTTAGTTGCTCCACTCCTCCCCCACTCTCTACGAAAGTCACAACTGCTCAGCAGAGTTGGATGTTACATGCTGTGTCCGCTTCCTGACCCCATAAACTTCAACATGTTACAAGGGGTGCGGTTGTAAGCTGCCACTGCAGATCACCAGGGGATGTTTGGGTGATTCCGTCACTTCTTGTCGTGTGTGTCCAGCTTTCCCTTCCATGTCAGATGTGCTTAATGCAAAGTGGAGTCACCATTCTAGTAAAGTGGAGTGGAGAAGCCTCCCCTGTCATCCAGCTTTTAAAAGGATATTAATCCAAATACATACACTGAGCGGCTTTTTCCCATCACATGCATAAAAATTCTTCATGTTAGAAGGTCTGCTGTGTCTAGCAAACCTTATTCTCCTTAAAATCAGCAGCCACTTTCTCAAAATTAACTAC
Organism: Oreotragus oreotragus; assembly: GCA_006410675.1. Taxonomy (NCBI): domain Eukaryota; kingdom Metazoa; phylum Chordata; class Mammalia; order Artiodactyla; family Bovidae; genus Oreotragus; species Oreotragus oreotragus. The sequence continues at coordinate 44,530 of SJYX01008962.1, forward strand.
CACGATATGCCTTGGTGTTGATCTTTCCCCATGGTAATTTATACCCATAATGCTCAGGTGCAGAGAATGGCTTAGGTGACAGTATAACAGAACTCACTGTAAATAAGTTGCTCTCTGCCAATGTTCCTGTTGTCCACCTTTGACCTTGCTTGTCTGGGTCTCTTCTAATAAGCTCTGAAATGAACATCTCAGAATGCTGTGCCTGCAGGGCCTGCAGGCCATTTTCTCAGGGACCAGCTGCCATCACACATCAGCGTCTGCTCCTGTTGGTGTCTGTGTGTCACCCAGACTGCCTAACACGCCCCAGGACAAACGCTTCAAGTGAGGCTCTTGCTGGTTTGCTTCCTGAAGAGAAGCCCCAAACTCCGACCCCATTCCTGGGCGTGAAGACCCACCTCCCCACGCCCCACACAGCAGCAGCTCACAAGAGACTTGGCTTGTCCCCTCTCTTCAGGAGAGATTTTGAGTTATTTCCAGGTATTTTATTTGAAGACTAATTTATTAACTTAGGATGTTCTTAAGAGCAAAGTACAGTCATGTTATCCACTGTATTAAAAGAGGCCCAACTGGCCCTTAGTGTGAATAAGAAGGTTGCTGTTCTCAGGGTTATCACAGAGAAACAGAATTGCCTTGAAGTCTACCAAGCCCAGCGTGTGAAGATCCATTTATTGAATGTTGGTCATGCTCCTTCTGAATCCTACTCATATTCTCCATTTGTAACCATCTGGAACTTTCTACTTTGCTTTATTTGAATCATGTTGACATTTCGGAAAAGTTATTTCAAATGTAACTCCCAATTTTTAGTCAGACGTTTTACGCTGTTTCAAAAAATCCGTTGGTTCAGATTCTTCCTGTGTTACTAAGTTAGTTAGTCCTCCAGATCACCAGATATAGGTTAGCACATTCACCAGCTTTGCTAGTAAAGTAACATCTCATATGTTTTTCTTTCTCGTTATTATACACTGTGTTAACAACAGAAGTATTTAACTGAGAAGTAGCATTTCATTTTTAATTGTAGCCATAATTCGATGTAACTTGAGCAACACTTCAGCAAAATCCTCATTTTAGGAAAAGGTCAAAAGAGAAATATGTTAACATGGCATGAATTTGCACACTAGACTTAAAAATTGTCTTTTTTCTTAAGCAAGGCTGAAGTTAACTTTACTGGTAGAAAAGAAAGAATTTTTGAAAGAAAAAATAATCAGAACTGATGTGTAGAAGAAATTCTGTTCAACTTACCTAAGACCTAACTGAACATGATTAGACAGACAGCAAGTCTTTAGCATCTTGGTTGTGAAAGATAAATTTCAAATGTACTTAGACTCCAGGAGTATGCTTCCTATGTTTGTCCAATAAGCAAGTGAAGATTGTTTATTTCAAAGAAACATTGACAAGCCCTGACATGGGGGAGGAGAATTCTTGTAATTACAGGTGTCTAAAACAATAAAGCCGTCAAGCCACAGAGACTTGTTTTAAGCCTGCATCTTTACACACAGTAAGACTGGCTTTTCTCGGTAGGTCAGAGTTGGTAGACTCATACATCTCATTGTCTGTTCCTTTATTTGTCCTTCTCCTGACCCTCCCAATTGGCTTCAGTAAAGTTATAACCAGAGGTAAGTTACAATAAATAACATCTGTGCGCAGTGTGGGTTGGCTCCACAATCTAACAAGATTTTTCTAATTTTTCTGTGGAAGATAGTTTGATCCCTCAGGAAAAAAGAGGGAATGTACAGCCTTGTCACAGAAGAAGCAATTGAGGGAAGTGCATTGATCATAAAGGTCATGAAATAATAGTTTAAATGTATTTCGATGATATAAAGAAAAAGAGGGTTAAATTTTATTTTCCCTGAAAATGGTTTGGTTGAAGGCAGTTCTGTCCAGAAGTAGACCAACGTTCCACGGCCATGATCGTGACCCTGGCTGTCCTCCGATGAGGATATCCTTCTAGGAACATAAGTAGTTTCAGAAGATCTGAGAATGATACTCCTTCCCTTCAGTTTATTCAAACACTACCCATTTACACATTTTTGGTTTAAAAAAGAAAAGACTGTTTTCTGCCTCCTGATGTTTTGAAAGGGACTTGTCTTTCGTATGCGGCCATGCGTTTTTTTTTTGTTTTTTTTTTTCCTTTGCCCCATCACCCCTGCGCGATGAAGAGAAAGGGCAGGTTGGCAAGCGTCTGTCTCTAGCCACTGGGGAGAGCTGGTTTGGAGTTCGCTTTTTTGGCAGTAAGATGAGTAAATCTGCTTTTGGCCAGAAAGGAGCAGGTGGTATATACACCAGCCTCTTCTGAGTGTGGGCCGCTCTGTCCCCAGAAAGGCATCATAGAACGTGTATAGTTTGTGATGAGAGGAAGCTTGTACTATACCCAGGTAGCTGCTGGTGTCTTGTCCTCTCCACACGATAGTGTCCCTTCTTTGGAGCACTTTTTCAGGTGACCATAGGGCAAAGAGGTGAGGCATTCTCTTTGGCTCAGCTAAACACTGGAGGAGGGAGAAGACGTTGTACCTTAAGGTTTGGCCTCACGCACGACTTGCTCCCTTCTAGGTTGCGGGCAGGGAGGGGGCAGAAAACAAGACCATTGTTATCATTTACCTATTTTCCTTAATGCATTTATTCAGAGTTTTAGAGTTTAAAGGGAACAGTGTCATTGGCAATTGCAACTCGGTTATTTGTTTTTAAAATGCATTCTCTTCTTGGACTTTTAATGCAAAATCTCTCTGCTTCAGCTGGTTCCTCTCATTCAAGAAAAACTGGCTCCAAAGCATCAGCTTCACCGTCTACTTCCTCCACCTCGTCTCGTCCCAAAGCTTCCAAGGAGACAGTTTCTAGCAAAACGGGGACAGTGGGAATCACAAAGGGCAAGAAGAAAACTGGCAAGCAGCCGGCGTCTCGACTGTCCTCAGAGGCAACCACTTCTGGCACATCTGACCTTAAGGGGGAGCCTTCGGAGACCAGGGTGGAGAGTCTCACCCCCGAGCAGACTGTCCCTGGGGCCGAGGAGCAGACCACAGGCAAACCCAAGTCTGCAGTCCCTCCGCCCCCGGTGACTTCAGCGCCTCCCACCCCCCCCCCCTCTCTCCCTCTGGAGGAGCAAAGCGCTGTGGCCTCGGACACCCCTGTCGTCCTGATCAGCAATGGAGCTGACCTCCCTGCCTTAGAGCCAGGTCAGCTTCTCTGGACTGAAGAGGCGACAGACAGAACCACTCTCCACTCAGGCACTGGCATAAGTATTAGCAGAGAAAATGGAAAATGGTGAGTCGGGGCAAAAACCCCATATTCTGTCCATGTTACTATGCAGCTGGGAACTAAAGATCACTAACTCACTCCACTGGCAATGAAGAAACTTACTTTGGTTTCTTTTATAATGTAATCTAGTTAATGTTAGGTAAGCACACCTGTAATCTAATCATCGATTTATTTATCTAATTGAAGTACAGCTGATTTCCAATGTTAGTTTCAGGAGTACTGCAAAGTGATTCAGATATATAATATATATATATGTATGTATGTGTGTGTGTGTGTGTGTGTGTGTGTGTGTATACATTGTTTCTCAGATTTTTTTCCCTTATACATTGAAAGATATTGACTATATTTCCCTGTGCTGTATAAATAGGTCCTTGTTGTTTATCTCTTTTATATATGGTAGTGTTATATACTACCATATATAACATTGTCTGCTTAGAAGTAGTCTGTCTGTTAATCCCAAACTCTTAATTTATCCCTCCCTCCCCCTGCTATTCTGTTTGGTAATCATAGGTTTGTTTGCTCTGTGAGTATTTCTGTTTTATAAATAAGTTCATTTGTTTCATTTGTTTAGATTCCATGTATAAGTGATATCATAGGATATTTGTCTTTGTCTGACTTAGCCTGACAACCTCTAGGTCCAGCCATGTTGCTGCCAATGGCATCGCTTCTTCCTTTTTGTGACTGAGTACAGCCCCTCGTGTATAGATGTGTGTGTACCGCATCTTCTTTATCCATTCACCTGCTGATGGACATTTAGGTTGTGTCCCTGCCTTGGCTATTGTAAATAGTGCTGCTGGTAGCACTGGGGTGCGTGCATCTTGATTTTTCATAGCCCTGCCCCGGGAATGCCAGGGGCTGCTGGAGACAGTGGTCCTACTGACAGGTAGACTTCAGACCTGTGGCTTCAAGAACAGTTAGAGTCTGCTTCATCAATACTCAGCAGTCCTTTTTCTTCTTCCTAAACAGTTTCCTCCTCTTAGTGATGATTTTAGATCTTTACCACCAGTGTCCAGATTGCGCCACCCACTCCTGAAAACCATCTTCATTTCAACAAGTTGCTTAGCGTTCTCCATCTCCAAGAAAATAAAGAGGATCAGAAAAGAGCTCTTTTCCAACTCCTTTTCCTCCAGCCTTAGAGTGATTATCTTTCTTGCTTTCTCAATCCCCAACCCAGTTGAAGTGTTATCCTTTCGGGACCCTTTTGATATTCATCCAGACAAAACTGGCTATTACATGTACTCTGACAGTGCTTTTTTCCTCCCAACTATGAGGCGGAACTGGGCTTCCCTGGTGACTCAGTGGTACAGAACCTGCCTTCCAGGAAGCTCCCCTGGAAAAGGGCATGGCAGCCCACTCCAGTATTCTTGCCCGGAGAATCCCATGGACAGAGGAGCCAGGTGGACTACAGTCTCTAAGGTCACAAAGAGTCGGACACGACTGAGGTGACTTAGCATGTACACGGGCCAGTACAGGAGATGCAGGTTCGAGCCCTGGGTTGGGACGATCCCCTGGAGTAGAGAATGGCAACCTACTCCAGTATTCTTGCTTGGACCATCCCATGTTTAGAGGAGCCTGGCAGGCTACAGTGCACGGGGTCGCAATAGTCAGACATGACTTAGCAACTAAACACGAACAACAGCATGGGACAGAGCTAACCACTGTGTCTCGTTTACTTCTTATCTGCAGCAACCAGCACAAAATCTGGTATGACATAGGCATGACATCATCCAGCTTCCCAAGCTAGAATTCACCGTAGGGTGCTCATTCTCCTCTGCTTTCCAGATCTAATCACTCACAGAGTCCTATAAATTTTCCACTTAAAGATCAATAAGACACGTTAGCTCTCCTGTCCCTTGAGTATGAGGAGAAGACTGTCAGAGTGTAGTAGATGTTATTGCCAATTCTGTCTGGGAAAGCCTTGGAGCTCTTAAATCCAGTCTCTTTCTTCTAAGAATAATATACAAATTCACTCTTTGTTTAATTTACCATTTCTCCTTTCAAAAAAAAATCTTTGTCATGTTATACTTTAAAAAAATTGTACATTAATTAAATTGATTTGGATCAAGAGACTCAAGTATCAACTTTAATTATTTAATTGCTAATAATATTGACCTTCATCTACTGAATACTTATTTGATGTCAGGAACTGCCAGTTATTTAATTCACATCCGTTTCTCCTGAAGTATTTCTGTTTAATAGATGAAAAAACCGACGCCAAAAAAGATGAGAGTTTGCCCAAGATCACCCAGGTAGGAAGTGACAGGATGCAAACTCAGAGCTGCACATCAAATTCAGGGCTCTGCTGTTGTTCAGTAACTAAGTCATGTCCGACTCTTTGTGACCCCATGGACTGCAGCACATCAGGCTTCCCTGTCCTTCACTATCTCCCAGAGATTGTTCAAACACATGTCCATCGAGTTGATGATGCCATCCAGCTGTCTCTTCCTCTGTTGCCCGCTCCTCCTCCTACCCTCAATCTTTTGCAGAAGCAGGGTCTTTCCAGTGAGTCAGCTCTTCGCATCAGGTGGCCAAAGTACTGGAGCTTCAGCTTCAGCATCGGTCCTTCCAGTGAATACTCAGAGTTGATTTCTTTTAGTATTGACTGATTTGATCTCCTTGCTCCAAGGGACTCTCAGGAGTCTTCTCCAGCACCACAATTTGAAAGCATCAGTTCTTTGGTGCTCAGCCTTCTTTGTGGTCCAGCTCTCGCATCCATACATGACTATGGAATTTCATGTTTCCAAACCTTGCTTCTACTTCTTTTGCAGGTTCTTTTGTGTTTGTTTCTATCATTTTGAGTGCTATCATTCAAAAGAAAGCCAAGGGAAGATAAATAAATGTTAGTGTACAAATTTTTTTTTATTTTAATAAATGATACGAAAAAGAATATATTGAAATGAATGCTTATGCTGTCCTGAATACTTCCAGCCCAGAGCAGATGTCTTCATTTAATTATTAGTGTTTGCTAACATCAGCAACAATTCCAGTCTTTAGAACAGAACAGTCATTTGCTTGCCTTCTATGTGCCAGGCAATATATAAAGCACCAAAGATAAAAAAGTGGACAAGACAGTATAATTAAGATTAGTTTTTACCTGGGCTTCCATGGCAGTCCAGTGGTTAATATCTGCCCTTCCATAACAGGGGCTGTAGGTTTGATCCCTAGTTAGGGAACTAAGATCCTTCATGCCATGGTGCATGGCCAGAAAAAAAAACAAAAACAAGATTAGTTTTTACCAAAATAATTAGGGAAGAAGATTGAATACATGGATTCATTATTCAGTATATAAAAGAACAAGATATAAAATATGAAATAATTCTTCGGATAGTCTCAAGCGCTGAGAAAGTCCATTTCCAAAGGTGACCTGATTCTGTCCAGCTCACTAGCAGAATCATTTTAGGAAGGGCACTCTACAGTGCTAAGCTTCATGCTGGAGGCTTCATATCCGTCTTCAGCCTGAGTACTTGGAGGATTGACAGACGAGAGAGGTGAGGATCTCTGCTCCATTTCCACTGGGACTGTGATCAGAGGGAGTGAGCTGAGAACATCAGTAGACAACAAGGTATTTAGAATAGAGTTTCCTGTCAGTCAGGGTAACTATAATGCTTTCCTAGAAGAGGGTGTGGAGATTTTCTTCTCTGTACATTCTTCAAAATTAAAAATTTAAATTACAGTTCATCCCACAGGGACAGTTTGTGTTTGCTTTTGAGTTAATGAGCTTGGAATAAGTAGTCTCTCAAATTTCCTTCCAAATACTTTCTTCCGTTTTTAAGTGGAGATGTGAATTAGAATTTCTGGCTCTTCGTCTCTTTCTGTACCTAGAACTCTCCCTCAGTTATGTTTAGTCAACGAATGTATGAAAATTCTGTCATTTTATGAAGAGGCTTTTGTTGGGAATGCATATGTGAACACTTTAAAGAAGACAAGTGGCCCTGTGTAAAAACACCTACTTTTATTTACATAGTGCAGACTAGTAACTATTTGGTAGATTTCTGTTTGTTGGTAGGCTCTTTAGTAGTGTATAATTCTGGTGTAGTGTAAAGCAGAAACTAATACATCCATCTGAAGCCCATATCCAAATGAGATTCAACTCTTTTATCCACAAACATTTATAGAGTTCACTGTATTTTACAGTGTGCCCAAGAAATGCAGGAGTAAAATAAGAGCCAAATCATGAATTGATTGATAAAAATTTAGAGTAAAATATTTAACATTAAATTAAATATATATAATATATCAACATAACATTATTAGGTATGAATTAAAATATAACATCACATTTGATAGGTAGACTGTGAATCTTAATAATATAATATTTAATAGAGTTTTGAGTCTGAGTTGTAGACTGGACTTGCCACCTTGTTTGGGCAGCTCGTTCATGGCATTCTTGGGTTCCATGAACTATACATTACCTGCCATCCTTATACTACAGAACATAGGTCTCCCCTCTACACAGGCCCGTGGCCTGTTAGGAACCAGGCCACACAGCAAATGGTGAGCAGCAGGTGAAGCCAAAACCATGCCCTACTTCGATTCATGGAAAAACTGTCTTCTGTGAAACTGGTCCCTGGTGCCAAAAAAGTTGGGGACTGCTGCTGTAGAACAATGGTTAAGTTGTCAATGTAGGCTGTTGCTGCTGCTGCTGTAGCTGCTGCTGCGGCTGCTGCTGCTAAGTCACTTCAGTCATGTCCGGCTCTGTGCGACCCCATAGACAGCAGCCCGCCAGGCTTCCCCGTCCCTGGGATTCTCCAGGCAAGAGCACTGGAACGGGTTGCCATTTCCTTCTCCAATGCATGAAAGTGAAAAGTGAAAGTGAAGTTGCTCAGTCGTGTCCGACTCATAGCAACCCCATGGGCTGCAGCCCACCAGGATCCTCTGTCCGTGGGATTTTCCAGGCAAGAGTACTGGAGTGGGATGCCATTGCCTTCTCCAGTCAATGTAGGCAGAAGTCTTTAAAAACTGCAAAGCATTATAAAATGCAAATGATAAGATTAAAATAATAATCAGTATGATAAATTAATGAACAGTGATATGAACAGATACTAGGACTCATTCCTGAGGCAGCTTTGTTCTGCTCCTCAGAATGTGTTAATAGTTGGCATATCTTTTTAATGTGCTTCAGTCATCCACAGTGGCAGACTCTCCAAGCAAGAATGGCCTCCATTGGCAGTACACTAGAAATCCAGACTGTGAAAAAGTTTTTCTACAAAATAAATCTTCTCGTATTTAAAGTGAGATTTCATACTTCGGAAGCAATGTGGTAGTTTCTCAGAAAATTAAACATAAGTTTACTGTATGATTCCGCAATTCTACTTCTGTGTGTGTGTGCTAACGTGCTTCAGTTGTGTCTGACTCTTTGCGACCCCATGGACTGTAGCCTGCCAGGCTCCTCTTTCCATGGGATTGTCCAGGCAAGAATACTGGAGTGGGTTGCCGTACCCTCCTGCAGAGGATCTTGCTGACTCAGGGCTCAAATTCACGTCTCTGGCACTGAAGGTGGATTCTTTATTGGTGAGTCACTGGAGAAGCCCTCTTCTATGCATATAACCAAAAAATTTGAAAGCAGGTACTCAAACAGATATTTATACACCAATGTCCGTAGATGTGGGAAGAACCTCTGGAGTAGGTAACGGCAACCCACTCCAGTATTTTTGCCTGGAAAACCCCATGGACAGAGGAGCCTGGTGGGCTACAGTCCAAGGGCTCGCAAAGAGTCAGACATGACTGAGCACCTGAGCACACACACATATCCATAGCTGCATCATTCACAACGACCAGAGGCAGAAACAACCCACATGTCCATAGAATGATGAGCTGATAACAAAATGTGACATATACATACAGTGGAACACTATGCAGCTTTGAAAAGGACGGAAATCCTGACACCTGCTACAACATGCAGGAACTTTTAAGGCATCCAAAGTGAGTATAAGGCAGACACAAAAGGGCGAGTGTTGCAGAATTTCATGTAAAGAAACACCAAAGACAGATTTATAGAGACGGAAGGTAAAATGGTGGTTGCCACGAGCTAAGGGAGGAGGAATGGACACTTACTGTTTAATGGGTACAGAGTTTGAGTTTGGGAAGATGAAAAACTCTGGAGATGGATGTTGGTGACAGTTGCACAATAGTATAAATATACTTAATGCCACTAAACTGAACACTTCAAAATGGTTAAAATGGTAAATTTTATGCTTTATGTATTTTATGCAATTAAAGAGGAAATTTCATATTTCCTCACTTGAAAACAAGAATTTTTGGCTGTTGGATTTTCCTAATAAGTTTAAAATTGGCTATTTCAGGCTTATCAACCACAAAGTAGAATTTTCAATACCTTAGAGTCTGACAGCGGGGAAGGCAATGGCACCCCACCCCAGTACTCTTGCCTGGAAAATCCAATGGACGGAGTAGCCTGGTGGGCTGCAGTCCATGGGGTCGCTAAGAGTCGAACAGACTGAGCGACTTCACTTTCACTTTTCTCTTTCATGCATTGGAGAAGGAAATGGCAACCCACTCCAGTATTCTTGCCTGGAGAATCCCAGGGATGGGGGAGCCTGGTGGGCTGCCGTCTATGGGGTCACACAGAGTCGGACACGACTGAAGTGACTTAGCAGCAGCAGCAGCAGCAGCAGAGTCTGACAAAACTTACCTGTTTTTATCATTCAAACAACTATTTAAAACATTTTTTTTTTTTTGCAGTATGAACCACAAGCACATGTTTTGCACTAAATGGTCGTTCAGAAGTGTGACGTCCAAATTTGGATTCTTTTTATATCAGAAAGCAGTGTGGGGAGCTTCTGTATCTTAAAATGAAGATTGCATTGTTTCTGATGTGATATGTTTTTGATGTAAAGTATTTTTAGAATTCTAGTCTGTGAAATTGGCAAGCTTTGTATATTTATAGTAACTTTAAGTCAGAAACTTTTATTAAGCTAAATAATAGAAAGTCATTGCATCCTTACATATCATCTCTCTTCTAGAGAGGCCACTTAGCTTTCACATTTTCCATCTTGTGTTGTTAATATAATCGTTAGTTCAGTTCAGTTGCTCAGTCATGTCTGACTCTTTGCGACCCCATGTATCGCAGCACAACAGGCCTCCCTGTCCATCACCAACTCCCGGAATTTACCCAAACCCATGTCCATCGAGTCGGTGATGCCATCCAGCCATCTCATCCTCTGTCATCCCCTTCTCCTCCTGCCCCCAGTCCCTCCCATCATCTTATGGTAATGTTAATATCATATAATATGACAGACAGTTTTATAAATGGAGAAATTGAAGCACAAAGAAGATATATGGTTTTTGACAGTACACTGGCTGTGATGAAAAAGTAGGATTAATTCACATAGCAGTTGAGGAAGATGTACTTTTCTGTGGCAGGAGCCTTCTAGGTGCTGGGCTGCAAAACAAGATGAGTCCTCCTTGTCGAGGAGCTTTGCAGGGCTGGGAGGCAGACTGAGATGCATGTGCTAAGTGCGCCAGTGGGGTGGGCTTCAGGTCACCGTGGGAGCAGGGAGAGGGAGGCAAGGCGCTAGTCTGATGGGCAGTGAAAGATTCCTCGGGGAGTTGAGTCTCTAACCTAGACCAGGAGGGATACGTCAGAGTTACAGACTCAAGGGAAAGTACAAAGTCAAACCTCCAAGCGCTTCTGGCTCATTGTTCTTTCCACTGAACCTCCCTAAGGCTAAGGAAAAGTACATTTTCAAAATGCAGCTTTCCAGTATTCACGTACTAAATGTATTGGTCGCCGCCAGGTCAACCCTTTTCATTTGCCAGATGAGATTGAAACCTTGAGAATTAAGGAAGGCGGTGCTGTTGCCCTGTTTCAGCTCCTTTAGCTGGTGTCTGCTTTCTCCTTTCACAGCCCAAAGGATGCTTACGAAACTAGAGCTCTGTCTCCTGTGTGGGCATCTTGCTCGAGGGCTGCTCTGAGCTTCACACCGCCCCCATGTGTCTGTGCCTTTCATAGCTTCACCACCAAAGACGAGCTGGGGAAGGCAGCGCCTCGGCTCCTGACTCCTGGGCTGATGGGAGAATCTTCAGAGGACGAAGGCCAAAGGGAATACCAGGCCAATGACTCCGACTCTGACGGACCTATCTTGTACACCGATGACGACGACGATGGAGAAGATGAGGACGAGGACGGCAGTGGAGAAAGTAAGACTTTTCAAGAGGGAGGGAGGGAGGGAAGTCCACAGTGGCCAGAAGCAGGTGCATTCTGAAAACACAAAAGCGTCATCAGGAACCAGACACCTGATGCTTTCTTTCCCCTCATCTGACCTTCTCAGATTAGAAATGTGTATCTTCTGAAGTTTAGGTGTAGATGACAGACCTTTCTGAAAGATGATTCCACAGGGCAGAGGGGTGAGGGAGACAGTCTGTGAGGCCAGTATGCCTATTTGAACTTGTCTTAAGAGTCAGATGACAGAGGCCATTCTCACATTGGTCTGAGATGACCCTTCTACCCTGGGACCTTTCTTGAATAAGGAGCATCAACGGGGATTCGCTAGATTACTCATGGGAGGTGTTTGAGAATTTCACTCAGTTTTATACTGTGGTTTAAAATGAGGAANGACAGAGGCCGTTCTCACATTGGTCTGAGATGACCCTTCTACCCTGGGACCTTTCTTGAATAAGGAGCATCAACAGGGATTCGCTAGATTACTCATGGGAGGTGTTTGAGAATTTCACTCAGTTTTATACTGTGGTTTAAAATGAGGAATGAGTCAAGAATGACTAATACCTTTTAAGAACTAAAAACAGTCACTCAGTCATAATAATAAAATGGTATGCTTTCTAAGAAGGAATGATAGTAAAGTGGATAAGGCCAACCATGTACATATAACTTAGGCAACTGGAAGGATGCTATTCTTTAAAAAAGCTTCTGAGAAGGATGACTTGGGAGGGATCCACTATGGAAATTTACAGTTTATGAAAAGTTATTAATATATTCATGATTAAATAGCAGTTTGTCAAATTCCTTCTAGTTTGTACTGAACAGCAATAAAATCAAGCAACAGCAGAAGTCATTGTCATCCTTTGGTGTTTACTATCCTCTGAGACATCAGGGATTCTTGGGTAATTTAGGATTAAAACATTAGTATGGAAGATAGGGGCCCCCCAGGTGGCACTAGTGGAGAGAACCCGCCTGCCAATGAAGGAGACGTAAGAGACACAGGTTCAGTCCCTGAGTCGGGAAGATCCCCTGGAGGAGGGCATGGCAACCACTCCAGTATGCTTGCCTGGGGAATCCCATGGACAGAGGAGCCTGGCAGGCTACAATCCGTGGGTTCACAAGGAGTCGGAGACAACTGAAGTGACTTAGCACACGTGTGTGCATCGGAGATAGACTTCTCTTGGTGTGGTTTTCTGAGTCAAGGGAGGAAAAGAGAAGACAAAGATTTACTATACAAAATAAGGAGGCTAGGTTTTTAAGACTTGAAAAAGAAAAGAAAAGGGTATTATGCATTCAGTGATTTCCATGATATGCGGTCTCAGCAGAATAAACAGATACCACTGTCCGGTTCCATGGACAGAGGAGCCTGGTAGGCTGCAGTCCATGGGATCCGAAGAGTCAGACATGACTGAGCTACTTCATTCATCATCACTGTCCAAGGGAACACGTGTATGCCTGTGGCGGATTCATGTTGATGTATGGTGAAACCAATACAATATTGTAAAGTAATTAACCTCAAATTAAAAGAAATAAATTTATATTAAAAAAAAAACAAACAGTTCTCAGTTTTTCAAAATGAATGGCATCTAACGCGAAACTTTTTTTTACTTCAGGTTAATTGAAATTCTGCTCTTGCATGTGGATAAAGAATTTGGTCTGGCTCTGTTTAAAAAGACTCTGCCATGTGTAACCTGAGGGCCACTTGTTAAAAGCCTCTCTCTGCGCTTCTGCCTTTTCTAATCCTCAGGTGCTTTGGCAAGCAAGATACGACGAAGGGACACTCTTGCTATCAAACTTGGCAACAGACCGTCTAAGAAGGAATTAGAGGACAAAAACATCTTGCAGTGCACATCTGAAGAAGAGAGGCAGGAAATCCGACAACAGATTGGAACCAAGCTCGTCAGGTAATTGCTGACTCTTGGGAAGAGCTCTGATGAGTTCTTACTTTTCCCTCTCCTGCAATTCCCTGCCTGACTGAGATCACTGTGAATTCCTCCTGGAAGGGCATACTTGGCCTCTCTGATCTTTTAAAGTTGGTCTTCAATGGTAAATCACTTAATGAGCCTGGCTTTTTTTTTATTTAAGTTTTTTATTTTTTAATTTTTTGGCCATGCCCTGTAACATATGAGATCTCAGTTCCCCAACCAGGGATCAAACCCATGCCCCCTGCAGTGGAAACTTGGGGTCTTAATCACTGAACCACCGAGGAAGTGCAAGGCACCTGCTTATTGGTCCAGCTAGCCAGTTGGCTTTGAGGTCGCCAAAGCCTGATCCAAGTAGGGACAGGCTCTTTCTATAAAGGACCAGTTAGTAAATATTTTAGGCTTTGTTGGCCAGACAGTCCCTGTTGCAGCTGCTGGACTGTGCTGTTGTAGCATGGAAGCAGCTATAAACAACACAGAAATGGATGAATGTGGCTACATTCCAAGAAAACGTTCTTCCCCCGAACAGGCAACAGGCCACATTTGACCTGCCACCCACAGTTTGCCCAGCCACCCACAGTTTGTCCGTCTCCTGGTCTGATTCATGGACTCCCTAACATTGCTGTGATTGCCGCAAGGTTCTGCCCTGGGGGCTGTGAGACGATAGAAATATTAGTTAGTGTCAGTGGCCAATTACATCCAAGTCAGGGAACCATAGCCCCTTAATGAAAACTTCGCACTTTTTACTCCAAATAAATGGTCTCTCCTACACTTGCTGCTTTTAGCCATTGTAGGATGTCTACTTTGCCACTTGTGTCTTCGGGAGCTCATGTAACTGGCAGGGTTTTTTTTTTTAATTATTATTTTTATTGGAGTCATTTATTTTATAATTGCTTTGCAGTGTTGTGTTAGTTTCTGCTGTACAACAAAGTGAATCAGCCATACGAATACATATATCCCTGCCCTCTTGGACCTCCTTTCCACCCCAGTCCCCACATCCCACCCCTCTAGGTCAGCACAGCACCAAGCTGAGCTCCCTGTGCTGTACAGCAGCTTCCCACTAGCTATTTTACACATATTAGTGTACGCTATATACAGTATACAGTATATAGTATACACTATATACATATTAGTGTACACTATATATACAGTATATGCTAATCTCCCAGTTCGCCCCACCCTCCTCTTCTCCTGCTTTGCCCACATGTCTGTTCTCTACGTCTGCATCTCTATTCTTGCCCTGGAAATAGGTTCATTCATACTGTTTTTCCAGATGCCATGTATATGCATAACTGGCAGTTTTAATAGCAGTGAGTGCTAAAGCTCTCCTTTTTATTATCAATATAAGCTTATTTAAGTATTATTTTTCTACCTTCCGTCACGCTGCATAAAAAAAACAGGTTGCATCAGTTAGGGAGAAAAGAACAACCTGAACCACCAGAACAAAATTTGGAGGTGGGAGAGAAGTCCTCCACTTGCTTGAGCGTGGGAGATTTCTATGACTGTGATATACCTGCAGGGTTGGCCATGAGGGTTCCAGAAGCCATTATCTGTTTTACAGATTGGGGCCAAGCCCAGCGGTTATGCTGGTAAAATAAATGGTACACTGAAGCCATGGATCCTAGTGAGCACTTAATACAATTAAGTATTTTTCATTAAGTTAAAATTATTATGTATCCCTTAAATTGGTAAAACACTTAAACATTAAACCCAATGTCAGCAACTTTATGAAAAAATAGACATGTCTACATTGCTCTAGTTCAGTGTTTCTGAAGGGCAACTTAATATGAGAAAATAATTCTAAAGCAGTATTTCTTTACATGATAATACTATCTGGAAGGTTTTATACAAGAAGGAAATAATCCAACCAGGGGGAGGAAAAAAATGCTATATTTTACGAAGATATTTATTTCAAGGGCATTTATAGCAGTGACAAATTAAAACAGACCAAACAGTCCAAGACAGGGACTGATGAAGAACGTCGTGAGAAGTTGACACCATGAAACAACCATGTTGTTGTTCAGTTGCCCAGTGGTGTCCAACTCTTTTCGACCCCATGGACTGCGGCACACAGCCCTCCCTGTCCCCATCATCTCCCGAAGTTTGCCCAAGTTCATGCCCATTGCATCAGTGATGCCATCCAGCCATCTCATACTCTGACACCCTCTTTTCCTTCTGCCCTCAATCTTTCCCAGCATCACAGACTTTTCCAGTGAGTTGACTGTTGGCATCAGATGACCAAAATACTGGAGCTTCAGCTTCAGCATCAGTCCTTCCAAAGCGTATTCAGGGTTGATTTCCCTTAAGATTGACTGGTTTGATCTCCTTGCTGTCCAAGGGACTTTCAGGATCTTCTCCAGCACCACAGTTCTAAGGCATCAATTCTTTGGCATTCTGCCTTCTTTATGGTCCAACTCTCACAACCATACATGACCACTGGGAAGACTGCAGCCTTCACTATATGGATCTTTGCTGGCAGAGTAATGTCTCTGCTTTTCAACGCACTGTCTAGGTTTGTCATAGCTTTTCTGCCAAGAAGAGATCGTCTTCTGATTTCATGGCTGCTGTCACTGTATGCAGTGATTATTATCTTTATGCTGATAAGTTCTTTAATGTTTAATAGATGTATAATTTATGTGGGGCTTCTCTGATAGCTCAGTTAGTAATGAATCTGCCTGCGATGCAGGAGACCCTGGTTCGATTCCTGGATCGGAAAGATCCCCTGGAGAAGGGACAGGCGACCCACTCCAGTGTTCAGTGTTCTTGGCCTTCCCTTGTGGCTCAGCTGGTAAAGACTCTGTCTGCAACGTGGGAGACCTGGGTTCGATCCCTGGGTTGGGAAGATACCCTGGAGAAGGGAAAGGCTACCCACTCCAGTATTCTAGCCTTGAGAATTCCGTGGACTATTGCAAAGAGTCAGACACTACTGAGTGACTTTCACTTTGGGGGGAGCTTCCCTAGTAGCTCAATTGGTAAAGAATCTGCCTGCAATTCAGGAGACCTGGGTTTGATTCATGGGTTGGGAAGATCCTCTGAAGAAGGAAATGGCAACCCATNAGCCTTGAGAATTCCGTGGACTATTGCAAAGAGTCAGACACTACTGAGTGACTTTCACTTTGCGGGGAGCTTCCCTAGTAGCTCAATTGGTAAAGAATCTGCCTGCAATTCAGGAGACCTGGGTTTGATTCATGGGTTGGGAAGATCCTCTGAAGAAGGAAATGGCAACCCATTCCAATACTCTTGCCTGGAGAATTCTGTGGACAGAGGAGCCTGGTGGGCTATGGTCCATGGGATCACAAAAGGTCAGAATACGACCATGTGACTAGCTTTCACTTTTTCACTTTCATAATTTATTTAGAACCATTGTAGAAGGATAAAGAACCAGGAGCTCTTAATAATTTATGAGGTTTCAGTGGGCGAAGAGGGAGAGAAGGGCATTCCAGATAAAGAAAGTCCATAAGCAAGAGAAGAACAGTGTCTTTGGGGGACAATATAGTACAGATATGTAATATAGGATACATGAATGGCACAAAATTTGGCTGGCATAGATTTTCACTGGGGCTTTCTGTGGGCTCACATATTAAATGAATTCAGGATAGCTCTAATGAAGATTAAATGTTAAACTTTTTAATGTGCTATTCAAGATAGCATTGATTTTAATTCTTCATACCATTTCTATACAGCCATAAACAGAGTTGACAGTATCTTGTATTAAGATTGCCTTTCATGTATAGTAATTTAATTTGCACAAATTCAGTCTACATCCAGAGGAAGTTTTTGTCAGTGATTAACAACAAATTAATAATGTAAGTAAGACCAAGGGTTATTAGGACATTGAGCTCTTATGTATAAATGGTTAGGTACTAAACCCAACTGAGCCTGGCTTTTCTCAAAGGTAGATGGAAAGGGCTTATGTAGCCCAAGATAACTTTATATGCATTGTAAAATTATTTGAGATCCCAAAGCAGTGTTTTCCTGAAAACACTGTACAATAGAGATTGATCATCTCCTGAGTTGGTATGAACCACTGAGCAGCAGCCTTTTCTTAGATTCTAATGATTTGTATGTTAATTAGGGTACAGGCTAAGCTGATCTGAAAGAAACTGTTAGTTGCTCATTCACGTCTGACTTTTTGGACCGTAGCCTACCAGGCTCCTCTGTCCATGGGATTTCCCTGGCAAAAACAGTGGAGTGGGTAGCCATTTCCTTCTCCAGGATATCTTCCTGACCAAGGATTGAACCCGAGTCTCCTGCACTGTAGGCAGATTCCCTACCATCTGAACCACCAAGGAAGCCCCTTAACAGAGACCAAAAAGTGCCATGGTCCAAACAAGGCACTTGATGTGCTTGTTTCTTTTTGACATCGCAGTGTAGAGAGAGGTGGGCTGTCCAGTGTGGGTTGGGTATGCAGCTTCTGGCAGTCAGACAGGTTCCCAGCTTCCTTCCATCTTGTTGCTCTTTGGTCTCCATGATATCCCCATCTGTATAATCTGAGCTGGCCCACATGACTATGTTCAAGTTCTGGCCTGTGGAAGAAGGAAAGAGAGAGAAGGGAATATACACTCCCAGTCATTTAAAGGGTAAAAAGCAGACGTTACAAACACCACTTCCGCTCACATCCCAGATCACAAGAACTCAGTCACGTGACTGTACCTTGCCACTGGGGAGGCAGAAATTTATAATTGTGTGTTTAGCTAAAACTCTGGGAGTTCTGCTTCTAGACAAAAGAAGGGAGGATGTGTTAGGTAGCAGTCTTAGTTAGCCATAATCTCCAGTCTCCACGCTAATGGAAAGGACGCTTTTATTTTGTAGGCTTAAAAATGGATTTTTGTGAAATGTTTCTGGTGATCCAGTGGTGAAAAATCTGCCTTGCAGTGAAGGGACTTGGGTTCAATTCTTGGTCAGGGAACTAAGATCCCACATGCTATGGAGAGGCTAAGCCTGCACACCACAGCAAAAAAAAAAAAAAAATCCCCCATGACTAAATTAACATCCCATGTGCCACAACTAAGAGCTGACACAATCAATCAAATAAATAATTTTTAAATGGATTTTTGTTTCTCAAAACGTGAAAAAATGCAGCTTTGCTTGTTGCTTTATTTTGCATCTCCCACTAAGGGAACCTTGTTTGTAACCTGCCATGTATCTGTTTTGTCATCATAGGAGACTTAGCCAGAGGCCCACCACTGAAGAATTAGAACAGAGAAATATCCTGAAGCGTGAGTATCATGTACTACACAGTGAATTCCTTGGGTAACCATGAATAAGCTCCCTCTAGAGATGATCCATTTATCAACAGGGAACCTTAATATATTTATTCACAAATGATTGAAGTGACCCATTTAGATCACATTTTAATGCAATTATTTATTTGTCATGTTAAAAATAATTTCTTGAAGTATGAATTTAACTTTATGGCTTGAAGCCTGATATCCCCCACAGCAGTTGTGGTTGTGACATTTGTTTTTAAAAAGCATGAAATATATTCCATGTATTCTTTCACCCAGATACTAAATAGAGGAAAATGCTTTAGTGTGCTTGCAACTAAATGTCAAAGAAAAGGCCTAAGAATCCACAAGGAAATAGATCAAACATTCCTATATTATTATTAATAATACAGTTTGTTGCCAGGTTTAACAAATGACTCCATTTAAAACAGGATTTTGGGAAAAGGAATTTTTCAATCCATTTCATTTTCCTTTGTTATGATAACACTTATTTCCCTCCTGAATTATTTATAATTTCTCAGCTCCTAAGGAGTTCTCCATTCATTTTCCTACTTCATTTTCCCATTCTCTTTCCCCCTTTATTTTCTTTGACTTCACTTTTTACTCATCAGTCTGGTCATATTTACGTTACTGGAGTTCATATGTTGAAGCTATAAAATGAATAGAAGCAGCTTGTCCTGCTGTAGTGGATCGATGTGGTTACTAACCACAGTGAGTTAAGTAATGGATATTTTTAAATTGAGCCTAGCTGTAGTTTTATATATTATTAGCCCAGTTTCAAAAGAGCTTTTTATTGTATGAAATATCAAAGAGTAGGGCTGGGCAGAACTCCAGAGAGTACTGTAATAGTAATGAGTCGCCAGTGTGTGGGAAATCTTTTTCAACCAGGCCTTTAGAGTCAAGTTGGCCTGTCTGGATGATCCCCATTCTCCAAGTGAGTTGTTTTCGTTCCCAAAGGAAAAGAAATATTTTTTTAACAGCATATGTATTCTACAGTTGCTTTTGCTAAGAAAACCCAACTATGAAGACTGTCTATGAGGTTCTTTCCTTGGGAAGGTTTCTTTCTGGCTGTGAGCATAACTGAAGTGGAACCCAAGGACTTAAGTGACCATCAGTGTATAGAGGAGCCAGTTTGTAGATGGAAAAAGTCACAGCTAGATAAGAAAAAAAAAAAAATTGTGTTTAGCTTTCTGAGGAAGAAGAATGAAAGCAACGTCTAATTTTGGCAAAAAACCTAAACCAAAAAGACTCATGGCTTTTGATAATAGGTTCCTGGGAAATACTGGTGGAATTAAATTGTAGATAAGCTCAAACGTAGTCCATAAGCTCCTGAAACACAGAGTGTGTCTTATTGGCTGCCTGATGCAATACCTAGAAAAAAAGAAAGAGTGAATTCTGGGTAATTCTTAACTGCTCCTGGGAGACAGACTGTGCCAAACCACATTGGTGTTTGGTTATTTGAGGAACTGTTTCATAGATCTAGAAATTTATCACACACTGATCTTAAGTGCTGTCTTGGCATTTATACTCCATTTTCCTGGAGGTTCAGGAAAGACTGAAACGCCAAAGTCAACTTCAGATTTGACTCCAGCCCTTTTTTTTAAACTTCTTTCTTAGTTTGTCGGTGCATGCTTATTCTGGAAACAAAAGACACGTTTCCAGTCTATAGAGGCTGATAAATGGCTTATGATCTCCTGACACAATACTGTGTGGCCAAGGGAAACAGAAAAGAGAACCGGTGGAGGTCGCCCAGAACATTCTTCTGACCATCCCAGGGAACCAGATGGCTTCATTTTCCCATTCTCTTTCCTCCTCTACTTTCCTTGGCTTTACTTTTTACTCATCAGTCGGGTCATATTTATGTTCTTCCATGCAGATTACTCTTGTTTGTTTCATCTTCAGCTTTTTGTTCAAAAGAAATATGACTGTCTATTTGAAGAAGAAGTGTGTGTGTGGTGTGTGATTTTTTAAGGATACATACTTAACTGGGTCATCCTTTCTTGACAGATTAGGAAGCTAATTCACAGCATAAAACATTCAACAGTTCTCAAATCCAAGCCTGTCACTAGTTTCATAAACATGAATCCGATGGCACACAACGCTCATGGCTTTAATCGGAGACCACAGGACAAATTTTATTTCTTACTATCATTCCCAGTATCACAACTAACTTGATCTCTTTCTTATTTTAGTGCATCTAGGTGTTTTTTAAATATATATATACACACATATATATTTTTAAGTTAGATTTTAGTACTAGTTTCTTGATATTGTCAAAATAGAAAGCAACTTTTGGTGCTTGAAAGGTCAGCTTTTGCTTATCAGGAAAAGAGATGTTCATGGGACACCTTTGACAGGGTAGGGATAAAATATTCAGATCTTCTTATACTATTTAGTTATGACTATAATTCCAGCGCAATCTTCCATAGGAAAAACATGTGTTAAGTCATTGAATTCTACATGTGTTTTTCCCTGGCATTTTGTTATGAAATTTTTTAAGCATACAGAAACGTTGAAACAATTTTATAGTAATATCCATGTATCTACTATCTATATTCTACCATTAACATCTTACTTTGTCACACATCTGTCCATCTATGGAGTCATTTTGTTTTTGGATGCATTTCAAAGTAGGTTTATTACTGCATTCTTGTTTGTTAACAAAACCCATAGAGAAACATGTAAAACAGCACAAAGTGAAAACAATCTCACGAAAAAATATTAAGCTTTTTTTGAACCCATCTTGTCTGGATTGCTGAAGAGTATCATCACTCCAGTTGCTGGCATTTGGCTGCTTTTCTGTTTCTCCTTTTAGCTCATCCCATATGAGGTTCTAGGCAGCACTTGGAGGGCAGGTTTCCTGCAGTGCACACTGATGTTCAACTGCGTGTATTGTTTGTGTGTTCACGCAAGTGCTTTCTGTGGCTGTTCTGATATCAGCTGCTTTCTACTCTGATGAGCTGCTGAGGGCAAGATTTGTCAGTGAGCCAGCAGCTTCCTTCATGAGCATTCTTCCAGTCTGTTTAAAGTGACATGTTTACATCCTACTTTATAATTAACCCTCTAATAATTTTTTTTTAAGTTCTAGAAACTTGGTGAATTTTTTCAAACTAAGTTTAAGGTTTAATTTTGACTCTTAGTAAAAGATTTAACAATGGCTATTTAACATATTCAGAGGGAGAATCACATTAGCCTTCTTCCACATCTCACCCTCTTCCTCTAATTTCTTTAGAAACATAATTTCAAAAATGGGAAATGTAAGGAAGTCAGTTCCTGATGTTAGAGAGGAATTCCCAATTGGTATATAAAGTCCTGTGTATTTAACTAACTACAGTTGGCCCTTCTTTTTTAAAAATATCACTGTCTGACACCTAGATGTGCAGTATGCTTCAAAGAGCAAAATTAGATAATAGTCTCTTCAAGGAAATGAAATTTTATATATTTAATGAAAATTGGGGCATTTGTTAGCTTTGAGTCATATTAGATGATGAGTATTTTGTCTTTGAAAAGTACTTTTGAAAATTGTAGCATAATCACTGTATAGCAAGGACGACTAAAAAGGTTTTAATGATTATATTTTTTTTCTTAAAATCATCAAATGCCTAAACTTGTAAAGCCCTTGTTTGGATCATGTGAACCACAAGTTTGGTGTTTGTCTGTTACAAGTAATTTACAACCCACATGCCTTATCCAGCTCATATAAAGTATTTCACCCTAAGGATGTATTTTAAGGATATCAAAGGATATATATTTTGTGAAGCAACTAGAAAAACCTATAGTATTTTCAGAAGAAATCTGAATTATAATCAAATTTTATTTGGCTCTCTCAGACACTTAATGAAAACATACTACTAGTTATTTCTTGTCTTACAAGGTGATTTCAGTTTATGTCCACTCTCTGTCTAAATAACCAGACAGATTGTCCTCTTTCTTATGAATTAAAACTAGTATTTCAGAAGAATGTCAAAACTTTTCCCTGTCCAGATAAGGAAAATTAATAGAGAATTTAGCATGCTCAGCAAGCAAATACAAATGTTGCAATATTGAATACTGATTTTATATTCACAGTAAAAACAGTCTTAACAGGAAGAAGTCTATTTGATTTTAAAAATTGTAGAGGAGACTTTTTCAGCTCTTTGGCTGAGCCTTTATGCTAAGTGTGACTTTCCTTCAGTAGAATTGATTATGGCACTTTCTAAAAGATAATCTTTCATAAGGATTGGTATCTGAGAATCTGTGCTCACTTACCAAACAAATAATGAACTACAGGAAGCAACCAAGAGAAGTTCATCAAGTAGCAAGCATTAAATCCTGAGCAGTGTTTATTTCTTTTAAAGTTCTGGACATTTTTTTCCTAATCCCATCTGTTGGACAGCATTCATTTGAGTTGGCCATTAAATTGTACTACTTGGTGAAGCACTGGATAAAGAGAAGACTTTGAAAAGTTAGAGTCACAAGAAAATAAATCATCCACATCAACCAAACACCATAACCCCATTCAGAACATTCTGGTTTGAAAGCAAAATCCACAGAAATGATTACATTCTGCTTCTATGGAAATCAAAGCAAAAAATCAAGTATTTTGCTTGGATTTGAATGGAAATCAGCAACTCAGACATGCATCAGATGGTTTTAATTTGTTCTTTTGATGTGATTCAGATTTTCACATGAAGTCCAGATCCAGTAATAAGTTTTTATCTGAATTCAGATAGATTGTTCTTATAAGCCTATGAGATGATCAGCAGTGAGAGGCTTTTACCAGAGTATGGGCATTCTTGGGGTTTTTTCAGAAGAAAACAAGAAATCAGGAGGCAAAAAGTTTTACTGTTAGTAAATAAACCAATGCTATAAGGAAAAAATAATATATCTATAAATTAATGATCAATCTTTCTGCAGAATCTTGAACAGCTTTTTAAAGATGTTGGTGGAGTGTTTGATCAGTGTGAAGTCAAATAACTGGCCTGATCTATTTTTCTGATTATATAATCTTTTATAGTAACTAAATCTTCATGCCTTTCCTCCCCTCCCCCACCCAATTAATAAACAGAAAAAAATGAAGAAGAAGAGCAAGAAGCAAAAATGGAACTTAAACGCAGACTTAGCAGAAAGGTAATGAAACTATGTCTGTTAATGAGCATGTGTATTTTGAAATATACTTCATTTTTAAAATGTAGATCAGTGCTCTCCATGTAAATCTGATATTTACATGTAGATATTTACATGTAAATCTGAATAGATATTTACATGTAAATCTGAATATTCCTATTAACCTACTAACCATAAACATTCCTATTAACCTGCTAACTAATCACAGACATTAAAATAAATGTAATGCTTATAATGTAAATTATGTTTATATTAATAATTGCATAATATGCTAATTTTGAAAAGTTGACAATCAAAAGTTCTAAATTACATTTGCCAATTATGAAAATAGCATAATCTGTGTGAAAAAATTTAAACACCACAAGAAACAGAAAAGACTGGAAAATCATGTAAATATCTCCCATTCATAATAGCCGTTATTAACATTTCAATCTATAGTTTTAAAAAATGCTCACGCTTTCCACGTGGTCTCTAAAATACTGAATAAATATTTGGTTATTACTGAAGATTCTGAGCTGAGTGAGTAATTTATAAAGTGAACTTAATCATCTAGCTTGCCTGCTGCAGTGCTACCCAAGTTGACAAATGGTTTCGCTCCAAAACTCAGTCAGTTGTTTCTACTGATTTATGAAAATAAAAATCTGATACTAAGGCCATAGCTTTTTTTCTTTAAGTATTAAGATAGTCATAGTCTTCAGAAAAATTAAGCACTATCAGAGTTTTCATTTATTATAAACACCTTGTTCAGACATTCTTTAGATAAACCTTTCACACCTGAATAAGCAGGAAGAGTAAAATATGACATCTGCAGCAAAGTGTGTGACCTGACCCACATTTAATCTGGGCTGGCTGTGGAGTTCACAGCAAAAGCATTCACAGGCAGATAGAAGAAGCACTCCATTCCCACTGGAAGGGTGGAGACTGTATTTCGAGAGGTTTGGGTTTTGATTTTTAGGGCAAAAGATCCTTAATTCATCTCTTTTTTTTCCTCAAAGAGCCTAAACATCAGATAATAATCAAGCTGAGAAAGATGCTGTAAGCCACTCTAGAGATGGCTCTTCTAGCAACTCATGGCCATTAAGTTACCAGCTCCCTCAGAGGGAGGGTATGGCAGCCCACTCCAGTGTTCTTGCCTGGAGAATTCCAGGGACAGAGGAGCCTGGAGGGCTACAGTCCATAGGGTCACAAAGAGTCAGACACAACTAAGGCAATTTAGCGCGCATGTTACCAACTACGGATGAGCAATAATCCCTCCCCTTTGCTCAGTCCACTCCTGTCATACATGTGATCTTTTCTCAATCCGTTTGGGGGCTTCCAGGAGACAACAGAGCTGCCCCACCTCCGATTGCCTGTACTGCACAGAGCTCCCTCCTACAGGTGCAAAACATTCCATAGACCTAATACCCACCCTGGGACTGGCACAGCCCTGAAGGACAAGACTGGATGGGAAACTTCTAACCTGTGTGGCCATTGGTTACTTGCCTTTTGGGAAGTTGCCAGAGGCAAGGGTTTCTCTACTTCCTCAACCGTATCCACGCTGGAAAGGCAGAAAGAAGCTGCTGCTAAGTCACTTCAGTTGTGTCCAACTCTGTGCAACCCCATAGACGGCAGCCCACCAGGCTCCTCTGTCCTGGGATTCTCCAGGCAAGAATACTGGAGTGGGTTGCCATTTCCTTCTCCAATATATATATAAGACAGTAACTGAGACAATAACAAAACCACTTAGATTGTTCCTTCCTTTGTCCATCACCTACCAGGGCTTTATGAATATAGAAGGAGCCAAGTTGCCATATCCCAGGTCAAATGGGTTCAGGGTTTAGACCCAGACTGTCTAAGAATCCCTGAATGCCTTGAATGTTAGAGCACTGACAGTTCAGCCTCTGGTTTTACTCAAGAGGAAGCTGAAGAAAGGGAATATTTTTGACTACAAAAGCATCCACTTTTTGGTGAGCATGCTTAATTTTTCCAAAAATTGAGCCCATGCAAATAAGGAATGATTCCAAAGAGGTCCACTTAGATCATAGATAGTCTGGCTGTATATATATATATATATAGGGCATATATATATATATAGAGAGAGAGAGAGAGAGACTGAAAATGGACCTTTTCTGTAAAACAGAGGACTGAGTCTACCTAACTGACAATACTGCGACACCTCCCAACTGAGAAAGGCTGCAAAATCATGAATCTTTATATTGGAGAGTGGATGATACCTGTCAACCAGGGGCTAAGTTTCTCTAGTCTCTTAAGAACCATTTCTGTCTTATTCTTGGGCTTGAGAAGGGTACAAAAGAGGAAAGCAAATGCACACAGGGTGTGGTAGATTAAATGTAACTGTAAATTTGAATTTCACAAGGACCACAGACAGAATCCACCTAGCTGGAAGTGTCTTAAAGGTTGCAGCTGGTTTCAAGCAGTTGTGACCTCCCTAAAGTGCAGTTTTCCAGCAAGTCCCCCTTCCTCATTCCTGCACATCAGTTTCCCTGGCCAAGGGTAAATGTCAAATCTTGGCCTGGGTCCTTAGACTCTCACAGAAGACTGTTGTAGACTCACCCTTCACTGGACTATTTCTTTGTTATAACTTTGTGCATCTGTGAATATGCAGGTATAATGTAGAAGGAACAGAGATTTTCATTCTCATTTCTACAGTTTGTAGGGCTTCTGTCTTGATAACTCAGTCTTTAAGCCAGCCATTCCATATCTGAATTACTATTGTGTCTGTACTGCTTCCTGTTCCCCATGTCAGAGATGCCAGGCAAGGTGGAGAAGATAGCACAATGCAGCCAGTTGCCAAAGATTGTGACCTATCTAACAAGGATGATTTTTATAGCCTCAAAATTAGGGCATACTGCTTTCTAGTTCTCGTTAGAAACTCCCAAGATGCTGCTGCCTTTTTTTTTTTTTTTTTTGATATCTGAAAGTGACCTTATAACTTTGAAGTTCTCTATAGAAAAACATGCCACCATGAGGCTGTTATTGAACTATCCTTTTTTCTTTATCCTCCTGCAGCTCAGCCTGAGACCCACAGTGGCAGAGCTGCAGGCTCGAAGGATCCTGCGGTTTAACGAGTATGTGGAAGTCACCGATTCACCTGACTATGATCGCCGAGCAGACAAGCCCTGGGCCAGGTTAACACCTGCAGACAAGGCAAGACTTCAGTGGCATGAGCCATGATTTTATTTATTTATGATTTTATTGCTTTTCTGAAATCGCCAGTACCTACTTACCCTCTACTTAGTCATCTTGGGAGATTATTACCAAATATCCTAATACTTTTCTGCCTTTGATTATTTAAGCCACTTAAGTGATGTATTTAATATCGACATGGTTCTTTCAACTGAGTTTCAGAAAAAAAACTTGTTCTTAGTTACCATGTAACCCATCTGCAAACAAATCTGAATTGGGGTGGGAGAGTGCTTTCCCACAACCATTATTCACCCTTACTCTTAGAAAATATGCAAGTTATTCTTGGAAAAGGTATTGATGTGTATTGAGGCTGGCACACATTTTCTATAAATGGCCAGAAAGTCAATATTTTAGGCTTTGTAGGCCATCCAGTCATTATTACAATGGCTCAACTCTGCCTTTGTAGCAGGGAAGCAGCCATAGACAATATGTAAGTGAGTGGATCTGTATGTGGTCTAATAAAACTTTATAAAAACAGATGATGAGGCAGAACACTCGATGACATAAATCAAAGCAAGATCTTGTATGACCCACCTCCTAGAGTAATGGAAATAAAAGCAGAAATAAACAAGTGGGACCTGATTAAAAGCTTTTGCACAACAAAGGAAACTACAAACAAGGTGAAAAGACAGCCCTCAGAATGGGAGAAAATAATAACAAAGGAAACAACTGATAAAGAATTAATTTGCAAAATATACAAGCAGCTCATACAGCTCAATACCAGAGAAGCAAACAACCCAATCAAAAAGTGGGCAAGGGACCTGAAGAGATATTTCTCCAAAAAAACATACAGATGGCTAACAAGCACATGAGAAGATGCTGAACATCACTCATTATTAGAGAAATACAAATCAAAACTACAATGAGCTACCACTTCACACCAGTCAGATGGCCATCATCAAAAAGTCTACAAACAATAAATGCTGGAGAGGGTGCGGAGGAAAGGGAACACTCCTGCCTTGCTGGTGGGAATGTAAACTGACATAGCCACTGTGGAAGACATTATGGAGACTCCTTAAAAAGCTAGGAATAAAACCGCCATAGGATCCAGCAATCCCACTCCTAGGCATATACCCTGAGGAAATAAAAACTGAAAAAGACACATGTACTCCAGTGTTCACTGCAGCACTATTTACAATAGCTAGAACGTGGAAGCAACCTAGATGTCCATCAACAGATGAATGGATAAAGAAGCTGTGGTACATATAGATATTGGAATACTACTCAGCCATAAAAAGGAACTGATTTGAATCTGTTCTGATGAGGTGGATGAAACTAGAGACTATTATACAGAGGGAAGTAAGTCAGAAAGAGAAATATGAATATTGTATTCTGACACATATATATGGAATCTCAAGAGATGGCACTGATGAATTTATTTTCAGGGTAGCAGTGGAGAAATTGACATAGGGAACAGACCTATGGACACGGTGGGAGGAGAGGAGGGAGAAGGGGAGATTTACGGAGAGAGTAACATAGAAATTTGCAATACCATATGTAAAATAGATAGCTAATGGGAACTTGCTGTATGACTCAAGGAACTCAAACAGGGGCTCTGTGACAGGCTGAAGGTTGGGATGGGGAGGGAGATGGGCGGGAGGTCCAGGAGGAAGGGGACATGGGTGTATCTATGGCTGATTTTCCTTGACGTATGACAGAAAGCCACAAAACTCTGTAAAGCAATTATCTTTCAATTAAAAACTTTTTAAAAAAGCAGATGGTGGACCACATTTGGCCTGTGGGTCATGGTTTACCAACCCTCAATCTCTTTCATGCCTCACAGTTCAGAAAAACTGCAATATATAGAGGGTTCCATCATGAAGAAAGACAATTTTATGAGTATTACGGTTACATAGTTAAAGAATTTTGCCAATCAGTTGTTTGTTTTTACATTTTTCATTTTAAAATTTTCCTGATCTCCCAAATAATAGTTTCTAATTTTTGTCTTTGAACAAAATTTGGTGTCAAATAAACCCATGTCATACCCATACCCAGTCTTAATATTAGAACTAGGCGTTTACACCCTATGCTGACACCATTTAATTGAATTCATTCTGTAAAGCACCTAGTATGAGTCAGGCTCATACTGGAGATATATAGAGTCAGTAATTCTTAGCTCATAAGAAGTGAAAACTAGGAAGGAGTAAGATTACAAAGGAAGAATGTTCCAAGTGAAAAGGGAATTCCGGAGGCTGAGAATAGCGCCCAAGAAAGCCAATTAGTCCCTCACTGAAAGGACTGATGCTGAAGCTGAAACTCCAGTACTTTGGCCACCTGATTCGAAGAACTGACTCATTGGGAAAGACTCTGATGCTGGGAAAGATTGATGGCAGGAGGAGAAGGGGATGACAGAGGATGAGACAATTGGATGGCATCACCGACCCGATGGACATGCGTTTGAGCAAGCTCCGGGAGTTGGTGATGGACAGGGAGGCCTGGTGTGCTGCAGTCCATGGGGTCGCAAAGAGTTGGACATGACTGAGTGACTGAACTTACCTGAAGCCAAAATGAAGAGCCATTAAGAAAACACTGAAACGAAATGTCTGTGAGGTGGGGAAAGAGAAGAGTTAGCCCAGCAGCCTGGGGAAGGGAGTGTCTGCTCACACGTGGTTGGTTGCGTAGTGGGAGGAGGCATTTTACCAGGCTGACGGGTGGAAGCCTGACTGTGCTGGGAGAAGTATAAGCTGGTCACTTGAGGGAGAATGACTGGGGATGCTGCAAGCTTGAGTGAGTAGATTTGGAAAATAAGAATATCAAGAGGATGAATTTTTTTCTAATCGGTGGGAAATAATCGAGCCATCTTTTATGCCATGAGAAAGGAGCCAAAAGAAAGGGAAAGGCTGCCTCTGGCAGAAAAAGTAAGTGATAGAGTGGTGCATAATCAATGGAGCAGCAAGTCACTGCTTATGCAGAAAAGGTGAGGAGAAAACCCTTGAGGGTGGGATGGTCAGCGAGGCGGAGGAAGGTGCACTGAAAGAGGAGGCTTTCCCAGGCAGGTGGAATCACGCGGATTGAGGGCAGCCATGAGGGCGTGAAGGAGACTGTGATACCCAGGTCCTGGGTCAAGCCCACCGTCAGTCACTACCACGTTTCGTGAAGGAACTAGTCAAGTTTATGGGTTTCCAAGAATTGCCTATAAACTACTTAATAGGGTCTCTTGCCCTTAGGCAAGAGAGACTCAGGTCATTGTTACTCAGCTGACAGATGGGCTTCTGGGGACGGTCTGAAGTGGTTTGTTTACATGTCTGGTGTCTTGGCAAAAAGTGAAAAGAAAGTGTTAGTAACTCAGTTGTGTCTGATTCTTTGGGACCCCATGAACTGTAGCCCCCCCAAGCTTCTCTGTCCATGGAATTCTCCAGGAAGGAATACTGGAGTGGTAGCCTTTCCCTTCTCCAGAGGATCTTCCTGACCCAGGGATCAAACCCAGGTCTCCTGCATTACAGGCAGATATTGTGTCTGATTCTTTGGGACCCCATGAACTGTAGCCCCCCCAAGCTTCTCTGTCCATGGAATTCTCCAGGAAGGAATACTGGAGTGGTAGCCTTTCCCTTCTCCAGAGGATCTTCCTGACCCAGGGATCAAACCCAGATCTCCTGCATTACAGGCAGATTACCACCTGATGATGTCTCAGAGGCTAGGCTTAGCCCTGGGCTCAGCTGGGGCTGTCCACCAAACCACCGACATGTGGCTTTTTCAGCATGGTGGCCTCAGAGTTGTTGTCAGATTTCTTGCATGGTGGCTGGCTCGTCCCAGAGCACATGCCCAGAGAGAACCAGGTAAAAGCTGCGTGGACTTTTCTGACCCAGATTTAGAAGGCACCCAGCCTCGCTTTCCCAACATTCTGTTAGTTCTAAGCAAGTCATAAGGTCAGCTCAGATTCAAAGGGAAGGTAATTAGCTCTACCTTTCAGTGGGGAGAATGGTGGCAAGGTCAGATTGCAGAAGAGCGTATGAGCTGGAATTATTATTGCTGCCATCTTTGGAAAATGCAGTTTGCCGTTTCTACCATTCCCAGTTGTTATGTTACTCCAATGTTGAATTTCAGAAAGGCAGGTAGAGGGTGGCCAGGTAAATGAGTAGAAATCACATGCAAGTGCAAAGTGTACAAGCAATGAGAATCTAAATGATTAACCACCCTCGTGTGTAAACTGCATTTTCCCATATGCTCGAAATACTCCTTCCTAACTCTTGTCTGTTATTGGAAGGTAAAGTTTATCCACCTCGAGCTATAATAACAGAGAGGGTTTCTCTTTTAAATTTTGTTATTGAAACAAAAATAGATTCTTGTGCTGAACTTGTAGGCTGCAGGGGAGATGTATTTGGTCAGGTTTTCTTCTGCAGGCTTAAGGTCTGTTCATGAGTAACTTGAAAGCACATGACATTCACGTCTCCCTTGCCGATTGAACCCTGAGCGACAGAGCTCAGCCAGGGGCCTCTCTACCCATACACGAGACTCATTTTCTCCCTTTGGCATTTTCTCTCCCGTTAACCCTGAGATTTCTGAAGGTCTCGATGACTGCATTTTTAGAACTGGATTTGTATTGTAGGTTTTTTTTCTTCCTTAAAGAAAAATAAGAACAATTTATTTTTAGATAGAAAAAAAGTATACTTTTTAAAGATAGAAAATAGAAAAAAAGATAATTTAAAATACTTCTTTTGCTGTACACCTGAAACTAACACATTGTAAATCAACTGTACTTCAACAAAAATTTTTAAAAAGAAAATAAAAATGCTTTTAATGTACAGTACTTTGTATATACACAAGTGACTCATGTTCATTGGCAAAAATCATAATATTCAAAAATACAAGGTGAGAAAATAACAATTACAGTGCACATCAATGCGTGATATTTTTAAGAGTTTCTAAAATATTGTTTTAAAAATATAATAAAAATAAAATGTAATATATATATATATAAAATATATATATATATTGTTTTTAACCTAACACTGGGAAAAAATCATTTATTTTCTCTTGATGTTAAAAGATTTGTATAGTGAAATGTTACTTATTGCCCAGAGATACTAAAAGTTATCAACAGTCTTAGGATATATTTTATTTTATAATGAAAATATATGCTAATCATAATTATTATAAAAATCATTTCTGGATTTCTGTTGCTTTTTACCTTAAAACATTTCATAATATAAGATTTATAATAATATAGTTCTAGTTAATTGATAATAAAAACTTATATTTACCTTTCATATTAAAAAGTTTTGCTTTTGAACTATATATCCCATTTAAAGAAAAAACTATTGAAAGTAAATATTTCTACCTCTGCTCTCAGAATAAACACTGAACATCCTGCCAGGCTAAAGAAGCCATCCTTTCTCTCTCTTTTGTTAGTGCTATTTTCTTAGCCTCACTAAGATACCACTTTGCATTTAAAATTTCTTTGAACTTCAAGTGTAAAGAAAAGGGATCAGTGTCAATTAGTCAATAATCAATCAATGCTCAGTCTATGAAACCACTATGCCAGGTGCTCTGGGAAATGTCATAAATCTGGTGTGTGTTAGTCACT
Source organism: Oreotragus oreotragus (assembly GCA_006410675.1). Classification (NCBI taxonomy): domain Eukaryota; kingdom Metazoa; phylum Chordata; class Mammalia; order Artiodactyla; family Bovidae; genus Oreotragus; species Oreotragus oreotragus. The sequence goes on from SJYX01008962.1 coordinate 76,921, forward strand.
CTTTGCAACCCCATGGACTATATAGCACACCAGGCTCCTCTGTCTATGGAATTCTACAGGCATGCCTACTGGAGTGAATAGCCATTCCCTTCTCCAGGGGGATCTTCCCAGGGATTGAACCTTGGTCTCCTGCATTGCTGACAGATTCTTTACTATCTGAGCCACCAGCTGCTGCTGCTGCTAAGTCACTTCAGTCGTGTCTGACTCTTAGCGACCCCATGGACTGCAGCCTACCAGGCTCCTCTGTCCATAGGATTTTCCAGGCAAGAGTACTGGAGTGGGGTGCCATTGCCTTCTCCGATCTGAGCCACCAGAGAAACCCTTAAATCTGGTAGTCATCTTAAACTGCCCACAATGGGAAAGAGAAGTGGTGGGGAAAATGCCTTATTAAGTGTAAACGTGCTAAGAGATAGAGGAAAACAACAGAATGGGAAAGACTAGAGATCTCTTCAAGAGAATTGGAGATGCCAAGGGAACATTTCATGCAAAGATGGGCTCGATAAAGGATAGAAATGGTATGGACCTAACAGAAGCAGAAGATATTAAGAAGAGGTGGCAAGAATACACAGAAGAACTGTACAGAAAAGATCTTCATGACCCAGATAATCATGAGGATGTGATCACTAATCTAGAGCCAGACATCTTGGAATGTGAAGTCAAGTGGGCCTTAGAAAGCATCACTAAGAACAAAGCTAGTGGAGGTGATGGAATTCCAGTTGAGCTGTTTCAAATCCTGGAAGATGATGCTGTGAAAGTGCTGCACTCAATATGCCAGCAAATTTGGAAAACTCAGCAGTGGCCACAGGACTGGAAAAGGTCAGTTTTCATTCCAATTCCAAAGAAAGGCAATGCCAAAGAATGCTCAAACTAC
>SJYX01008962.1:91989-241222 GCA_006410675.1 Oreotragus oreotragus
CTCAGACTCACGCCCGTCAAGTCCATGATGTCATCCAGCCATCTCATCCTCTGTCGTCCCCTTCTCCTCCTGCCCCCAATCCCTCCCAGCATCAGAAATTAAACTACCCTTTGAGCTTTCTACACAGGCTTATCAAAATGCGACATGGCAAGAACTATACTTGTGACCTCAGTAAACATTAATTCAGTGACTTTCATCGTGGTCCAGTGGTTAAGACTCTGTGCTTCCACCCAGGCAGCAAGGGTTCAATCCCTGGTCAGGGAACTAAGATCTCACATGCCGTGCAGTGTAGCCAAAAATTGAAAAAAAACAAGCCATTAATTAGGGGCCCTCCACAGAGAATGAGAAGGAAATGGCAAACCACTCCAGTACTCTTGCTTGGAGAATCCCATGGACAGAGGCTCCTGGCAGGCTACAGTCCATGGGTCACAAGAGTCGGACATGATTTAGCAACTAACGCACTACCACCACAGAGAATGAGAAGGCTGCTTCTGTAGAGATACTCTCCTGAGGGCTCCATTTCCTTGCTACCTGGACAGAAACTGAAAAGAATTGCAAAATGTCACTTAGACCACCAGAGTTGCAAGCATGGCTTCGTATTCAAACTCACGAATTCCCATCCAGCATGTGATCTGACTTCAGTTGAACAAGGAGCAGTGGTCTAGGAGAACCTCATCATTTGTTTAACATGACTGTATGTGCCTTGACCATTAAACTCTTTTAAATAAAGAGGAAGTTAATTATTCAGGATTTCTGAATAAATCAACTAGGAGAGTACAGGAAAGTAATGTTTTATACTTAGAGAGATATTTCATATTTTTATTATCTGAACTGAATTTATAGGAAGGTGAAGAAATGTTTATGTAATTTGTGGAGGAGCCATTATGGGAAAGAGTTATTTTTACCTGCATTCCATGACTTAAAGTTAGTTTTTTGCTTCTGTTCACTCTCTTTCAAAAGTATGAATATAAGAAAAAAATTATTGACGTTTTTAACACGAAGAAAATATAGATAGCTTCCAAGTTTGAGTTTCAGGAAAGTTCTGAAAAAAGGGTAGATGAAAAGCTTAAGTATCGTGAGGGCACAGTAATGCTATTTATTGCTTCATCAACTTGAAGCCTAAAGCCAAACTGTCATTCTGTCAGATAGGCAAGCTTCCCCGGAGGTAAAGCTGAACTTCGTGTACCTCAAAACGAACGCAAACCGCTGAGCGGTACCAAACTTAAGACTAATTTTGCATTTTCAGCACCTCTAACCGTAAAATGTTGGAGTTGATTTTGAAGATAAGATGCCTAATTTAAACAGGATATAAATGTTCCTTTCTGATTGGATAGCTTAAGAAAATATATGGGTATTTTGATCAGATCTGGGTAGTGCTTATAAGGAGAGGTTACAGTTCTGACCCCCCAGCTTTGTCAGCATATTACCGCATTCAGAGTACTAGTTAGTTGTCGTCTTCTCCTCCCCAGTCTAGACGCTATGCTGATGGCCTGACTTTCCAACAAAATCCAGTCTGTGAGCTCATTCTATAATGGGATCCATGGGCAAATAGTGTCTGCAGAAAAACAAAAAAAAAAATTTGTAGTGCCCTGCTAATTTTTGGAAATTAAAAGCAGGACACTTTCCAGGAAAATGCTGGGTTTTAAAAGGTTCTAAATCTTATCTGGTCCACTGGCTACTCCCGTTGTTGCCCAACCCAGTTTCTTTTTAAATACTTACTTATTTATTATTTGGCTGCACCAGATCTTAGTGGCAGCATTCAGGATCTAGTTCCATGCCTAGGGATCGAACCCAGGACCCTTGCATTGGGAGGTCTCACCCAACCCTATTCTTAATTTACCGTCTTCCTCCCAGAGACATTACTGATTGAAGAGAAAGCCTCTTGTGTCAGCTTTCCCCACACTTGTTCTTGGAACCCAAGACCAAGTGAAGATTAGGACACTGTGGAATGATTGGTCCTGCAAATTTGGAGAGACCTTAGAAAACTGCTAAATTGGATGAGTTTATATTTAATTCCCAGGGCGGGGGGGAATGAATCCAACAAAGAGGGATCTTTGCTCGGTCAGGGTGTGAAGATCCTGCAGGTGCAATATGTTTGTGTTGTCAGGGCTCCCAGGGCTCCTCCTCCCTTCCTCCATGTGGTGTGGGTGGTGCTCCTCTGTCCTGCTTCTCGTTTCACTCTCCCTGCCGCCCCCCACCCCAGGACATCACTGGCCTGGCTTTTTCTGGTAATTGAGAAAGTTTGTGCTGAGCCCATTTTCATCTAGTTCTTTTTGTGGCAAAAGGCAATGTGTTTGAGACAACTGTAGCAATCAAAGTGTAGCCTGGAAATATGAACCAAGATTTTTCTCTGGTCAGAATTGATCAAAACTGGTGGGTGTAGAAATCCAACTTATTACATTTTCCATTCCACTGTACCCAGAGGGCAACAAAAGTACCCTTTGAATGAAAGCCTGGATGACAACTGAAGAGACTTACCATGTATGCATGCATAGATAGACATGTTTTAATCTCATAGTCTCACATAGGTTAGGAATACAGAGTCTAAAGCCTGGCCTTCAAGCTCTGTGCCTTGAGTACATGACTGAGCATCCCTGTGCCTGTGCCTCAGTTTCTACATCTGTACAAAAAGGATACAGGGGTACTTGCCTCACAGGATTATTTTGAAGATTACACATAGTAGAATTTAATGTGTGTGCTCAGTCATGTGTGACTCTTTGCAACCCCATGGACGGTAAGCTGTCAGGCTCCTCTGTCCCTGGAAATTTTCCTGGCAAGAATACTGGAGTGGGTTGCCATTTTCTCCTCCAGAGGATCTTCCCGACCCAGGGCTGGAACCCTCATCTCATGTCTCCTGCATTGGCAAGCAGATTCTTTACCGCTCCTGCTGCTGCTAAGTCGCTTCAGTCGTGTCCGACTCTGTGCAACCCCATAGACAGCAGCCCACCAGGCTCTACTGTCCCTGGGAGTCTCCAGGCAAGAACACTGGAGTGGGTTGCCATTTCCTTCTCCAGGCATGAAAGTGAAAAGTGGAAGTGAATTTGCTCAGTCGTGTCCAACTCCTAGCGACCCCATGGACTGCAGCCCACCAGGCTCCTCTGTCCATGGGATTTTCCCGGCAAGAGCACTGGAGGGGGGTGCCATCGCCTTCTCCGTCTTTACTGCTAGTGCCACCGAATTTAATAGTTAGGTATTATTATTATCTGCCTTTCTTNTTATTGTGCCCATCTTTGCATGAAATGTTCCCTTGGTATCTCTAATTTTCTTGAAGAGGTCTCTAGTCTTTTCTATTGTTTTTTCTATTTCTTTGTATTGTTCACTTAAGTAGGCTTTCTTATGTCTCTTTGCTGTTCTTTGGAACTCTACATTCAGATGGGCCTATCTTTCCTTTTCTCCTTTGTCTTTCACTTCTCTTCTTTGCTCAGGTATTAGTAAGGCCTCCTGAGACAACCATTTTGCCTTGCTGCATTTCTTTTTCTTGGGGATGATTTTGTTCACTGCCTCTTGTACAATGTTACAAATCTCCATCCATAGTTCTTCAGGCACTCTATCAGATCTAATCCCTTGAATTTGTCAGTCTTCCCTACTTTCTTCAATTTAAGCATAAATTTTGCAATAAGGAGTTCATGCTCAGAGCCATAATTAGCTTCCAGTCTCGTTTTTGTTAACGATACAGAGCTTCTCCATTTTCAGCTTCAAAGAATATATTCACTCTGATTTCAGTATTGACTATTTGGTGATGTCCATGTGTAGAGTCATCTTTTGTGTTGTTGAAAGAGGGTGTTTGCTATGACAATGCATTCTCTTGGCAAAATTCTGTTAGCCTTTGCCCTGCTTCATTTTGTACACCGAGGCCAAACTTGATTTTTACTCCAGGTCCTCTTGACTTTCGTGTTTTGCTTTCCGGTCCCCTAAGAGGAAAAGGACATCTTTTTTTGGTGTTAGTTTTAGAAGGTCTTATAGGTCTTCATAGAACCATTCACCTGCATCTTCTTCAGCATTAGCGGTTGGGGCATGGACTTGGATTCCTGTGGTGTTGGATGGTTTGCCTTGCAAACAAATCACGATCATTATGTTGTTTTTGAGGTTACACCTAATACTGCATTTTGGACTCTTGTTGATTATGAGGGCTACCCCATTTTTTCTAAGGAATTCTTCCCACAGTAGTAGATATAATGGCCATCTGAACTAAATATCAGTTTACCTCTTGTCTGCATTACTTGCTTAGTGGTTTGAAACAACAGTCACAGAGTTTCAGCAGGGATGCTTCCTTGTAGAGGTTTTGTTCTTGTTGCTGCTGTTCAGTTGCTTAGTTGTGTCCAACTCTTTGTAACCCCTGGGTGGACTGCAGCACCCCAGGCTTTTTTGTCTTTCACTATCTTCCAGTGTTTCCTCAAATTCATGTCCTTTGACTCAATGATTCCATCCAGCCACCTTATCCTGTCACCCTCTTCTCCTCCTGCCCTGTCATTACCAGCATCAGGGTCTTTATGAAAGAGTCAGCTCTTTGCATCAGGTGGCCAAAGTATTGGAGCTTCAGCATCAGTCCTTTCAGTGAATATTCAGTGTTGATTTCCTTTAGGATTGACTGGCTGAATCTCCTTGCTGTCAAGGGACTCTCAAGAGTCTTCTCCAGTACCACAGTTCTAAAGGATCAATTCTTTGGTACTCAGCCTTCTTTATAACTACTGGAGAAACCATAACTTTGACTAGATGGATCTTTGTCGGCACAGTGAAGTCTCTGTGTTTTAATATGCCATCTAGGTTTGTCATAGCTTTTCTTCCAAGGAGCAAGTATCTTTTAATTTCATGGCTGCAGACAACATCTGGAGTCATTTTGGAGCCCAAGAAAATAAAATCTGCCACTGTTTCTATTTTCTCCCCCATCTATTTGCCATGAAGTGATGGAAATAGACGCCATGATCTTAGTTTTTTTGATGTTGATTTTTAAGTCAGCTTTTTCACTCTCCTCTTTCACTTTCAAGAGGGTCCTTAGTTTCTCTGCCATAAGGGTGGTATCATCTATACATCTGAGATTGTTAATATTTCTCTGGGTAACCTTGATTCTATCTTGTGCTTCATACAGCCTGGCATTTTGCATGAGGTACTCTGCATATAGTTAAATAAGCAGGGTGACAATAAACTGCCTTGTTGTACTCCATTCTTAAATTTGAACCAGTCTGTTCTGTGTCTGGTTCTAACTGTTGCTTCTTGACCTGCATATAGGTTTCTCAGGAGGCAGTTAAGGTGGTCTGGTATTCCCATTTCTTTCAGAATTTTCCTGTTTGTTGTGATCCATAGTCAAATGCTTTAGCAGAGGTTCCAGAGGAGAATATTTCCTTGCCTTTCCTACCTTCCAAAAGCCATCTGCAGCCCTTGCCTTCTGAGTCTGTGATGTTGTCTGTCACCCATTGTGTGGGCCCACAAAATACCCTATTCTTGGCACTGCCATCAGTCCCGCCTTAGCCATGGGAATCCAAGGAACTGGCCCATATGACCCTCAGAAAGCCATCAGCACAGATCCATAGGCACAGATCTGCGTACCAGGTACTAGTAGTCACATAGTCACTCAACTAGACACGTCACGGGAGCTAAACATTCACCAGAGGCCCCAGCCTGGCCTCCCTGGGCACATGGCCCCAGTGTCCACAGCTGCTAACTCCAGACCCACCTCACCCACAGGAACACCCACAGGAACATTAATCTTCTTGGATGTCCCACAGGCACTGAACTTACAAAGGCACCAACGGCATAAATCCACCAACATCACAAAGTCACGAGACAGGGCTCAGATTCAGCCCTGCCTCCAAGTTTGGGGCAACTGCTTTCTTGTTCCCCGTAGTTGCAGAGGTGGAGCCCTGTCCATGGTGAGCTTGCTGAGGAGGCAGCTGTGGTGGGGCCCTGGCTCTTCCTTCACATGTGTGTGGTAACAGTGGGGCTTCCGTGGTGGACCTGGGCTCCATTTTGCACACTCCTCCCAGTTTTGGTCTGGGCCACACCCCAGCCCCTGCAGGCTGACTCTGTACAGCCAACCCCACCCCTGTCATCAGCTGTCCACTGAAGCCTGACTTTTGGCACCCAGCCCCCACTCGCACCAGCAGATGAGCTCTTGCTGATGGACACCTCCTGTGGAGGAAAACTCACTGGCTTCTCTACCAGCATACGTGTTCCCATCCCATCTACCCCAACCAGCAGCTCAGAAACAGATCAGGGAGCATCTGTTCCGAGAACTGGGAGCAGAGGGTCTGTAATGCCAAACAAGGCTGTGATGCCAAAGAGGAGGTCCTGCTCAACATCCAGTGCAGGCCCTGGTCACTGCCACCCCAATCATGCCCCCAGTCAAGGGGATGATGGCCAGTGCACACCGAGGACAGTCGAGGCAGTGAGTGTAGAGCATGGAGGTGGTCAGAACCAGGTATGCTGGTATCTCTCCATTCTGCCTCCTGCAAACTACTTGCTGCACTCTCCTCTGAAGCTCCCTGTCCATCCCCACTGATCTCTCCCCATTGTGAAGGAGGCTCCCAGAGTGGGGGAACCCCTCCACTTTCACAGCTCCCTCCCAGAGGCACAGATGCTATCCTTTAAAAAAAAAAAAATTGTATCTTTACCCAGTTACATGGTAATCTTTCTTGTGTTTTGGTTGTATCAACTCTTCTGCCAGCATTCAGTGGGTATTCTGTGAGAATTGTTCCACATGTAATTTTGATCTATTTGTGGGAAGTGGTGAGCTCCACACCCATCTATTCCACCATCTTGATCTCCTCTCACCCATTTGAATATTTGAGATTAGGCTTCTCATCTGACACCATGTGAAATGCTCTCATGAAAGACACCAGTGTTCTCCTAATGAACAATTACGTGGTCTAGGCCTCTGTAGCATTTTCCCTCTGTTGACACCCCTCCTTTTTGCAATACCATCTTCTGTTGATGTCCACATCACAGCATCCTGGCTTCCCATTTCTTGGCCCCTTTCAGTGCTCATTCACAACTCAGCTATATGTAGTTCTTTCCCAGAGTTCTTGGTTTCTTTTCACATCTTATTCTCATCTCATTCAGCATGTTCTCTCCCAAGTTACTTGACCACCATTCCACTAGATTTTATTTAAGGCAAGTTTACTGAGGTGATATTTACACATAGTAATATCTACCTCTTGTGTTCAGTTCTGTGAATTTCGACATACAGTCCTATTACCACCACCTCAGTCAAGATAAAGACTATTGCCATCATTCCAAAAAGTTTCCTCAAGCTGAGCCTCTGTTAGTTTCCTCCTTCACTTCCAGTCCTTGGCAACAAGAGATCTCTTTTCTGATCCTACAGTTTTGCCTTTACCAGAAGGTAAATTTCATATTATTTTCAAAGAAAACGAAGATGATGACTTCCTTACTTATATCTCTAGTGCTAATTTGTCTCTGAGCTTCAGAGTCATCTATCCAGTGTTACTTGATTGTGTCAGGTTTAGAAGCCTCGCTTTTCTTCATGCATCGAGGTCAAATGATTCAAAAGCTACTTAACCTCTCTGAACCTTAGTTTCCCTCCATGAAAGAGGAGAGTATTTCTTTTGCTGATTTTTTGGGGAGACTAAGTAAGATAAATGCCACTAAGAAGCCTACCAGGCAGTGTATAACAATAGATGCACAGTACATCACTAATATCATTGATGAACTTCCATTTCTTCAAGTGGACCTGTACCTTCTGAGGATAGAGCATGGTGTTTCTGAGTCTTCAGCACACTTGCTGGACAGTTCAGGCTCCTCAGAGGCCACTTAGTGCTATATGTCTCAACAATATACTGGGTGAGAGAATTCAAAATACTTCCCATGATGCACATATGAATTCTCAGAAGCAGTTTGTGGTAAAATCGAGTCTTTGCAACCAACCAGTTACTCATGTAATGAGTATGTCTCAGAATTTCTAGTTTGCTTCAAGTTTGGGGGGCTGATTAGTATGTAAAATGAAGATTGTTTCATTTCAGATCCTTTCTACTAAAAGGCAAAAATAAAACACAACATTATCTTGCAGCATATGCTCCTCTAGTATGATTACTTGTAAGACCTCCGGGTCATTTACAGGAACAAACATGTTTCAGCCTTGCTTCACATTGGACGGGTACAGGGAGTAGTGGCAGATCCATTCACTCCTATGTGTTTTTGTATTCTGCATGTTCACATTTTCATATGCCATTACCCAGGAGCAATTTATAATGCATCTGTGAAGTCATGTGATATTTTAGTAGATACTTCTTCTCAATTTCTCTTTAGATGAACTAAACAGAAGTACTTTAATAAAAGTAAATTGACAAGAATCACATTGTTCTCATTTCAAACACACATAAAGGAACTAAAATGTTGTGAAATATGCCAGGCAGTTTTACTAATCCTCTAACCTCCAGAGAAAGGGCTTATAATTAGAATTACATTAGAATTGTCACAGCCAGCAGTTGTTTTTTTTAAATACTAGAAGGACTTCAGCTGATTTCACGGTACATGTGCACACTAAAAATGCAGTTAGTGTAATGCAAAGAAATTAAAATTACAATTGAGGTGTCACAGTAAGGGAAAAAGCTTTACTGATTTGTCTGGTCAGAGAGCTAATAACGACTTCATGCGGAATGCAGTGAAACAAAGGTGTCTTTCTCAAGAGCCAGAGTGTATTTGTGGCCAGCACTATTTCGCTTAGGCCATATACAGCTGTACTTGATTATAGGAACATTAGTTAAGTGAGACCATAAAAAACAGCTGTATTTGAGATCACATAGGACTCTGCACATTTTCTCCCTGTGGCAACCAATCAGAAATCTTGCTGACAGGCAAACTTGTACAAAACGAATGATCCTATTTAGATTAATTCCTCTTAATGCTTTACACAGGCCTACTTTCCTGGCATATTGTGGAGAGAGCAGGTCAGTTCCATTCAAAATGTGGAGATACAAAAGGCAAGCTTGAGTACTTGATAAAATATGACTGTACTGGCATAGAATGTGGAGTGCTCAGTCCTTGTAAAAATATGGCTGACAGGCTCTTCCCCAGCTCAGAGTTCAGCCACGAGGCACTCTGGAAAACGGAACATCAGCCAGCTAGAGGTCTGCAGAGCTGAGCTTCAGCTGTGGCAGTCACGATGCTTCAGTTCTCTACTCTCTACCCAGTAACATGATACATCCGCGTTTTGCCACGAAACTCTGAAATGCCCTCTAATCCCTGGCTCTGGGATTTGGGCCACAGGATGTTAACCATCAGACCTAAAATTCGCTTATTTGGTTGGCCTCTCTGCCTCTGCAGTGGCCAGAGAAGATCAAATCTGGGCCCAAAGGGCTGATGGGGACACGTGGAGTGGACGTGTGAGCTGGCCCAAGCTGAGGTCAGCACAGTTGCACAGCCAAGCTCAGCCTTCATCAGTCAATCTGCAGGCGCATAAGCAAAAGCCGTGCGTCTCGCCACAGGGCACTGAGATCTTACAGTTGCTGGTTATGCTGTATCACTGTGGCCACAGTTAACTCAAGCATCACTGTGTGACCATGGGCAAGCCCTCTCCCTGTCTCCCCTCCACCCCCATCTACAAAGTGACGGGAGGGATTGGAGAATCCATAAAGCCCTTTCCAGTGAAGCTGAGGAGCAAGAGACCCGCAATGAAAAGAGTTTGAGACTCCAGATGCTCAGGTTTCTTCCAGGCCCAAAGGAGGAGCTGAGGAAAACACTTCAGCAGGCACCGCGAGCAGGAAGAGGAGACTTTATCCCCAGCGGTACAGCCATAAATGTCTGGCAGTGCGTCCACAGTTATGGACAAAGTCAGTGAAGGAAGGAGGGTCTGCAGCCGGGGCCCCAGAATGTCTTCATAGTCAGCTCACAAACAAAACTTGTTTTCTGTAGGTTTAAACCTAGACAAATAAGCAAGTTAGAAGACGGAATTGGAGAAAATGGAAATCTTTATTTTTAAACACTAGTACATTTTCAAGCTGTTTTAAAAAGGAAAAATCATATTACCTCAAAACTATGCATCGAGGCATATTTATTTTTAACTCTAATCTTACAAACACATAATGAAAGAAACATATTTTATAAATATCTACTCAGAATATGTATTATGAAAAAAAAGTGTTTAAAAATAACAGCCCCAGATCTCCCTCTTTAAATATATAAAATTCCCAGACAATTCATAAAGATTCTTTCTCAAGAGCCAAAAATTTCACAGAGGCCAACAACTCAGTTCTCATCAGACACAATCCAAAGCAAAAGGGATATAAAAAAATGTAAAAGTTCTGTACAAGGGAAATACAGATAGCACACGGGTAAACCTCATTACCATACATGCCATTTGTGTTTTAAAAATGTTTTATAAAAACTGCCATTTAAAACAAAGTGAGAGTCCTTCCCTGACTGTGGAAAATATATGTTACTACCCTCCCACCTAGGCCTGGAGGCCTCCACTTGTTCAGGGAGGAGAGCGGTCTCTGTTCGTTCTCAGGCCTAAAAGCTGTGTGTGGGGATCCACCTCCTCTGGCAGTGGCTTTTTTTGGTGAGTGATTTCCTTCACTTAGAAAAATTCTTTGGGATCAAAGGAGACAACTGCTAACAAGTGAAAGCAAGACTAGGAGAGAGCTTCAGACTGTGGTATCCAATTAATAATGTGTATTTTGTGGTTCTGGTGACCAGACTCTGGGGAGCCTGATTTTCCACTGTCAGAGACACAGTCTGTCACCTACCCCAGTGAAACACATGGCACAGCCCCAGGCTGTCCTTCCTCGGTCCTCTAGTGCCCAAGTCATTCTGTGGCCTGCAGAGCAATGTAAGTAGACTACTGCCTCTTCTGACACTTCTTCTGGAAAGAGCTCTTCAGGAAAGTGCGGTAGACGGGGTCATCCACATATTCATTCTTGAATCTGGAGCTCAGCACTCTCTGTCTCTTTTTCTCCCCTTGGATTATGTCTGTTCCATAAAACGTGTCTTCAAATCGCATGTCAGAAGCTGTGGACTAAGAACAGCCAGCGTTACTGGGCAGAAGAGCAGGCACTTGACATCACAGGAACAGACAAAGGCCTGGCTCAGTCAGGGGTGGGGAGGGGGCTGAGGCCCCTCAGGAGAAGGCCGCACCCAGGGGTCACGAGTGCCTCCCCACCCCATCTACTTCCATTCAGCCTCATTTTCTTCAGGATCTCCAGCCCTCGGGGACTTTCCTCAACACAGGCAGAACTAAAGTCTTCTCACTTAAGTCTCCCTGACTGTTCATGCCCCTGCCCGACCAGGTATGTGACTGACTTGCCTACAGTCGGCTCTGATTCACTCCTATTCCTACTTACCTCTGGGTCTCTGTTCCCACCGCTTCCCTGCAACTGTCCTGGTTCCTAGGACACTCGTCTACCCTGAATGTGTGGTTTCTCTGTCACCTCACTCTTGCATGAAGCTCTCTGTCATTTTGTAAGCTCTCTTCCTCATCTTCTGGCTGCTCACTGTTCATGTGTCAGGGGGCTCCCCTTAACTATTTGCTCAACTCTGATGGCCCTGAGGCTTTGGTGTGGACTTTTCCTCTCTACGTCATATGCTCCCCGGGCCTCTCTAGCCACAGTCAACTTCAATTTTGACATCAATTCTAAAGATGCTCACATGTCTTACTCTGGTTCATACCTCCCCCTGTGCTCAAGCCTGCACGTCCAACTACCCAGCAGGCATCTCAGAATGTTTATCCTGGAGGCACTTAGAATCTTCCTATTCTAGAGTGAACAAGTCTTCTTTCTCCGTTGCTGTCCTTCCTAAATTCCATAAATGGCAGCACTACCCCCATCAAATCTAACTACGTTGATCAGAAACCTAAAGGTCTTTGTAAACTTTGCCTTGTCCCCATCCTGTCCAGGACCCCTCCTACATGGACCCCGAAGCCCTCCCTCCTTTCCTCTTTAACCCTACTGACCCCATGGTGCAGGCCCTCACGCTTTTTCTGCTAAACCACTGTAACAGTGCTGCGCCCTAGTCCATGGCTCACAGAACTACTAGAAGAAATGTCTCTATACTCTAACTACACGGCACCTCTGCTTATGGTCTTCAGTAGCCTCACTGCCTTCAAGATCACGGCTATACTTTCTAGGCTGGATGTACATAACCGGACATAATCCTACCCCATGCTTTGATTAGACTGACTTATTTGCAATTCCTGGTCACACTTAATTGTTTCCAGCCTCTGTCTTTAAATGTACTGTTTCCTTTGCACATAAGATATCCTGTCTTCTCTGTGACTGACAAAAATGAGGTTCCTTCTTTTGGATTCCTGGAACACATTACGTGTCAATGTAGTAGAATGAAAGCATGGGCCGAGATGACGGGTAAGGTGTTGTGCCATCAGGGGTTCCTTGGACCCCATACGGTGAGAATATTAGGGACTATAAATTGAATTTTACATGTTCTCCTACAGTAAGCAATGTACTTTGCCACAGTCACTGCTCAGTAAGTGTTAGCTAGGCAAAGGAATGTGGGCTTATTCTGTTATGCTCCAGTAAAGTTTACTTAAAAAAAAAAATTAACCTTTATTTTATATTGGAGTGTCATTGATTTATAACATTGTGTTGGTTTCAGGTGCACAGCTGAGTGATTCAGTTACACATATACATATACCCATCCTTTTTCCATATAGGTCATTACAGAATATTAAGTAGAATTCCCTGTGCTATACAGTAGGTCCTAGTTGATCATCTATTTTATATGTAGTAGGTGCGTATATGTTAATTCCAAACTCTTAATTTATCCTTTCTCCCCCTATTTCTCCTTTGGTAACCATACTGTGGTTTTTGAGGTCTGTCTGTTTCTGTTTTGTAAATAAGTTCATTTGAATTATCTTGTAAGTGGTATCATATGATCTTTGTCTTCTTACTATTATAATCTGCAGGTCCATCCATGTTGCTACAAGTGGAATGATTTCATTCTTTCTATGAGTAACGTTCCAGTATATATACACACACACACCCCACATCTTCTTCATCTATTCCTCTGTTGATGGACATTTAGGTTGCTCCCATGACTTGGCTATTGTAAACAGTGCTGCAGTGAACACTGGGGTGCATGTATCTTTTTGGATTACAGTTTTCTCCAGATATATGCCAGGAGTGGGATTTCTGGGTCATATGGTAGCTCTCTCTTATGTTTTTTAAAGAACTTCCATACCGTTCACAGTGGTGTACTGATTTACGTTCCCACTAACAGCATAGGAAGGTTCCCTTTTCTCTATCCCTTCTCCAGCATTGATTGTAGATTTTTTGATGATGACCCTTCCGACCTTTGTGAGGTGGTACCTCACTCAGATGTGTCAAAGGGTGTGTTTAGAGGTGCCTGTGACGTCAGTATAAGTTTAGGGCGTCTGTCTGCTGATGGGCAGGGCCGTACTCCCCCCTTGTTGGCTGTTTGGCCTCAGGCGCCTCAGCACTGGAGCCTACAGGCTGTTAGATAGGGTCAGATCTTGGTGCTAAAAGTGCAACCTCCAAGAGAGCTCACCGTGACCAATATTCCCTGGGGCCTCCACCACCAGTGTCCTTTCCCCCATAGTGAGCCACAGTGGACCCCCTCCTCTCCAGAAGACCCTCCAAGACCCACACAGGTAGGCCTAGTCCAGGCTCCTATGAGTTACTGCTTTGTCATGGGTCCCAGTGCAGGTGAAGTCTTGTGTGCACCCCAAGAGTGGAGTCTCTTGTTTGCCCCAGTCCTGTGGAGCTCCTGCCCTCAAGCCTCACCAGCCTTCAAAGCCAAATGCTCTGAGGACTTCTCCTCCTGATGCCAGACTTTTAGGCTGGGGAGCCTGACCTGGGGCTCTGGACTCTCACTCCATCTTGTTATGGCTTTGTCCCTGGATGTGAAATATCTTTTTTGGTAGGTTCCAATCTTTTTTGCTCATGGTTGTTCGGCACTTTGTTGTGATCTTGGTGTTCTCATGACAGGACATGAGCCGGAGTCCTCCTCTGCTGTCCTGTCTGGAACCGAGGGGCTGCTTTTAGTTTGGATGCTTCTGTCTCCTTCCTCAGCATGTGCTGGCTCTTACACCCTTCATGTGGGGTATGGGAAAAGATCCTGACACAGGGAAAGACTGAAGGGAAAAGGAGAAGGGGATGGCAGAGAACGAGGTGGTTAGACGGCATCAATGACTCAATGGATTTGGATCTGAGCGAATTCCGGGAGATAGTAAAGGACAGGGAAGGCTGGCGTGTTGCAGTCCATGGGGTTGCGAAGAGTCAGACATGACTTGGTGACTGAACAACAACAAAGGTTTGGCAGCCCACACTCAAATCCAGGTACACCAGGGTAGCAGTCGGCACCGGCTGTGGGTCTCCCAGCACCAGCTCGAGTACACCAGGGTAGCAGTCGNTCCTCTGATGCCCTCTTGCAATACCTACCATCTTACTTGGGTTTCTCTTACCTTGGGTGTGGGGTATCTCTTCATGGCTGCTCCAGTAAAGCACAGGCACTGCTCCTTACTTTGGATGAGGGGTATCTCCTCACCACCGCCCTTCCTGATCTTAAACGTGGGATAGCTCCTCTAGGCCCTCCTGCGCTCATGCAGCCACTGCTCCTTGGACATGGGGTGGCTCCTCCCAGCCACCACCCTTGGCCTCATGCACTGGGTTGCTCCTCCTGGCCGCCGCAACAGTTGAAAGAGAAGTCATTTTCCTTTAGTGGGACTCATACTTCACAACTTGTCATCAGCCAACATTAATTGATATATTAGATACAGGATATCCTACCAGAGGTTTATCTCAGACCGATTGGACATTCTTCTTTGTCCTCAGAGCACTAAACTGGAGACCTCGTTCCAAATCCTAGTCAGCTACTTTCTCCAAATAAACCCCTGCCTCGTCTTTTACCAAATGGATATTGTAATTTGCACACAGGAAATTCCCAATAAGATATACACAGAGCACACAAAATTGGATTATTTAAGGAATGTATTTTACAAAAAGACCGCTTATAAAGACATGAATATGAGGCGGCCTCCTGGAATAATACACTAATCCAGGGATTGCTTGGAGGCACAAAGGGACAAAGAGGGGGAGAAGTTAGCAGAAGCAGGAAAGACAGACATTCTTGTAAGGTTGGCAGCCCTGAAAGAAGCAGTGTACCTTAGGGACACAGCCAGCTCAAGATAAATTCACAGGGCAGGAAACAGAGGCATAAGGATCTGATCTCCCTGACCTCTTCCCTCTGATTTTTTTTCCAGGGCTGCCATTAATGGAACTTCAAGATAGCTAGAGGGCATGTGAAATTCAAATTGGTGTAGTGCACAAGTTGGTCTCCCCAGGTAGAGTGTAGAAGGATGGAGAAGGTCTCTGGGGGCACAAATAGAAGCCACGGAACACAGCACCTGCTCTACCTGCATGCAAATGTAATATGTCTATGGAGAGATAGGTGCCCTGTAACACAGAAAATGCCAAACTAGTAAAAAGTTATTAACTAGCTTGAGAATAAGAACTGTCACCATCCCTCTATATGCTATTTAGTGTGCCCCCCAAAAAGGGGTGAGAGTGATATAAAGGAAGAGGCAGAGTAAGATCTACTTTTCTCCTCTTCAAATTGAATGATAAGGAGCTGGGTTTCAAGACAGTAAACCTGAGTGAGAATCTTGTTTTGAAAGTGTATCTACTAACTACCAGATGAGTCATCACAATGATTCCTCTCTCTGCCTCTGTGCCCTTGTCTGTACTACAAGGCCATAATGTCCACCTAACAGTGCGCTATGAGATTTTAAGGTGATAGAAAGTGAAACACATAATGCCTGGTGCATAGTAGGTGTTCAATAAATATATTATGATGTGCATGAATTAATGATTACCAGTATCCCTCTAGCTCTTGGGTGATAGGAGTCTGATTCACTAGACTGATTACCAAGTTCTGAGAAAGGACATCTGAAGGAGGAAATAAGCTGAGGAAAAATCTAAGGCAGGACAGGTGATTGGGGAAGGGAACTGTGACTGCAAGCTCTGCAGAAAGAAGGGTTCTGAATGGAGGTAATGCATCTAAAAACTTTATCTCTATTCATACAGACTTCAGTAAGTTGTAGCAGCCTCTAGTAAGTGAAATTTGAATATAAGCTAGAAACTTTGATAGAATGTCCAATTTGTCAAAGTAAGATTCTTCTGGAAATACATTAGAAAAAATACTGTGAAATTACCTTTCTTGGTCAGTTTCCATATATGGATAGATACCTGATAATTAGTTATTATGAAAATTTCACTTAGGGTTAAAAATAATATTTTAAAAATTAAGAACTTGAGGGAAGAAAGTTGATGTTTGTTAAGTATTTTGGGATTCAACCAGAGCACATAACAAAGGTCCCAATCTTTACTTAGGGAAAGTAGGCAATAAACAAGAGCTTAGGGAAACAGACAATAAACAAGAAACATATAAAAATTAAATTATTATTATGGCTTGAATTGTGGTTTCCAAAAGGTTATGTTCAAGATCTAACTCCTAGTACCTGTGAATATGACCTTATTTGGAAACAAGATCTCAGCAGATTTAATCATTCTAGCTAAGGTGATATCATCAGGATGGGCCTTCATCTAAGGACTAGTGTCCTTATAAGAAGAGGGAAATTTTGACACATGCAAACAAAAAATAGCCACATGAAGACAGAGACAGAGACTGGAATTATGCTGCCACAACCCAAGTATTGCCAAAGATTTCTGGCATTCTTCAGTAAGTAGGAGAGAAGCATGGGTCAGAATCTTCCTCAAAGACACTAAAAGGAGTCAACCCTGCCCACACCTGTTTGGACTTCTAGTCTCCAGAACTGTGAATGATATTTGCTGTAAAATATTATATATGTTACAAGAGTACAATACAGTGGTTCACAATTTTAAAAGGTTATACTCCATTTATAGTTATTACAAAACATTGTAATAGTGCCATCACTTCATGCAAATAGATGGGGGGAAAAAATGGAAAAAGTGACAGGGTTTATTTTCTTGGGCTCCAAAATCACTATGAACAATTGCTGCAGCCATGAAATTAAAAGACGTTTTCTCCTTGGAAAGAAAGTTATAAGAATACTAGACATTGTATTAAAAAGAAAAGGCATCAGTTTGCAGGCATCAGCTTGCCTACAAAGATCCCTATGGCCAAAAGTATAGTTTTTCCAGTAGTTATGTACAGATGTGAGAATTGGACCATAAGGAAAGGTGAACACCGAAGAACTGATGTTTTCAAACTGTGGTGCTGGAGAAAACTCTTGAGAGTCCCTTGGACAGCAAGAAGATCAAACAAGTCAGTCCTAAAGGAAATCAACCCTGAATATTCATGGGAAGGACTGATGCTGAAGCTGAAGCTCAAGTATATTGGCCACCTGATGCAAAGAGCTGACTCACTGGGAAAGGCCCTAATGCAGAGAAAGATTGAGGGTGGGAGAAGAGGGTGACAGAGGATAAGATGGTTGGATCAAATTATTGACTCAAAGAATGTGAGTTTGAGCAAACTCCAGAAGACAGTGAAGGACAGGGAAGCCTGTCATGCTGCAGACCATAGGGTCACAGAGTCGGACACGACTGAGCGACTGAACAACAACAACAAAATATTGGCTATATTTCTCGTGTTGTACAATATATACTGATATATACTGATATATACTGTATAACAGTTCAGTTCAGTCGCTAGTCATGTCCGACTCTTTGTGACCCCATGAACCACAGCACGCCAGGCCTCCCTGTCCATCACCAACTCCCTGAGTTTACCCAAACCCATGTCCATTGAGTTGGTGATGCCATCCAACCATCTCATCCTCTGTCATCCCCTTCTCCTCCTGCCCTCAATCTTTCCCAGCATCAGGATCTTTTTAAATGACTGCGCTCTTCACATCAGGTGGCCAAAGTATTGGCGTTTCATCTTCAACATCAGTCCTTCCAATGAACACCCAGGACTGATCTGGGTGTTTAGGATAGACTGGTTGGATCTCCTTGCAGTCCAAGGGACCATCAAGAGTCTTCTCCAATGCCATAGCTCAAAAGCATCAAATTTTCAGTGCTCAGCTTTCTTTATAGTCCAACTCTCCAGTAGTTATACATGACTCCTGGAAAACAAAACAAAACAAAACAAAAAAAAAACATAGCCTTGACTAGATTATACACCTAATAGTTTGTACCTTAATCTCCTACCCTTATATTGGCCTTCCTCCTTCCCTCTCCCCACTAGTGGTAACCACTAGCTTTTTCTCTATATCTGTGTCTGCTTCATTTTTGTTATATTCAAAAGTTTGTTGTACTTTTTCGGTTCAAATTATAAGTGATATTATAGTTTTTGTCTTTCTCTTTTGAACTTATTTTACTCAGCATAATGTCCTCCAAATCCATCCACGTTACTGCAAATGGCAAAAAATTATTTATTTATTTTTTTAATGGCTGAGTAGTGTTCCATTGTGGCATATATATATTTCTTTATCCATTCTTCTGTTGATGGACATTTCGGCTACTCTCATATCTTGGCAACTGTAAAAAACGCTGCTATCATCTTTGGGATCTATGTATCTTTTCCTATTAATATTATTTTATTTTTCTCATGTATACCCAGAAGTGGAACTGCTGGACTATATGGTAGCTCTATTTTTAGTTTTTTGAGAAACCTCCATGTTGTTTTCCACAGTGCTTGCACCAGTTTACATTCCCAACAATGTCGAGTGTTCCCTTTCTCCACAACCAACATTTGTTATTTCTATTCTGTTTGATAATAACCATTCTAGTTGGTGTGAAGTGATATCTCATTGTGATTTTGATTTGCATTTACCTAATTATTAGCTGCAGTCCATGAAGTTGCAAAGAGTCGAACAGATCTTAGAAACTGAACTGAATTGATGATTGGTGATGTTGAGCATCTTTGCATACGCATGTTAGCCATCTGAATTTCCTCTTTGGAAAAATGTCTACTCAGTTCATCTGCCATTTTTTAATCTGGTTGTTTTTTTT
Organism: Oreotragus oreotragus; assembly: GCA_006410675.1. Classification (NCBI taxonomy): domain Eukaryota; kingdom Metazoa; phylum Chordata; class Mammalia; order Artiodactyla; family Bovidae; genus Oreotragus; species Oreotragus oreotragus. Next base: position 110,907 of record SJYX01008962.1, read on the forward strand.
TTGATGTTGAGTTGTGTGAGCTGTTTATATAGGTTGGATATTAATCCCTTATTAGTCATATATCTTGCAAATATTTTCTCCCTTTCAGTAGATTGTCTTTTGTTTTGTCAATGGTTTTTAGTGCTGTACAAAAGCTTTTAAGTATCATTAGGTCCCATTTGTTTATTTTTGCTTTTATTTCCTTTACTTTACAACACAAATCTGATTTTTTAAATATATTGCTGTGATAAATTTTTGTTGTTTTTAGTTTGTGGTAATTTTTTATGACAGCCTGGGGAAGCTAACACATGTAGTATATTGAAAGATGGTAGGTGTTACAGAGAAAAGTAATATATAAAGCATGATGAGAAAGATGAAGAAGGAATAAGGTGGGTGGGCAGGCAAGGCAGGTCTAAAAAAAGTAAGGCAGGCAGCTTGGAGAAGGTGAGACATAAACAAAACTTGAAGGCATGAGGTGAGCCAAGCAGAGATGGGAGATGACTATGCCAGGCAGGAAGCAGATGTGGTGGAGGCCTTACAGTGGAGTGTGCCACATTTGAGGAAAACTAAGGAGGGCAATGTGACAGGAGTATGAGCAACCAGAGGTGACCATGTGGTCAGATCATGGCACGGCCCTGTTGGCTATTGCCAGGGTTTATACTCTCACGTGGACTTAGGTAGGAAGCTGTGGGATGGTTCTGAGAGTACAAGTCACATAGTCTGGAAGAGAACTGAAAATGCTCACTTTTCTGCTGCACTGAGAACAGATGGAAACAAGGGAAAGATACAAGGAGGGATCCTGTTAGAGGCCACCACAGCAATTCAGCTAAGAGCACTCCCTGTGCAGAGATCTTTGCCAGTTCCCCCAGCAAGACACTGCTGGTTAGGGGACAGAGCTGGTGTTCCCTGTCTGGTTCTCTCCTCAGCATCAATCACCCAGCAGGCCCATCATCCAAAGGTCTGGTTTCTAACCACAGACTTGACATAAACTGGCTCTGAAACCTGGCAAGGAAAGAAAGGTTTCACTTTGAGTGAACTCCTGGGTTTCATTGCCCTCATCTCTAATGTTTACCTCTTAGGGATAATGCAGAAGTCATATGAAGGAACAACTATGGAAGCATTAAAAAGCATAAAGTACTAGTTAAATACAAGTGATTGGAAATAGTACTAATAATAGTCACCTCTCTTTACCCTGCAACCACCAGCCTATAATACTGCTCAAATAACTTGTAAATAGATAGACTGATTTCTATGAGGAGATGAAACTGGTGTACCCATAACTGGGAATGATTTATCATTTAATAGAATTCATTTTTAAAAGATCAGTGACACCCTGTTGGCATAAGCCATATGTTGGGCTGGGAACATGGCCTTTTCATGCAGAACTGTACCTTCAGATGGGATGGCGGTTTACCAACATATTGTAACAACACATTGCAATCTTCTATAAGGCTGTTTTTAGTTTTAGTGAAGACTAGTTTTGTTCTCAATGCTTGGGAGAGATGTCTTGGTTGAAGTTAAGTGAAGGACGGGTGTGAGGTCAGAAGACACCTGCTGGCAGACAGGTACTCACATGAATTGAGGCCCTGGGAGCTGCCCACATCTCTGAAGGAAGAGGGATGAGGTTGGTTCAAACGAAGCTTGGAGCAAAGACCAGAGGAAAGGCGACAATGGGAAACAGGTTCACATCTGTTATATGTTTGTTCTAAGTCCTAAGTAAAACTGAAAAGGACACGTAATTTGTCACACAGTCTTGAAAGGCTTAGAGCACAAGTTGTTTTGCTTCAGGGTCCAGGTGAGCCTTGACAACAGAGAGTAGAGGAGAGGAACATTTTCTTCCTTTCTGGGAAGAACAAAGCAATAGTAGTCAGAGTTAATGACGGAAAAGTAGTAGCAATAGATACTGTGCTGGGCAATGAGAAAGCAGCAGCAGGGCCTTCTGGGTCAGGAGGGTGGCAGGGAAGCAGTATACCCTGGAGGGCTCCTCATGACTTCAAGTATTTGAAACCACTGAAACTCTAGAGCTGGAGAATAGGAGCAGACTGATAACTGGGACCACTTTATGTTGTTGTGTTAGTCACTCAGCTGTGTCCGACTCTTCAGGACCCCATGGACTGGGGCCCACCAGGCTTCTCCATCAGTGGGATTTTCCAGGCAGGAATACAGGAGTGGGTTGTCATTTCCTTCTGCAGGGACCCCTTTGAGTTCAGTTCAGTTCAGTCGCTCAGTTGTGACCCCTTTAGGGTCTCATAAGTGACCACAGAAGATATAAGAGTGTCAGGAGAGGGAGCTGAGGTCATGCTGCTGTGCAGGGGTGTCAGTAATAAAGTTGGAACATTAGAATTATTCATAATCCCAGGATGAAGAAAACTGGAGAAGTGGGGTATGCATCAATAATAGCTAATTTCACTGCAGTCACTGAAAGATTTCATTCTTGAATATGTATTTACTTATTCATTCAATATATATTTGTGGTGGCCTTCCTTGGTGGCTCAGATGGTAAAGAATCTTACTGTAATACAGGAGACCTGGGTTTGATCCCTGGGTTGGGAAGATCCCCTGGAGGAGGGTGTGGCACTCTACTCTGGTATTCTTGCCTGGAGAATCTCTATTGAGAGAGGAGCCTGGTGAGCTACAATCCATGGGGTTGCAAAGAGTTGGACATGACTGAGTGACTAAGCATAAGTAGTATATGCCAGGCTCTCTTCTAGTTGTCAGGGACACATCAGCCAGAAAAAGAAAAGCAAATGGTCTCAGAAGTGGGTGGAAAAGGGTGCAGAACTGATTAGTGTAGTCAAGATAGATCTCATGGAAGAGGAAACATGCAAGCCAACATTTGAAGATGTGAGACACTGGGTATCTGAGTGAGACATTTTTTTTTAATTAATTAATTTTTTTAAAGAGCTTCCATTTTACTTTATTTTACTTTACAGTACTCTATTGGTTTTGGCATACATTGACATGAATCTGCCACGGGTGTACAGGAACTCCCAACATGAACCCCCCTCCCACCTCCCACCCCATATCATCCCTCCGGATCATCCCCATATACCAGCCCCAAGCATCCTGCATCCTGCGTTGAACATAGACTGGCGATTCATTTCTTACATGATAGTATACATATTTCAATGCTATTCTCCCAAATCATCCCACCCTCTCCCTCTCCCTCTCCCTCAGAGTCCAAAAGTCTGCTCTACACATCTGTGTCTCTTTTGCTGTCTTGCATACAGGGTCCTCATTACCATCTTTCTAAATTCCATATATATGTGTTAGTATATTGTATTGGTGTTTTTCTTTCTGGCTTACTTCACTCTGTATAATTGGTTCCAGTTTCATCCATCTTATTAGAACCTATTCAAATGTATTCTTTTTAATGGCTGAGTAATACTCCATTGTGTATATGTACCACAGCTTTCTTATCCATTCATCTGCTGATGGACATCTAGGTTGTTTCCATGTCCTGGCTATTATAAACAGTGCTGCGATGAACATTGAGACATGTTTTGAGCAAAGGGAAGAGCTGGTGCAAGTCTCTGAAGTAGGCGCTTGCCTGATGAGTTTGAGGAATATCCAAGAGGTCAATGCAGCTGGAGATGAGTGTGCAATGGAAGGATACCATAGAATTAAGTGTCATGGCAGTCTGAGTGCAGGTTGGAAAAGGCTTTCCAGACATAGAACATTTCAGAAGGGAGTGAGTTCTTTTATTAAAAATAAAGAGTAGAGATAATGAATGTGCCCTGCACACAGTGCACTGACCACCTGACAGACCAGGGAGAGTTGATGCTTTTCATGGGTTAGCAGTCAATTTTTATAGCCTCAAGACAAAGAAAATTGCTGCTGAAAGTTGCTATTAGGTTAGAGTTATTTAGGGTGACTACTGGTGTAGACATTTTTCTAGTTTGAGGTCAAAAACCCTGTTGGTGATGATCAGGGTGACTTTTCACAACTTGTTTAGGCTCTGCTTCTGTGGCCTTGGTGCAAGGCCTTGCACTTGTGACCTTGGGATAGGACTCCACAATAAGTTCAGAAAGGAATGGGAGGTCTAAGTTGTGTAGGACATTTGATACATTTAATCCTCAGAATAAGATTTAAATAGACACTGGACAAGGGTCTGAAATCCACTGGTATAGGCCATAGAGCTCAGCCTCTACAAATCATGAGACCATCATAAACCATGTGAAGATCAAAAAAAATTACATTCTGTGTGGATGAAACAGTTGGTGCAAGATGCCAAACATGGGAATGAACTTGATGTTTGAGGTCAGAATGTCTAGGCCTCATGGATAAGAGAGGAATTATAAAAAATTAAATTATAAAGATGAGATGCAAAAGGTCACGGAGGGTTTCAAAATTCAGGATAATTAGCTTGGATTTTATTATATATATAATGGAAGCCATCAGAGGTTTCTAAGCAGAGTATGACATGGCCTGGTTTTAACTGTAAGACCACTTTGGATATCAAAAGGAGAATAGATGAGGGAGAAGCCAAATATAAGCAGACAGAACCTGGTGGTCCAGTGGTTAAGAGTCTGCCTGCCAATGCAGAGGACAACGACTTTGATCCTTGGTCCAGGAAGTTCCCAAATGCTGCAGATACCATAGCTACTGAACCTGCAGTCTAAAGCGTGTGCTCCACAACAAGAAAAGCCACCACAATGAGAAGCTCACACATCATGACTTGAGAGTGGCCCCAGCTTGCCGAAACTAGAGAAAGCCCACATGCAGCAATGAAGATACAGCACAGCCAAAAATAAATGAATAAATATTTTTTTAAAAAGCAGATATTAAATGATCCAGTTTAGGCTAGATTGTTGGAGGCTGTTGTTATTTTCAAGTTAGATTTTAAGAATTTGCTCGTAGCTTAGATATAGATACTCAGAGAAAGAGCAAAAGAGTAAGAATAAGAATAAAGTTTAGTGGATGGGGAAGCCTGGACAGAACCAGGCATAGAGTGGGAATATAATTGTGTTTGACCCTGTTAAGTTTGAGACAATTATATTATAGTCAATCTTAAAGGAGATCAGTCCTAAATATTCATTGGAAGAACTGATGTTGAAACTGAAACTCCAGTACTTTGGCCACCTGATGTGAAGATTGGACTCATTGGAAAAGACCATGATTTTGAGAAAGATTGAAGGTGGGAGGAGAGGGGGATGACAAAGGATGAGACAGTTGGATGGGATCACCTATGTGATGGACATGAGTTTGAGTAGGCTCCGGGAGTTGGTGATGGACAGGGAGGCCTGGCGTGCTGCAGTCAATGGGGTTGCAAAGAGTCTGACATGACTGAATGACTGAATTGAACTGAACTGAGTAAAGAAGTCTAAAGCAGAAGTTTTCAAACTTGGTTGAACATTGGAATCACCTGCACATTGAACTCATTGATGCCTGGGTTCCACCCCCAAAGATTCTGACTAATTGGTCTAGGGTGTGGCCTGAATGTTGAGATTTTTAAAAATATCACCGTCAGGTGATTCCAGTATTTAGATAACTTTGAGACCCACTGACCTAGAGCTTCAGAGAAAGGCTAGAAAGTCTAATTAAAGATTTAATTTTAAATGTCAACAGATTATAGATGATACTTAAACTCAAGGAACTGATTGAGATTCTTTGCAAAAGTAGTGAGACTGGAGAAGATCAAGGTCCAAGCCTTCAGGTGGCACCAAAGCATGGGGCACATCAGTGTTTAGAGATTGACCAAAGAAGCTGGTGAAAGAGCATGAGAAGCAGCAGCCAAGACTTAACTCACAGAATGGTCAGCAGGCAATTTTCGTTTGTCATTTGTCTTTGTGGAGCATAGGGTACCTGCAAGGCAGGCATTAAACTGATCATTATTCTCCCTCTGACTTTTCTGGGGCTTTTTTTCAGCAAAAGAGACTGGCTTCTCAAGCCTTCCTCTCTGTTATCTCTTTGGCTGCTGCTCAGGTCCACTTCTATTCCCTGGTCAGTGTAATGCAAAACAATTCATTTAGCAGATGTTCCTACTTTTGATTGTTTGTTCCAAGACATATTATTTCACATATGTCCACGTTAAACTGCATTTTATCACCCAATATGCCAAGTCCTTCAATGATCTGGGCCCCTCTGTGTTTGATTATAAGATTTGGTGATTTGCTGTGCCTGCAAAAGCTGTCATTTGCAGATTTAAAATTCTTCTAGCAGAACCATTATGTGAGTCGTTAACATCAGTAACACAAAGGCAGCTTTGAAGAGGCAGGAAGAAACACGTTAGACATGGGTCGGTTCATTTTCTGGAAAACACAGTGACACCCAAGCCCTCCTCTGCTGCTGCTGCTGCTGCTAAGTCACTTCAGTCGTGTCTGACTCTGTGTGACCCCACAGATGACAGCCCACTAGACTCCCCCTTCCCTGGGATTCTCCTGGCATGAACACTGGAATGGGTTGCCATTTACTTCTTCAGTGCATGAAAGTTAAAAGTGAAAGTGAAGTAGGTCAGTTGTATCTGACTCTTAGCGACTCCATGGACTGCAGCCTACCAGGCTCCTCCATCCATGGGATTTTTCAGGCAAGAGTACTGGAGTGGGGTGCCATTGCCTTTTCCGAAGCCTTTCTCTAACCCACCTCATTCTGGGCTTCCTTTCTGGCATGTACCGACACTCAGAATGTCTCTAACAGTTCACGGGTTTCAACTCTGATTCTTCATGCCATCCTCCTTGGCATCCATGGCCTTNCTACCAGGCTCCTCCATCCATGGGATTTTTCAGGCAAGAGTACTGGAGTGGGGTGCCATTGCCTTTTCCGAAGCCTTTCTCTAACCCACCTCATTCTGGGCTTCCTTTCTGGCATGTACCGACACTCAGAATGTCTCTAACAGTTCACGGGTTTCAACTCTGATTCTTCATGCCATCCTCCTTGGCATCCATGGCCTTCAGAAATATTAATAATTTTTTTCTTTTTTTCAATCTATCATTTTCTCTTTTTTTTAAGTGGGGGTACAATTGCTTTACATTGCTGTGTTAGTTTCTGCTGTACAACCTTGTGAATCAGCTATATGTATACATATTTCCTCCCTCTTGAGCCACCCTCCCTCCCCGACTCCATCCCTTCTCTTTAGGTCATCACAGAGCACTGAGCTGAGCACTTTGTGCTATACAGCACTTTCCCACTAGTTACCTATTTTGCACGTGGTAGTGTATATATGGGTTTCCCAGGTGGCTCAGTGGTAAGGAACCTGCCTGCCAAGGCAGGAAACTTAAGAGATACCAGTTTGATCCCTGAGTTGAGAAAATCCCCTGAAGGAGGGCATGGCAACCCACTCCAGTATTCTTCCCTGGAGAATTCCACAGACAGAGGAGACTGGCGGTCACAAAAAGTTTGACAAGACAGAAGCAACTTAGCACACATGCATGTAGTGTATACACATCAATACTACTCTCTCAGTTCATCCCACCATTTCCTTCCCCTGCTGTGTAAACCACTCACACCAGCATGCCTCTGGCTCTTTCTTATTAAGCTAGGTCCATTTTCCAACCATCTCTCACTTAATTTTAAGGACCACTTCTGGACATCAAACATATATTTGCATTTCCAGCATTTGAGTCTTCATACACCATAGCTGATAAACAATATGTCACTACTGACATATCTTATGATTCAACACTGATCCTCACATAAGACCTACAAGGAAATTTAAGTGGCAGTTGCTTGTCTAACTTTTGTAGTCAGGAATATAGGGCCAAAAGTGGTGCTCAGAAACAAGACCTCAAACCCTATCCTTCCTCCTTCCCACCCCAGGCACCAGGACTTCTCTTCCTATGCTCCTTTTAATGAGGTTTTATTTCATTATTTTTGGCTTATACTTTTTCATAATTTAAGGCACAATAAAAACTTCTTGGAGGCCTGAGAAATAATTAATGAAATAACTTATTTATTTTCTTCACAAACACTTAAAAAGCAATACTCTCAACCAAGTGGTGTGCCCTGCTGTGCAGAGGTCACAGAAGCATGAAGGAGTTTCCAGTAGACTGCTGTACCAATAATGCTAATGAAAATTGTTGAGCTTTAAGTGTATATGCTTTTAATTTTATTTTTCCAAAGCTTGCTCCCACATGCACCTTTCCTCCCCAGATGCCTCAGCTGTGTAAGTTGCTGTTCTCAACTGGGCCAATGCCATGAAGCATTTGGGCATATATGGGTATGTCAGGGATGATCACAGTGACTTGGGAGGGAAGCTGACATTAACATCCTGCAGGACTGTAGACATCTTGCAATGCTCAGGACCAACCTGCACTAACCTGCCAACTGACAAACACTCAGAGAGAGTATGCATTGGTTTCCTATGGCTGCTCTAACAAATGATCACAAACTTAGTGCTTCTAAATAACATACATGTATTACCTACCATTCTGGAGATCAGAAGTCTAAAATGAACTTCCCTGGCCTAAAATTCAAACATTGATAGTGCTGTGTTCTCTCTGGAGGCTTTAAGGAAGGATTCATCTTCAAAGCCAGAAGTGGTCTGTTTAGTCTTTCTCACACTGGATCACTACACTTTGTGCCCCCAATAGCACATCTCCTTCTCTATTCCCCTCCCTCCCTCTTTCACTTACAAAGACCTTTGTGATAAATGAGTTAACTGGGATAATCCAAGATAATCTGTCCATCTCAGGATCCTTAATTTAATCACATCTGTCAAGTCCATTTTTCTATGTAGAGTAACAGATCAGATTTGAGATCAGACAGGGACGTCTCGGGGGGGGGGGGGAATTAGTCTGCCTGAAACAGGAGGGATGAAAGTCTACATGTCTGAAGGTGCATTGACAGTCTTATCCACTAGAGCATGCAGACAATGCTCAACTATTCTTCCTAAACTTGGTTAATATTCAATATCCAGATTAATCCACTGGAAAATTTGCTGCCACATGTCAGGAGTTTCAGAACTAGGCACAGATGGCATTGGAGGGTGGCCGAACCTATTATTATTTTTTTTAATTGGCATATAGTTGATTTACAATGTTGTGTTGGTTTCAATTGTACAGCAAAGTGAATCAGCTATGCATATACATATATCCACTCTTTGTTTAGATAATTTTCCCATATTGTCCATTACAGAGTACCAAGTAGAGTTCCCTGTAATACACAGTAGATAACTATCTATTGTGTATATGTCACTCCTGATTTCCCAAGTTTCCCCTTCACTCCCCCTTAAGCCCTGGTAAGCATAAATTTGTTTTTTACATCTGTGACTCTATTTTTGTTTTGTAGGTAAATTCATTTGTAGCATTTTTCTATATTCCACATGATATTTGTCTTTCTCTATCTGACTTATTTCACTCAGTATGACAATCTCTAGGCCTATCCATGTTGCAGCAAATGGCTACCCTGGGTTTCTTATATTGAGTAACAGCCTTCATTGGGAATGTTATTCATGTTTCTTGTATCTGTCAGTAACAAGCTTTAATCAAGAATTCTGAGAGAAATATCAATAACTTCAGATGTGCAGATGATACCACCCTTACGGCAGAAAGCGGAGAACAACTAAAGAGCCTCTTGACGTAAGTGAAAGAGGAGAGTGAAAAAGTAGACTTAAAACTCAACATTCAGAAAACTAAGATGATGGCACCTGGTCGCATCACTTCATGGCAAATAGATGAGGAAAAAATGGAACCAGTGAGAGAATTTATTTTGGAGGCGGGGGGTGGAGGGGCTCCCAAATCTCTGAGGATGGTGACTGACTGCAGCCATGAAATTAAAAGACTCTTGCTCCTTGCAAGAAAAGCTATGGCAAGCCTAGACAGCATATTAAAAAGCAGAGACATTACTTTGCCAACAAAGGTCTGTCTAGTCAAAGCTATGGTTTTTCCAGTAGTCATGTATGGATGTGAGAGTTGGACTATAAAGAAAGCTAAATCCGGAAGCATTGGTGCTTTGGAACTGTAATTTTAGAGAAGACTCTTGAGAGTCCCTTGTACTGCCCAGAAATCCAACCAGTCCGTCCTAAAGGAAGTCAGCCCTGAATATTCATTGGAAGGACTTATGGTGAAGCTGAAACTCCAATACTTTGGCCACCTGATGCAAAGCACTGACTCATTGGAACAGACCCTGATGCTGGAAAAGATTGAAGGCGGGAGGAGAAGTGATTAGATGGCATCACTGACTCAATGTAGATGAGTTTGAATAAGTTCCAGGAGTTGGTGATGGACAGGGAAGCCTGGAGTGCTGCAGCCCCTAAGGTCACAAAGAGCTGGACACGACTGAGTGACTGAACTGAAGCATGAATTTCTTTTTCTCACACTGACTAGACAATGGAAAGTGACTCAAACATGAAAAGGAAAGTTCAATCTTTACAAAAGCTCTGCCCAAATAAAAGCTGGTTTTGTGGATAACTGGGAATCAATCTAATCAGAACTCTGTAATATTAAGCCTCACAGAGTTTGCCATTTGCAAAACTCTTTCTTATACATTATCTTGTTCAGTCTACACAATGAATCCAGAAGCAGTTGGAGCAAGTATTATTTTTTATCACCTTTTTAAAAATGAAAAAACAAAACAAAACAAAACAAAACTGTGACCAGGAAAACTTTAGTAACTTTCCAAGGTCACAGAGTAAATAATAACGTGCAAGGTTTGAGTTTCAGTCCTAGGAGTCACAGTTGCTGTCTTATCCACCATATGGGATCTCAAAGCTCTAAGGAGCTGATATGCAAAGCAGTAACAAATTTCAAGGCCATCTTCTTTCAATAAAGTAATGCTAGCAAAATAGTACTCAAAATTCTCCAAACAAGGCTTCAACAGTACATGAACTGAGAAGGCCCAGACGTTCAAGCTGCATTTAGAAAATGCAGAGGAACCAGAGATCAAATTGCCAACATCCGTTGGATCATTAAAAAAACAAGCGGATTTCAGAAAAATATCTACTTCTTCATTGACTACACTAAAGCCTTTGACTGTGTATATCACAATAAATTGTGTAAAATTCTTAAAGAGATAGGAATACAAGACCATCTTACTTACCTCTTGAGAAACCTGTATGCAGGTCAAGAAGCAACATTTAGAATCAGATAGGAAACAATGGACTGGTTCCAAATTGGAAAAGGAAGAAACAGCAAGGCTGTATATTGTCACCCTGTTTGTTTAACTTATATGCAGACTACATCATGCAAAATACCAGGGTGAATGAAGCACAAGCTGGAATCAAGATTACGGGAAGAATTACCAATAACTTCACGTATGCAGATGACACTACACTTACAGAAGAAAGCAAAGAGGAACTAAGGAGCCTTTTGATGAAAGTGAAAGAGGAGAGTGAAAAAGCTGGCTTAAAACTCAACATTTTAAAAACTAAGATCATGGCATATGGTCCCATCACTTCCTGGCAAATAGAAGGGGAAACAAAGGAAAGAGTGACAGACTATAATCTTGAGCTCCAAAATCACTGTAGATGGTGACTGCAGCCATGAAATTAAAATACACTCGCTCCTTGGAAGAAAAGCTATGAGAAACCTAGACAGCATATTACAAAGCAGACACATTACTTTGACAACCATGGTCTGTATGAAAGTGAAAGTCTTGCAAGACAGCAAAAGAGACATAGAGATGTAGAGCAGACTTTTGGACTCTGAGGGAGAGGGAGAGGGAGATGGTGGGATGATTTGGGATAATAGCATTGAAATATGTATACTATTATGTAAGAAACGAATCACCAGTCTATGTTCGATACTGGATGCAGGATGCTTGGGACTGGTGCATGGAGATGATCCAGAGGGATGATGTGGGGTGGGAGACGGGAGGGGGGTTCATGTTTGGGAGTTCCTGTAAACCCATGGCAGATTTATGTCAATGTATGCCAAAACCAATACAGTACTGTAAAATAAAATAAAGTAAAAATAAAAATTAAAAAAAAAAAAAGAAAAAGAAAGTGAGTTCAGTTCAGTTCAGTCGCCCAGTCGTGTCCGACTCTTTGCGGCCCCATGAATCGCAGCATGCCAGGCCTCCCTGTCCATCACCATCTCCCGGAGTTCACTCAGACTCATGGCTCAGATGGTAAAGGATCTGTCTACAATGCAGGAGACCCGGGTTCGATCCCTGGGTTGGGAAGATCCCCTGGAGAAGGAAATGGCAATCCACTCCAGGACTATTGCCTGGAAAATCCCATGGACAGAAGAGCCTAGTAGGCTACAGTCCATGGGGTCGCAAAGAGTCAGATACGACTGAGCGACTTCACTTCACTTCACTTCATGTCTGTCGAGTCCATGATGCCATCCAGCCATCTCATCCTCGGTCGTCCCCTTCTCCTCCTGTCCCCAATCCCTCCCAGTATCAGAGTCTTTTCCAATGAGTCAATTCATTGCATGAGATGGCCAAAGTATAGGAGTTTCAGCTTTAGCATCATTCCTTCCAAAGAAATCCCAGGGTTGATCTCCTTCAGAATGGACTGGTTGGATCTCCTTGCAGTCCAAGGGACTCTCAAGAGTCTTCTCCAACACCAAAGTTCAAAAGCATTGATTCTTCGGCGCTCAGTTTTCTTCACAGTCCAACTCTCACATCCATACATGACCACAGGAAAAACCATAGTCTTGACTAGGCGGACCATAGTCGGCAAAGTAATGTCTCTGCTTTTGAATATACTGTCCAGGTTGGTCATAACTTTTCTTCCAAGGAGTAAGTGTCTTTTAATTTCATGGCTGCAGTCAACATCTGCAGTGATTTTGAAGCCCAAAAATTAAAGTCTGACACTGTTTCCACTGTTTACCATCTATTTCCCATGAAGTGATTGGACCGGATGCCATGATCTTCGTTTTCTGAATGTTGAGCTTTAAGCCAACTTTTTCGCTCTCCTCCTTCACTTTCATCAAGAGGCTTTTTAGNTAATTTCATGGCTGCAGTCACCATCTGCAGTGATTTTGGAGCCCAAAAAAATAAAGTCTGACACTGTTTCCACTGTTTCCCCATCTATTTCCCATGAAGTGATGGGACCGGATGCCATGATCTTCGTTTTCTGAATGTTGAGCTTTAAGCCAACTTTTTCGCTCTCCTCCTTCACTTTCATCAAGAGGCTTTTTAACTCCTCCTCACTTTCTGCCATAAGGGTGGTGTCATCAGCATATCTGAGGTTATTGATATTTCTCCCGGCAATCTTGATTCCAGCTTGTGTTTCTTCCAGTCCAGCGTTTCTCATGATGTACTCTGCATATAAGTTAAATAAGCAGGGAGACAATATACAGCCTTGACGTACTCCTTTTCCTATTTGGACCCTAAGAGTTTAGAACATGTCAAAGTCCTCACTCGCACATGCTTGTGTTCTAGTGAGGGAGACAGACCATTAGCAAGTAAATGAACAAGTAGACAATAATCATTTCTTTTCTTTTTAAAAGGGTGGGTGCTCTTTTTTATTTTAAATATTTATTTACTTGGCTATGTTGGGTCTTAGATGCGGCACATGGGATCTAGTTCCCTGACCAGGGGTCAAACCTAGATCCCCTGCATTGGTAGCATGGAGTCTTAGCCATGGGACCACCCAAGAAGTCCCTAGACATTTCAGGCAGTGCTAAGTGCTATGAAAAAAAAAAAAAATCATTTCAGACAGTGCTAAGTGCTATGAAAAAAAAAACGTTAACAGGATGCTGTGCCAAGAGTGAGGGTAGATATGGATAGAATGGCTATCAACGGGGTCTCTTGAGGAAATTAAACTTACTCTGTGATTTAAATGACAAGAGGAAGTTGTCAGGACTGTTTGGGGAGAGAAAAACACTTCCCCTAAGGGTATCAGCTAATGCATTGGGGAGAGCTGCTGCAAGAGGCCTGAGGTGGCAAGGATTTTGCATGATTAGAAGGCAGGAATAAAGCTCAGGCAACTGAAACAGTCATGTGTCCCTGTGTAACACTGTAGAACATGGAGGTTCACACACCTGCCCAAGGTTGTGGTCAGGATAGAGTCAAGAATTGAACTCACAGTGGACACATCCCTACTTGAATCACAACGTGTTTGCTCATTTTGGAAAACTTGGTATAACCTATTTTATTTTGACTTCTGTCAAACAAGCAGAAGTAATGTCATGTCACAGGCTCCGTACATCCTTCATATAGCTCCAATTATCAACTTATAGCCAATCTTGTTTCATCTGTTCTTACGTCTTTAATTTTTCATTTTTAATGCTTGATTCAACATAGCAACATTTATTAAGTAATACCATATACTAGATATTGTATTCTATGAGTATATGAAAATAAGCCCAAGTCTTTTCTCGGCATCTCACGATCTAAAAGGAGATACACCCATACACACACACAATGATCAGTGACTGGTATAAACCAAATATTGTGGGTCCACAGAATAGAAGCAATTATAACTTTTCTGAGAGGTGGAGGAAAAAGGAGTTTGGGGCTCACAGAGGAAGATTGTAGGAGATGGAGATGGGAGGAAAGATAAGGGTAAAGGAAAAAGTGGAGAGCCTTTAGGAGGGCAAATGATTGGAATTTAGGGTATTTAGGGAGTGGTTGTGAAGTTAGAAACATGGGTTGGGCCACATCCTGAAAAGCTTCAGCCATCACTTTAAGAAATTTAAATTGTATCAATAGTGGGGAACAGTGAAATGATATTAACAAAGATCTAGGATGATTGGATCAGTATTTATGGCAATAATGCCAGTGACAGTGTGGAGCATAGATTTGATCTCCCAATCTATGAGCCTGAGAGGGAAATTAATTTGGAGTCTGGGCAGATGAACATTAGATTTTACTTGAACAAATGAACTTGAGAATAGGCAAGATAAATGAAATACCAAGTAGAATTGCATAATTGTGGAATCACAGAAGTAGGCTGAAGAAGTGAATCAGATAAGGGCTTCTGGAGAAGATGGCTTTTGACCTTGATTTTAGATATGAAAATATATATGGAAAATTAAGGGAGTGATTGCAATATTAGAGAGGAACATGTTCAAAAGCAGAGGGCTACAAAATCACGAGGACTGTTTAAGAACTCTCATGGAGGGGCATGAATCCAGCCAGCTAGCTAGCATGCCGTTAGTATCGTTAGTAGTTTCAGCAAAAGGTGGTGAAGGCTTGAATGAATCCAGAGACAGGCAGTTGGGGCAGGACTTGGTGACCAATGAGATGTGGAGGGTGAAAGGGAGAAAGTTGCAATCTTGGGCTTCTAGACTGAAAGTAATTTTAAAGGTATAACATTTAACAAGATAGAAAGCATAAAGGCAGGTTCGCAAGGAAAGATAATTTGTATATCTGCATACATGCTTAGCATGTTGTCTGTGGAACATTTGTAAGGAAATGCCTGGAAGGTGTTTGAAAATTCAGGTATAGAAAGTACATTTGGAGTCTTCAGCGGCAAGTGAAGAGAAGCTGAAGCTAATGAAATAGTGACTACATGATGGTGTTTTCCTTTTTGTAATGACAAATCAGGTGTAACCAAATCCTTTATGAAACATCTCACTTTGTTCAATATAGATTAGAACATGACCCTCAAGATGGTGATGTTTTTGTGTATTGATTGCTATCTCGGATGATAAAACCAGCATCTTTTGCAGTGCTGTCTGTTTTCCCACATGACATTTTTAACGATCTTCTGTTATTACAGTAATTTATTAAGAGAACAGTAATTCGGTTGGGGATACTAGAGCTGCTTTTGATCATAAACATGACTGTACTATATTCACGTCACTGAGTAGAGTTGTGTTTCTCTACCACATCACAGAGTTTCTGTTTCGTATTTCAGGTTTCATCGTCCATAATGAAGCATGAGACTGTTGGGAAACAGACTGATCATCTTGGGGGGAAGCCTCGCTTCCTGAAATCCTGATATTGCACTGGGATTTGAATGTGTGTGTTTCTGCTTAACTTGTGGTGAAGGAAGCATGTGGAAAGTGCTCCCCACTTGTCCAGCCCAGGTGGGCCAACAAGCAAAGGGGATGGTTCAGCATCCCGGCTGTTCAGCGACCCTGCTGTCCAGCGTGTGGACTGATGGTAAGGGACACCATGTTTATGCCAGTTATTCTTCATCAGGAGTTTTAATCAAAGAAGATGAGCAGAAGACAATCGCTGTTGCCAAGAAGCCACATTTGAGAGTGTGGGCTAAAGAATGGGGAATGGAATTTCTGAGCACTGGAAAGGGTTGCGGGGGCGGGGGGAGGGGGTGATGAAAATCAGAAAGCAAGAGAAATATTTCATTACGTTAATGAAAAAAGGAAATAGAAGCATAAATGTATTTTTGAAGAGGCTTTGGGTAATTGAGAACTTATTAAGGAATTTGGAGTTTAATCACTCAATGTGGATTTCTTAGACCTGATCCCAGAAGAATATTCTTGTTTCACCATTGTATTGGTACAGCATAGTACCATTATTTTCTTGTCATTGTGCCAGTGAATCCAGTTGCCAGAAAAAAGTCTGAGTGTTTTCATGTATCTTTTTCTTAAATGCAAGAGGCTTTTACTGACTCTTAATAAGCATGCTTACCCAAATTTTGTTGCATGCTTCAAGTAGCATAGCTATACATACACACTTTACATTCTTTTAAATACTCCTTACCTAACGTACCAATCTTCCACAAGGATAACAGGACTGGGAATAAAGATGTAATGTGACCTTATAAATCTGTAGCAAGCTTTAAAAATGAATCTTTTGGTCTTTTCCCTAGCTTAATTATCTCCAAAGTTGAAACAGTCCTACTTGATTTAAGGAAGATACTATCTATGATCATGGCACCTTTTTAAGAAGTCTGAATCCAAAGTTAAACTTAAGCAAAATACAGGTGTTCTGCCAGCAGTTGGCTCTGAATGGGAATGGAAAGAACTACTTAGTTTTCATGCTGCATTAAGTTGGATTGCTGCTATTAAAAAAAATAAAGCACATGGATTAAAAAAAAATACTCACCCAAAGACTTAAAAGAACAGAAAATGTCTGCTAAGTTGTTAAGTAAGGAGAACCTCTTTTGGTATTTTAAGAGCCTGAAAATTGCATCCATAAATTCAGAACTGACTTTCAGTACAAAAGGATCAGTGAATTAAAGTTACAAAAGATTTCCCCATGAGCCTACAGTCAATACTGTTTACATTAAGAAGCCATTATTGTCATCTTGCTATTTTCCATGGAGTCATGGGCATAGCGTGGCTTCCGCTCCCAAGTACCTATGACCACGTGTAAATACGACCTTGCATCTAATTGCTCTTTCACAATTATTTTGTGCCCCTTTTATTAAAAACACATGTGATGTAGAACAACACGACAAGATCTAAAGAGACTATTTTATTCTCGGAGTTTGGACTACGATTTTCTAAGTGATTCTGGTTCATTGTATGGAGAACTGTAATTTTCTATTCAACCAAAAGCAAACATTTAATCTCATGGGTAAATGTGGGTCCTGCCACTGATTTATATTTTAAAGAATCACTTAAAATTGGATTTGTAAGAAATAAAAAATGTCATCCCACTTGGCCTATTACAAAAAGCCAGGACCATTTTTAACTAAGAAAAGTAGCTGGCATCATTGCATCTCTTGCTGTACACAGCTGTGTGCATTAATACAATAAACCTAGAATTTTGCACTATTGTCATTTTTTTGATAGAATAACTTATTTTTGCTTTGAAAAAATTTTTCTGCATGTCCTAGTGTCTTTAATCTGGTTGAAATTTTGTTCATTTCATAGTGTTTAAATCCATCCATAGATACTATGTTCCAGGTTTTTTTGCTGAAGTCATGTTTTTCCTTTTGTATTGTTTTATTGTCATTTTAGTGTCTTAGGGAAAATACCAAGGCATGCAATGTTATTTTAATTTTCTACACTTATAATCTTAGAACATTGTTTTGATTGCTAGTCACAAGGCTCCTATAAAAATGGCAAATATAAGACATTTATCACTGTTTTATCATTCAAGATGCGTGTCATAGAAAGTCTCTATTTGGTTGATACAAGGAACAATTTTTTCCCCCTAGCAGTACATGTGATATAATTTTTTATTCCCTATAGTGAGATGCACTTAGTACAAAAAATAAGACTCTGAAAAAGAAAATGAGATTCTGGGTCCTCAATATATTATTTTCCTTCTATGATATGTCAGATTTATGAACTACCCATACTTTCTCTTCTACTGATTGATGTGTCTAAGGAAAAGTTTTAAACTTTTCTTTTTTTAAGAAAATTTAAAAGTGAAAAAAAATATTAACCACTACTGGTTTAAGAATTGAAACCATGAATTATTTCATTGGAATGATCCTTTAAATAAAAAGAATGGAAGGATTATGAGCTAAGCTACATTCACAGAATGAAGCTGTGTTTTAATAGCTAATTTTAAAAGGCAGAAACACTGCATATCCACATCAGCAGCCCATCCAGAGGTCTCTTGCAAAGCAGCTCTGAAGGGATACAAGGATGTGGACCAGCCGCCATAGAATTATGTATCTGCTGAGTGCCAGCATTTCTGCAATCCAGCCAGTAAGCTGCGGTTCTGTAAAAATAAATGTGTGTGTGTGAATTGGGTTGTTCCAGTACAAAATCAGGGTTTTTCCTATTTAATGTGCGACATTAGGCTGACATAGAAGTAAGTGGTTTTTCTGAGTCCCTAAGATGTGATTAAGGAAGAAAAACAAGTCCATCTCCAGAAAAGTTCAGGCACGAAAGAACTAGACAGACTAGTTTGGTTTTGTAAAAACCAAAGTGGTCATTTCCATCTTTTTTAAAATGGAGAAAATGAACCTTAACGTTAAGGTAATAAGAAGATGCCATGAGCTTTAGCATTATCTTCATGGTCTCACAAAATTAGTTCTCTGATGCTTAGTGTTAATTTTAGGCAGCCTTGCCTGATAATTTCCTACATGTGTGAAATAGCTTGCATTTTTTTTGTTGTTGTTCAATATAGTTTACCTTTATGATAATTCCTAAAATCTATAGTAGAGAACTAGTTTGGATATTTGAACAGCTGTTTCAAACTGAGGGGGAAAAGAAACACATTCTATCTGATTTACCCAGAAAAATCGACTTTCTGCTTTCATTTTCATGTCCTATTTTAGCATATTGATTGAAATCACTTATCTTTCTCTTACATTAGTAAATACATTGTGTTAGGAGAAACTTGTGAAATGTCAGTGAAAATCTTTTTAAGGAAATAGAGAAACTGAATACACTCCTTAATAATAATCAAATAGTGAAAATGAGAGATAAGTCCTTAAAACTCATAACTCAAGTTTTACAACCTGCAGTTAATTCAGTGCTGCATTGGCACTTAAAAAAAAAAATACAATAGCTTACACCTAAAAGAGAAAAATCTCCACTAACACTGCATATCCTAACGTGTACCACATTTTAACACAAAACAGGCATTGTATTTATCCTTAATAGAAGCAAACACAACTGTCACAAATTATACTGCATTCACAATAGAAGAAAGCAAACTTGTCTGTCACATACAGTGTCTCCACATTTAAACAGCTCTTCAGAAACGTCAGAGTACTTCTTTAAGTTGTTCCAGCAGCACATTTGACATCTAATGAGAAATCTTCAAAGGAGGTAAGATGGAATCAAGCTAGTATTAAGACATAAATTTATGTCATTTCATCAGTATGGTAGCCTTAAACATTCCTAGATACAATCATATTATGAAGCCTAACCTTACTAATAAAAATATATATATTTTGAGACAAGAATTAATTTCTTCACATGGTTAGAGAATGTTATAAGCACTAAGGAACCACTAAGATAACGACTTATTTACAAAATTTTCCCTTGGCCACTTGA
Organism: Oreotragus oreotragus; assembly: GCA_006410675.1. Taxonomy (NCBI): domain Eukaryota; kingdom Metazoa; phylum Chordata; class Mammalia; order Artiodactyla; family Bovidae; genus Oreotragus; species Oreotragus oreotragus. The sequence goes on from SJYX01008962.1 coordinate 130,586, forward strand.
ACCAGCTAATCTTCCACTGTTGCATGTTTAAGTGTCTGTCACAGTATTTCACTTGCCAAAGCAGAATGAACTTTTCCAGCTGAACTATTTCCTAGAGGGGAATGCAACAGCAAAAGTAATCATCAAATTAATAGGACCATCTTTCTGAGAGAAAGCACATCTCCAGATAGAGGACACCCAATTTTCAAAGAGCAGCATGAGGTGCTATTACAATTTGATCAAAGGGTGGTAGAAATAGGGTGGAATACTCCCAAACCATTCTCATTTTTACTTCTGTTTACTTTTTGTAACCATTAAGCTTAAACTCTTAGTGGAAATGGCAAACCACCTGTAGCATTTCTAGAAAACAACCCCCAAATCGCCCACTTATGCTTTTTTGAAGACAGGGTCATCCCAAATTAAGAAACCCTATTGTATACATGGTAAGATTTCTGGCTCCAAAAAAAAAGAGAAAGAGAGAGAATCCTATAGCAGCTATTTGCACTGGAGGCCAGCCCTCAATGCAAGGGGTCATTTTTTAGCCATGCTAGGATTTACTACAGAAACAATGCCATTTAGCTGGCATAGCTGTGCATGTAAGCAGAGCACTCCATCCGTGTTTCTCAGTAGGGCTGCTGCTGGCATTTGAGCTGGGCAATTCTTTGTTGTACAAAAATGTCTCACACGTTGCAAGATGTTTACTCTCCCAGGCCCTTGCTGCCTAAATGCCAGTTGTATGCCCAACTGTGGTAAATACTAAAAGTAAAAAGCCCTCCCCCATGTTCAAATGCCCTCCTGGGAGGGCAGTGCCACTTCCCTTAAATACCACTGTCTACTGCAATTTGAGGACACAGGAAAAAGTGTCTATCTCAAAACCTCATCTTGACTGCCTTGCATTTCTTTGGGCCCTGAATCATTTTTCCCTTTGTCATTTTTCTTGCCTTCCGCATCTAGCCTTCTGAGGGCAACTTTAGTTTTCCAGTTCTTCATGGAGGAGGTTATTGGGTAGGCTTGGCAGTTCCAACAGGCATCATCACTTGGTTAGTCCCTGTATGTAAAGGACAGAGTTCACGTGAAGCACACTTTTTTTTGCCTCACAACGACACTGTTGGTCATAGCCCTAGTCAGTGTCATGAGGATCACTGCACGGCTTAACCACAAACACGACTGCTAACTATCCACACATAAACAAAACTGGTGGTCTCTGAAAATCACCATTTAGGTTTCACCTAGTAAACTGTATCCTGTGAGTTCCTAAACAGTCTCATTTATCCTGTTAAAGAAGCATTTAATTGACATGCAAATGATTGCATTTCCCCTGCAGAGACAGTCATGCAGTTCAGCTTTTAGATTTGTGAATACTAAATTATGAAGGAAAGAAGGGTAAGCTGTGGATTGCATGCATATTGTCCTCCATACTTCAATGACGGTCATTCACAAAACAGAATGAGTTTTACCTGGGTGAAATATTATTATATTAACTATACATAAACATACTTGTTCCCTTTGTAACTTTTTATCATCAAAACTGAATGATAAATGTATCTTGAAATAATTGGGTAAATTGTGACTAATGGATCAAATTAAGTTAGCTACTATAATTTTTTTTTCAATATTAAAATTTCTAAAATCTTTTTTGAAGCAGAGTAACTCAGCCAATAAAAGCAGTTATATTGTGAACTTTACTGCTACTGCTGCTCCTAAGTCACTTCAGTCATGTCCGACTCTGTGCGACCCCATAGACGGCAGCCCACCAGGCTAAGATGGTGCTTAAGAATCCTTGTTAAATACCAATTTTTTTTTTTTTTTTTAGAATAAATTGAAGGGAGTAAATGAGGCAGAACGCCACTCCACCCTCAGGTCAATTTTGTGCTGTGTTAAAATGCCAATAACATTTGTGCCACTTGCCAGTCTGGGGGGCTTTTCCCTGACTGAGTGTTTTGTTATAGTTTGACTATATTACATTCCACATGAAGAAGTCTCCATGGCAGGGCTAACTAGCATTCATAAACAACCCGAATAAATCTAGGGTCAAACCACTTTCATCACTAAAAATATAGGCACTCATTTTTTATTTTTATTTTTTAAAATATTTCTTCTGTGGCTTAGAGATGTGCCAATGTGTTCAAAACATCCTGCACCAATTTCACCAGATTGAGTACCTACTAAAAATTCAACCTAGTCATTTTTTTTTTTTTCTGTGTAGCAGTGAGGTTTAAAGAAAGAACTATATGCATTCTTCTGTTATTTCAAGCTTTGGTGAAAGTGATAAGAATGGTAAGCTGTGATCATTATCAGGCTGACTGATTTCTAATTTCCAGTGAGTGATCTTACCCTACATATTACACAGGTATAATATCTGTGACTGTAAATAACTGGAACTGTATACTGATTAACATGACAGTTACTCTTTTTTGTGTGTTGTTCTGAAACCTGTACTGTATTATAGTATGTGGGTATAAATATCTACAAGTATACACACATATGTATATGTAATTCCACTATTGTAACCTGAAAGAAAGACTATGTATTATCTTTTTTATTCTGTATTGGTGTTTGTGTTATTTAAAAAGCAAAATTATGCTCTGTGTAGTTGTATGATATTATAGTATGCTTTGCCGTGCACAATTCCAAGTGCCTTAGAACATTGTTTAGCTTTCTTAAGTATATATAAATGCATATATGTATAAAATTGGGAAAAGTTACCTCAATAAAATCATTGGGAAATCCCAGCTTTAGTTTGTTCCAATTTCTGTTGTATTTAGACAGGGCTCAGTATTTCTAAGTCAAAAGCTCAGAGTCCATACCTGTAAAGCAAGAATAAGATAGCTTTTCTAATTGCCTGTAATTTCAACTCTGCCTGACTTAAAACTTTTTGTATGCAAGTCCTCACGGTTTGTACCTTTAATTAAAAATATCTGTCTAAAGAATTACTGCTTTAAACAGCAACTTACAGTTTATTTTTACATTTTATTTAAAAAAAAGCTGTCTTTTAACATCTGTCATTTTTACATCTGAGGAGATTTGAAAATGCTATTTTCATTCACATTATAATGTGTAAAAAATAAGATAGTCCCTTTAGAGTTAGTAATATAGAAAATAAATAGACTTCTTCATTATGGCTACTATTTAATATGTTTACAAGCAAGGAGAGAGCTTGGGAACATATTTTGACTAGAAAAGGAACTGCAATATACTTTTCCTGTTTTTCAGCAGTGGTTAAAAATTATATGTGAACCTCCCTCATGCTCTAAGACAAGGGCAAAAGTATGAGATGGAAGTTGAAAAGCAATTTTGTGTACCTTTATGACAAATGTCCATCTATTCAAAGCTATGGTTTTTCGAGTAGTCATGTAGGGATGTGAGAGTTGGACCATAAAAAAGGCTGAACACCAAAGAATTGATGCTTTTGAACTGTGGTGCTGGAGAAGACTCGAGAGTCCCTTGGACTCTCAAGGAGATCAAACTGCAAGGAGATCAAACCAGTTAATTCTAAAGGAAATCAACCCTGAATATTCATTGGAAGGACTGGTGCTGAAATGGAAGCTCCAATACTTTGGCCACCTGATGCAAAGAGCCATCTCATTAGAAAAGACCCTGATGCTGGGAAAGAATGAAGGCAGGAGGAGAAGGGGAAGACAGAGAACAAGATGGTTGGATGGCATCACTGACTCAATGGACATGAGTTTGAGCAAGCTCTGGGAGATGGTTAAGGATAGGAAAGCCTGGTGTGCTACAGTTCCATGGGGTCACAAACAGCTGGACATGACTGAGCAACTGAAATAAAACAATCCTAGAGGAAGGACTTGTAAGAGAAAAGATCGGGACCAAAAAAATAGAGTAGGTTTGAAAACTGGACCCAAGTATGCTATTAAAACTCAGGGGTGCATCTCCAAGGTAGGTGTAGTAGTTCAACAACCATTTTTCATTTTTCTCACACAAAACCAGGTTCTACATGGAACCATTACTTTCTTTTTTCCTCGTAACCAAAATGTTTTATTTCAGGTTTGTAGGGTAAGGGAAAAGAGCCAAAAGAATCAGTAATGGAAACATTACTTTGTGAAACCTAACAGAGGGACTTCCCCAGTGGTTAAGACTGCACTTCCAGTGCCGGGGGTGTGAGTTCAAGCCCTGATCTGGGGACTAAGATCCCACATGCTGTGCAACACAGCCAATAAATAGATAAGATAAAACTGAATGGAGGTAAGAGACAATTTTCTCATTTTCTGCAGTGCTTTCATAGCATCAGATTAATGAAATTTTATTAAATTTGACTAAACTCTTTGTGGGACCTAAACTCAGACATGGCATGGAGTTGCTGCCAAGCACTGCTGTCCGGACAACCCAAGTCCTTGTCCAGTTTGTGAACTTTGAAGTCTGTCCTGTAAAAAGTGGACGCTAGTAGTAGAATGCATAAAACTCTAGAGAAAGGTTTAAAATGTAACATTTGTGTAAAGGTTTTTTGCTTTTTAGCTACAAGTGGTGCCATTTCTAGGAACCAAAGTGGGAGAAAATTTTCAGTCCCTCCTAAAAGGATAAGTGGGATGTTACAAAACAGAAGAAAATTCCAGTTGGAGAGAATGATGTAAACAAAGTAATGCTGAAAGAGTCCATGCTGTATTTGGGGGTGGAAATTGGTCTCATTCAATTTGAGTGAAAAATAAAAGGAAGGTAGTGTGAAACTGTGGTCTGTGGTGAAACTGCAGAAGATCTTGAGGGCTGACTAAGGCCCCTGGGAGGTATTGGATAGGCAACGGAGACTCATTGGAAAATTCTGAGTCAGAATAATACGAGAGTTGTCTTTAAGAAAGAATAATATCGTAGCAAGATTAATAAAGGTTGGAGAAGACTCAGTGAGGCAATGACCAAGATTTCAAAGGAATCGGGGACTGAACTAAAGAGGTAACAAACTTATTAAACTGTGGGGAAGGATCATTTATGGCTTGAACTTGAACTGCTGAGTATACCTACAAGAACAAATAGGGGCAAATTATTTTCTACGTTGAGGACTCCCTATTCCAGATTGTCTGACTTGGGCCAACCAAAGTTAAAAGTTCATCCAGGAACACACCATTAGGTCAACGAGCACTGAAAATGCCAGTTGTTTTCTCTCTAGAGTATTTATTCAATTATGAAAAGTTAGCATCTACAGCTATATGCCAATAGATGTACAGTTAGGTCCATGACTCTGAAAGTCAGGGAGAAGGTCTGGGCTATAGAGAGGAAGATGAAACTCATCAGCACATGTAACGGAAGTTGTGGAAAAGGATAAAAACACTCCCGTAGACAATGTGGCCTAAGACTATTAAGAAAGTACTACAATGAAATTTTAATAAACTATTTCTTCATCACCTGACTTTGCCTCCAAGACTGTAAAATCATTTCATTTACACATCATCTGAGTGCTTTGAACACAACCAAAACGTACCAAAAAACACTCAAAAATCATTTTATAATTGGAAAGATATAGTAAAGAAAATTAATTTGGATCAGTATTTCCAAAGTGTATTCACCAATGAAATGTACGTACTTGTGACTCTAAGAACGGGAGTCAGTAAGCAGATAGCCAAGCAATATCAATGTGCAGTTAAAAAGAATTTTAAAGAACATACAATTACTATGGACTAGAAGCAAGTAAAAAAAATCTATGCATGTAATTTAAGTGACATGAAAGGTACCAGAAATGAAGGGAAAACAAAAGGATTAGAATTCCAGGAAGCCAATAGTTTGGGTCAAGATGCAAGCTTACAGATTCCTATGATGCGAATGTGAAGTGAGGCAAAGAACATACTCACCGACAGATCTCAGATGCTGAAGGCCCTAGTTTCAGGAGCTGGTGATTCTAAGGCAACAATGATGATAGGTAAATAATTGCACTTAGCTGAGATAAGAACGATTGCTCACCTTCATGGAGCACTGATCACAAGCCATGCACAGGTCCATGCATTTCACGTGTGGTTTCTCACTTAACCCAACAACAATCCCGTGAGGTAAGTGTTAATAATATTCTCATCCCATTTTACGTTCAGGTCAGTAAACTGAAGGTGTCTTGCCCCAGGTTACACAATAAGAGTAAAACAAAGGCCAGAAACCAATTTCAGGTAGTATACCAAGTATATTACTATTATTATTAAATATTATAGGGGGAAATTTGTGCTTCAGTGGAAAATGATGCATGTTTTTAGACAAGCAAACCCATCCAATTCTGATTTGACTTGCTTTGACTCAGTGTTTATAATAGTACCTCTCTCATAGTGCTATGGTCAGGAAGATCTAAGATAATTCAGTTAAAGTGTCAGAATGTGACTTCACTTAAACATTTATTGACTGTACCTGCCAGGCACTATTTTAGGTCCTGAAGATAGATAAGGTAGTAAACAAAACAGATCAAAACAAAACCTTCACTCATGAAGCTTAATTATACTGAATGTGTAGCACATAGGAGTGTTCTGTATTGATAGTATCCCTGTTACAAAGCATTATTCCAGCACAAGTTCTGTGATCCTAAATTGTAATTTTCACTGTAATAAAAATATAATATTCCATAGAAATTTATAATAGTAATACATGGGGTGCTCAGATATGTTTAACTCTTTGCAACCCCATGGACTGTAGCCTGCCAGGCTCCACTGTCCATGAAATTTTCCAGGCAAGAATACTGGAGTGGGTTGCCATTTCCTCCTCTGAGGGATATTCCTGACCCAGGGATGGAACCCATGTCTCTTGCACCTTCTATATTGGCAGTCAGGTTCTTTACCACAGCACCACCATAGGTAGGATATAAAGACACAATTCAAGGAAACTTAGACTTTGGAAAGACACCAGAAATTGGGAAGAGGAAATACAAATTTGAACAAAGGCCTGCTGATAAAACTTGACTACACAACCATCCTCTTTTGCCCAGGAAAAGCTCTGAGAGTGGGCCAGCACCCATCTGAAATCTTGTGGTGGTGATGGGTAGATATGGTGGTGGTTGTTTAGTTGCCAAGTTGTGCCTGACTCTTGCCACTCCATGGACTGTAGTCTGCCTAGGCTCCTTGGTTCATGGGATTCTCCAGGCATGAATACTGGAGTGGGTTGCCATTTCTTTCTCCAGGGGATCTTCCCCACCCAGGAATCAAACCCTGGTCTCCTGCATTGCAGGCAGATTCTTTACCTACTGAGCTACAAGGGAAGCCCTAAGTAGATATGCTTATAGCCTTTGCTTAAACTATGACCAAATGTTTGAGGGATAGCTTGAAAAATAATAAACATTAGTTTCCACCTCCTAAGCTAAGGTTTGCAAACACCAAAGAGATTCTGAATATATTAGTCTGAATGCCTCGACTGTCAACAGAGTTGGGGGAAAGGTTGTTAACTGAATGCTTAAACACAGTTCATTAAGTGGAAAATAAAGACCTGATTAAGCCTAAGTGCTGCCTAGAATAGCAAGGCCCCATTTCATGAGAAATGCTGGACTGGATGAAGCACAAGCTGTACTCAAGACTGCCAGGAGAAAATGTCAATAACCTCAGCTATGCAGATGACACCACCCTTATGGCAGAAAGTGAAGAGGAACTAAAAAGCCTCTTGATGAAAGTGAAAGAAGAGAGTGAAAAAGTTGGCTTAACGCTCAACATTCAGACCACTAAGATTATGGCATCTGGTTCCATCACTTCATGGGAAATAGATGGGGAAACAGTGTCAGATTTTATTTTTTGGGGCTCCAAAATCACTGCAGATGGTGACTGCAACCATGAAATTAAAAGATGCTTACTTCTTGGAGGAAAAGTTATGACCAACCTAGAAAGCCTATTCAAAAGCAGAGACATTACTTTGCAGACAAAGCTGTCTAGTCTAGTCAAAGCTTTGGTTTTTCCAGTAGTCATGTATAGATGTGCGAGTTGGACCGTAAAGAAAGCTGAGCACCAAAGAACTGATGCTTTGAACTATGGTATTGGAGAAGACTCTTGAGTGCAAGGAGATCAAACCAGTCCATCCTAAAGGAAATCAGTCCTGAATATTCATTCGAAGGACTGATGCTGAAGTTGAAACTTCAATATTTTGGCCCCCTGATGTGAAGAATTGACTCATTTGAAAAGATCCTGATGCTGGGAATGAGTGAAGGCAGGAGGAGAAAAGGATGACAGAGGCTGAGATGGTTGGATGGCATCACCGACTCCACGGACATGAGTTTGAGTAAGCTCTGGGAGTTGGTGATCGACCGGGAAGACTGGCGTGCTGCAGTCCAGGGGGTCGCAAAGAGTAGGACACGACTGAGAGACTGAACTGAGGCTCCTCTGTCGCTAAGGCAACCAGCTGTGCGTCCCACCCAAAAAGGGGACCCAGGAGAGTGGCCACCTTTCTTTTGTGTAGTTTGTGTGTTCTGTTTGTCTTGTTTACAGCGAGGAATAGGCAGGAAATACAACTGTCAATGGGGATGCTAGATCCGTGGCTTCTGTTCTCAGCAGAAGGCGATATAAAAGCAAGTTCGCCCATAAACAGCGACCCCCTTTCACGCCTCATCTCGCACAAGCGCCCAAGATTCCCTTCCCCAGCTGTTTTAATTACAGAAAAGCCCCGCCCTCCCGGGAGTGGAAACAGCCCCACCCACCAATAGCTTCTCGCGATCCTTGAGCCGGCGTGAGCTTTGCGTAATTTCCGGTCGTGATCCTTCAGCTTTTCGGCGATTGGTCCGTTTCCACGGCCTGCTGAGTGATTTCCAGCCGGTTCCTGGAGCCGCACGTGTGGAGTGGAGTAAAGACTGGGCGGTGAGCTGATTCTCAGAGGCGTTCGGGAGATACCGAGTCACCTTCCGTCCGACTAGGAGAGTGCTGTCGTCCCTGTTTGGCGTGAGCGCCGCGCGGCTGCAAGCATGGTAAGTAGGAGTTGGGGCGCCCTGGTTTGGCAGAGGCCAGGCTGGGCCCCCTAAGCCAGTGGCTTCTGCATCCTGGAACGGGGATGGCACGTCCCAAGATGAAGGCAAGCGGCTTTTGGCCCATTGTCCCGGTTTGGGTCACCCTCACCACTGCGGGCATAGTTTGCGGTTTAGAGTGGGGCTTCTACGGCCTAGCGTGCCTGTGGAGTAGACAGAAGAGGATGGCCTACCCTTTTCCCTCCTAGAGGCCTAAAAACCTATAACAGGGCACACAGATGCGACACCCAGTGCCTCGTGACGTCAGACGGAGAGGGGTTTGCTCGTCTCTCCAGACGTTGCAGTGGCAGGTGTCTGCTATCTGTTTACTCTGGGGAAGAGGAGCTTCTAAGTCTGGGCCTACTCAACTGGAATGATCTTTCAGTTTATAAACTCGAGGTTGTGCAGCGAAACGAGAAGGTAGAACGATGATGAATCCTGTATTTCAACTTCAGCTGTTGTGTCATGGTTTTAATAGTTGGTACAGGCAGTGTTTCTCCTGCTTGTAACTCTTCCTCAGATTTTCCTGTGGTGGACTCCCATTCTGGTTCAGACTCTCAGGGACCTTCTCTGAGCCCCCACTTTAAAGTAACTGTTGAGTCGTTACCCATCCCTGTGTTTCTTTTTGCTTGCCTTCACCTGAAACCCAGTTCTCCATGATTTGCTTGTGGAGAACAGGAACTTTAACTTTCCCATTGCTATATTCCGAGCACCTGTAACTAGGTTTGGCACGGAGTACCTCCCAAAAAAGGTTTGTTAAAGAAAGGTAGTTTGTTTGTTTTTTAACATAGTTGATGTTGCCTGCCCTGAAAGTGCAGGTTTTGACAATCTGTTGATCCTTCCCATAACGTATTGAAGATGCCTGTTTGGGGTATAATCAGTGTTTTTTGTTGTTCTGATTTATTACTGGGATTCTGTTTCTTTGAAGCCTCACAGGAAGAAAAAGCCCTTTATAGAGAAGAAGAAAGCTGTGTCTTTTCACCTGGTCCACCGGAGCCAAAGAGATCCTTTAGTAGCAGACGAGACTGCACCCCAGAGGGTTCTGTTGCCTACACAAAAGGTAGGTCCCCTTCTGTAGTCGTTTGTAGGTGGATTGTTGATCATTTTTAATTATATTAGTCAGCTGCTGTTCTCAGATAACTGATGTTCTGGGAAACAAAATATGTGATATAATTCTCAGTAAATATGTTCATTTTTACATCACGCATGTTTATTTTGATTGAAAGAATCTTTTTATCGGAGATGTTTAAATGAGCAGTCTGGTAGAGTAATGGAAAATATTTACTAATCCATCAGCAACAATGCTTTATGGTGTTATTTAGGGCACAACCATATGCTCAGTCTTTGCTTTCCATGAGATATTGGGATTTCATAACCACAAACTGTATTTTTGCCTCCTGGTCATCTCATGAAATGTAAAACCCATGAATTAGCTTTAGAAAATGCAAGGGAGCTTTTAAGAGGTTGATTTGGTAATTATCAGTCAGAGTATACTTGTTAAGTGTGGGTAATGTGGAAGGAGGTATTGGGGAACCCAGGCATATTTAGCTTTGTTGTAAAGCCAATTGGTGTTATGCCTTGAGAAGTTTCTTTGCATATAAATTCAGGAAATTGTACTTACCTTTCAGTGTGCCCTAGTCTTTTAATTCTCCACATAACATGGTAAAATTGTGTGTGTATGTTTCTTGGCTCGAATTGTTGCACAGAAGTGTCTAATGGAAGGAGGAACTATTTTCATTCCATTTTAATTTTATGTGGCATCCTGTGTTTCCTGAGTTTGTCAAGAAGTCTTTGTCTCATTCCTATCAGCTAGAGTGTTCATGGGTCAACTGCCCCATGTTCTGAAAGCTGTGCTCATTGGAAGGTTCCTGGGTTTTATCCTTGGAACAGGTACTATGTCCATGTTGTTTATTACCCTAGATAAAAGATGAAGAAAGGCGAGCAGAGCAGAGGAAGTATGGAGTGTTCTTTGACGATGACTATGACTACCTGCAGCACCTGAAGGAACCATCTGGCCCCTCGGAGCTCATTCCCACAAGTACCTTCGGTGCACCTTACAGGGGAGATGGGAGAGAAGAGCCTTTAGTAACTTCAGTAAGACTTTTTAGCAATTTGAGTGTGAGTGTGTGTGAAGGGCCGTGAGTGAGTAAACCATCACTTTTAAATCAAGGTAACTGAGGCAAGAATTGGTGTCAGAGAACTGAACCTGCGCTCAATAGTTGGTACTCATGGGCTCTAAGCACGGGCTTAGCTTATCCCACGGCAGGTGGGATCTTCCAGACCTGGACTCAAACCCATGTCCTCTACATTGGCAGGCAGGTTCTTACCCACTATACTCCCAGGGAAGTCCTTATTTTTAGTTTAGTATGAGTGTATAGTAAATTTTCTTGTGAAACTTTTATATCACTTTTGGCACTTAAAAAAAGACGAATATATTGGGGCTTATAGATAGAAAGGAGAGCATCTGTTTCCCCTGCTTCTCATCACCAGTCCTGCCATGGTCTAGACTTTTTCCTTGGGGAAGATGTGATCATAAGCTCCTCCAGTCCATACTTGTTGCTTAAAAGTCAAAAGGGTTAGGCGTCAGCATGTTATACCAAAGGATTATTAATAATAACTGTTCACCTGATCATTTACTCACTAGGTCGTAGCTCTCTTGGGAGGCCACACACCCCATTACCACATCTTTACCAGAACCTATTTCTCTACACCTTCTTCCCCAAGTCTGTTATATCCAGAGTAGGATATGTATCTTATTGACCCATTGAAGGAGGGAAAGTGGCTCAATTTCTTTATCCTAGGTAATGTTTTCAATTTAGTTCAGTCACTCAGTCATGTCTGACTCTTTGCAACCCCATGAATCGCAGCACACCAGTCCTCCCTGTTCATTAGCAACTCCCAGAGTTTACCCAAACTCATGTCCATCGAGTCGTTGATGCCATCCAGCCATCTCATCCTCTGTTGTCCCCTTCTCCTCCTGCCCCCAATCCCTCCCAGCATCAGAGTCTTTTCCAATGAGTCAACTCTGCGCATGAGGTGGCCAAAGTATTGGAGTTTCGGCTTTAGCATCAGTCCTTCCAAAGAACACCCAGGACTGATCTCCTTTAGAATGGACTGGTTGGATCTCCTTGCAGTCCAAGGGACTCTCAAGAGTCTTCTCCAACACCACAGTTCAAAAGCATCAATTCTTNAAAGATGCCCTGGACTAGGAAATGGCAACCCACTCCAGTATTCTTACCTGGAAAATTCCATGGACATAGGAAGCTGGTGGGCTACAGTCCATGGGGTTGCAAAGAGTCAGACACAACTGAGCAACTGCACACATGCACACACATAAATCTATAGTAACCAAAACAGTATGGTATTGACATACAAAGAGGCATATAGATCAATACAAAGAAATAGAGAGTCCAGAAATAAGCCCAAATATATACTGTCAATTAATTTACAACAGAGGAGGTCAGAATATAAACGGGGAAAAGACAGTCTCTTTAGTACATGTTATTGGGAAAACTGAAGACACACATGCCAAAACCTGAGATTGGACAACTATCTCCTCGTGCTCCGTCACGTCTAAGTCTTTGTGGCCCCATGGGCAGTGGCCCACCAGGCTCCTCTGTCCAGGGAGTTTCCAAGCAAGAAGTCTGGAGTGAGTTGCCTCTTCCTACTCCAGGGGATCTTCCAGACCCAGGGATAGAACCCACGCCTCTTGTGCCTCCTGCATTAGCACACAGGTTCTTTACCAATAGTGTTACCATCTTACAGCATACATACAACTCAACTCAAAATTGATAAACGACTTGAGCTTAAGACCTAAACCTACAAAAGTCCTAGAGCAAAACACAGATGGCAGGCTCTTTGACACCGAATTAGACACTGAAAGCAATGGCAACAGAAGCAAATTTACTACATTAACATAAAAATTTTACAACAAAGGAAACCATCATGTTTAGAGTTCCCCAATCTTAAATTGAATAGCAATCTGCATATGTGTAGAATGAAACTCTACAAGGCCAAAGAAAAAGCAGTTACTGGGAGTGCTTAAGCCTTCAAATTCCCTAAATTCATGAAGACCAGCGTTCATTCAAGTTTCCTCCAAACGTATGGAAGAGATCTTGTTGAATAAGAACATTCAGTTGACACACCATAAATATCAGCTTTTAGAAGTAAAGATAAGTAGTCCCAAGTAAAGGTGACTCTAGAGTTGCTCCCAGAAAAACCCTTATTATTGAAAATAGTTGACATATAATATTATGTTAGTCTCAAGTGTGTTACATAGTGATTTGACATTATATAATTTATGGAATGATCACAATAAGTCTAGTGAATATTTCTCCCCATACAAAGTTATTAAAATATTATTGACCATATTTCTTGCACTGTATATTACATCCTCATGGGTTATTTATTTTATAACAGGCAGTTTGTACCTCTACCCTCTTCACCTGTTTTGCTCACCCCAACCCCCCGACAACCTGTTTGTTCTCACCATCTATTAGTCTGTTGGAAACGGTATGTTGTTCTTTAGTCATTGTGTCCGACTCTTTTGAGACCACATGGGTTGTAGCCTGCCATGCTTCTCTGTCCATGAGATTTCCCAGGCAAGAATACTAGAGTGGATTGCCATTTCCTTCTCCAGGGGATCTTCCCAACCCAGGGATTGTTATGCCCAAGTCTCGAAATTTCCCAATGACCACCAGGGAGCCAATATTCGATGCAAAAGCAAGAGAGTTTTTATTACCAAGCTTGAGCTGGGGCTCCCACCGATACCAACACAGCGGCTATAGGGAGGAGCCCTGGGTTTTGGATTACATTGCTTATATAGGGAGTGTACATGGAAAAAAAAGGGTTTCTAGGTAGGGGAACGTCTGATTGGTCACTTTCTTTCGAAGGGTTGTGTGTTGGTTCTTGATTGGTCCTTATTGTCTAGGTAGACCACAAGTTCCTGAGCGTTAAGTCAGGAGATTTTGGTCTGGGATCCGATTGGCTTGTGGGCGGTGGGGTGAGGTCAGGGGGTTTCCAAAGGCTCTTGGATTTCCAAAGGCTCTTTTCCTGGAAACTTACAAAATGGAGTTTTTCTGTTAACAAAATGGAGTAGCTTAGATTCTTCAGGATCAAATCCACGTATCCTGTGTCTCCATTAGCAGGCGGAGTCTTTACCACTGAGCCACCAGTGAAGCCCTGAAAACCGTATAGGATTTTCTCAAAAAAATGAAAAGTGGAACTGCCATGTGACTCAGCAGTTTCACGTCTGGGTATTTACCCAAAGAAAGTAAAAAACAATTCAAAAGGAGATTGGCACTTCAGTGTTTATTTCCACATTATTTACCATAGCCAAGATATGGAAGAAACTTTAGTGTCTATTCATAGATGAGTAAACACACACAAACACACATATAGAGGAATATTGCTCAGTTGTGAAAAAAATGAAATTTTGCTCTTTGCAACATGGATGGACTGGAGCACATAATGTTAGGTGAAACAAGTCAGACGGAGGACAAATACTCTATGATCTCACTTTTATATGGCTTCCAAAAACAAAGCAAATGAATGAACGAAACAACAGGAAGGCACACTCATAGATACAGAGAGCAAATGGGAGGTTTCCAGAGAGGAGATTGTGAGTGGCTGCGTGAGACAGATGTCAACTACAAATTGGCACCTGCCTTTGGCACTTGCCACCTACCTCTATAAGAATTAAATCATGTACTGCTGCAGCTGCTGATTTTCAACAACCACCGCCCTCAAAAAAAGAAGTGGAGAGCAGAAATGAGGCACTCTGTGCTCATAGTTGGATATTTACCAGAGCTGATTTATAAACCCAGTTCTCATTTCTCCTCATATTTAGAAAAGCTCTAAAATTCTTCATGATGATTGCTGTTTCTCATAACTAGCAGAAACCTCCTGAAAAAATTGTTTGATTAAATATACTCTCAATAAAAAAAGCTGAGCACCAAAGAATTAATGCTCTTGAGCTGTGGTGTTGAAGAAGACTCTTGAGAGTCCCTTGAATTGCAAGGAGAACCAACCAGTCAATTCTAAAGGAAATCAGTCTTGATTATTCATTGGAAGGACTGATTGTGAAGCTGAAACTCCAATACTCTGGCCACCTGATGCGAAGAGCTGACTCATTGGAAAAGACCCTGATGCTGGGAAAAACTGAACACAGGAGGAGAAGGGGATGACAGAGGATGAGATGGTTGGATGGCATCACCAACTGGATGGACATGAGTGTGAGCAAGCTCTGGGAGTTGGTGATGGACAGGGAAGCCTGGCATGCTGCAGTTCATGGCGTCTTAAAGAGTCGGACACGACTGAACGACTGAACTGAATAAAAGATTGGACTAGATGTAGATTAATCAACATCTAACTGTCATCTGTGCCTTGGTTAGCCATGAGTAAGATGGTGCCCAGAAAATAGATGTGAAGTAACTCTATGCAGAAGTTCAAAACAATGAGTGGGTAACAATGATTTATGATCTTCCTAGGATTTAAGCAGCCAATTCAGAGAAAAGTTGTGCTAATACCAGAGCTGAGGACATTACCTCTGGTTTAGGTAGGAAGAGACTAATTTTGTTTTGAAATTTGAAGAGTAGCGTTGTGAGACCAGAATTTGAATCCCCCCAAACCTCACATAACTAGTCTCAGGCAGTCATGCCATTTAACTTTTCATAGCTTGTGTTTGACTAAAACATGCTCATGGAGTTGATAGGATTAAGTAAAGTGATATACTAGATTAAGTTTTGTGAAGTATTACAAGGAAGTTGCTTTTGAGATGATGGGGATATACATGTTCAAAATTGGTAACTGGAGTATAAGTGAGACAATGCAGAGTATGGTTATGTTAGTAGAATTGCCGTAACAAATTACCACATATTACCACTGGGTGGCTTAAAACAACGGGGATGTATTCTGTCACAAGAAGTCCGAAAGCAGGCTTTTGGAAGGTTGTTCCTTCTTGGGGCCTCACAGGAAGAATCTTTCTGTGCCTGTCTCCTAGTTTCTGGTAGTTGCCAGCAATCCTTAGTTTTCTGTTGCCTGTAGGTATAGCACTCCAGTCTTCCTCCATCTTCATATGCCTTTCTCCCTTGTGCGTCTTATTGTCTTCGCGTGGCCTCCTTATAAGGACACACCATCATCCAGTATCATCTCATCTTCACTAATTACATCTGTGAGGAACCTGTTTCCAAACCAGGTCACTTTCTGAACTGGATGGACATGAATTTGGGGGGCACTTCAACTCTTAGTAGTTCAAAAGTATTTCTAAATAAATCTAACCATTGCATAATTTATTTTTCAAGACCAGTGGTATTAAGTTGCCTTCCTCAGTGTTTGCATCAGAGTTTGAGGAAGATGTTGGATTGTTAAATAAAGCAGCTTCTGTTTCAGGTATGTATAATTTTAACTTCAAGTGGACAGAGCTTTATTTTACAAAAAGCAACATATAGTAATGATGCAAAGTTTTTCTGTACTTGATAAAGTGTTGGAACAATTGAGATGTGTTTGACTTCAGATTAGAGATCATTAAATTAGGAAGGGAACTGTGATCAGCGTCTCTTTATTGCCATCAAATTCTTAATTTTTAAAGTTCCTATTTGGTGAGAAAAGTGGGGAAATTATTTTTGGTGATCTAGTAGGGGAATTTTAGCCTTGACCTAACCTCTCACAAAGGAAACAGTTATAACTCAGTTAGCCTTACATTCATGTCATGCAGTCATGAAAATATTTAATCTGTTTGCTTTCAGAATTTATCCCAAGAGTGTAGAAAAGTATTTTATAGAAGTCCATCTTACCGTTTATTCTAGATATACCAAAAATTAATAATGTTTGGGTTCTTTTTTGCAGTACCAGGACTAAAGCGAACAAACAGAAGTCCACAGATGTGGTGTTTGATATTTCCTACTAAACTGCCTTAATTATTGACCAACACTTGCCATGTGTCATTCATTCATTTAATCCATTCTGCAAATTTTTAGTTGCACTATGACCAAGTTTGGGTTAAATCAGAAAAAAACATTGTCTCCGACCTCTTAATTATCATCAGCTGGGAAAGATAGACAAAGAATGGGAAATTACAATCATAGTACAAATGAATGAATTGTTGTAAAGCCCCAAAGATGTCGTGATTGATGTCTTAGGTAGAACTTAAGTAGATAGATGGAGGTGGAGTGGGGAAGAGAGGATACTCCAAGAAAAAGCATAAATATAGGGATGCTAAGAATCGAACACGACTGAGTGACTTCACTTTCACTTTTCACTTCGATGCATTGTTGAAGGAAATGGCAACCCACTCAAGTGTTCTTGCCTGGAGAATCCCAGGGACGGGGGAGCCTGGTGGGCTGCCGTCTGTGGGGTCGCACAGAGTCGGACACGACTGAAGCGATTTAGCAGCAGCAGCAGCAGCACACCTTTTATCTGTAGTAGGCCTGGAAAGAAGGGTAAGGGGTAATGTGAAACAAGGCTGGAGGTCAAGTAATGGCCACTCTGTGAAGCGTATTGAAAGCCATGTCAGTTTACAGGTTTGAACTTGAAAGTGTTTCTAGGACTCTAATATTTTTACATATAGAAGAACAGAGCCAAAGAAATGGGTTGGGATTTGATAAAATCTCATAGTCTAAAAAGACAAAAAGTCTGAAAAGACAGGAGTTTCACAGGCTACAGATACTTGTTAGGTTGGTGCAAAAGTAATTGTGATTTGCATTATTGAACTTTGCCCTTTGATATGGGAATCCATTCTTTAGCAAAAGTGGTTATGTTATACATCATTTTAATGTGCATTTCCTGCTTTATGTGTTTTTTTACTAATGACTTATTACTTGCTGTTCATTTCATGTTTATTTTAGACTGTAGAAATGATGTTAGACAAAAAGCAAATTGGAGCGATTTTTTTTTTTTTTTTCTTGGAGTTCAAAACTGGGTCATGGTCGTAAAGCAGTGGAGACAGTTCACAACATCAGCAGCTCATTAGGCCCAGGAACTGCTAAGAAACTTACAGTACAGTAATAGTTCAAGAAGTTTTGCAAAAGGAGGCAAGAGCCTTGAAGATGAGGGAGCATAGTGGCCGATGAGAGAGTTGATAGTGGCCAGTTGAGAGCAACCATCACAGCTGATCCTCCTACAGCTACTCGAGAAGTTGCCAAGAGCTCAGTGTTAACCATTCTCCTGTCATTCGACATTTGAAGCAAACTGGAAAGGTGAAAAGGCTTGATAAGTGGGTGCCTTGTGAGCTGACTGAAACTCAAAAACATCGTTTTGAAGTGTCTTATTGTATGCAGCAGTGAACCATTTCTTAATCAGATTGTGACATACAGTGAAAAAGTGGATTTGATACAACAGCTGGGGTTGACCAGCTCTGTGGTTGAACGGAGAAGAAGCTCCAAAGCAAGTCCCAAAGTCAAACTTGCACCCAAAAAAAGGTCATGATCACTGTTTGGTGGTCTGCTGCTGGCCTGATCCACTGCAGCTTTCTGAATCCCAGCAAAACCATTAGAGCTGAGAAGTATGCTCAGCAAATCAATGAGATACACCAAAAAATGCAAAGCCTACAGCCAGTATTGGTCACAGAACTGGTCTCCACAGCAACACTTGATCACACGTCCCACAACCAACACTTCAGAAGCTGAATGAATTGGTCTACAAAGTTGTACTTCATATGCCATATTCGCTTGACCTCTCGCCAACTGACTACCACTTATTCGAGCGTTTCAACAACTTTGCAGGGAAAATACTTCCACAACCAATAGGATGTAGAAAATGCTTTCTAAGAGTTCATTGAATCCTGAATCATGGGTTTTTACACTATAGGAATAAGCTTATTTCTCATTAGCAAAAATGTGTTGATTATAATGGCTCCTACCTTGATTAATAAAGATGTATTTGAGCCTAGTTATAATGATCTAAAATTCACAGTCCAAAACCACAACTACTTTTGTACCAACCTAATAATTTGTTTCTTCTAACAGGTGAATTTAAAGCTCAATTTTTTCCTGTGGGTAAAAGCTTTAAATTTTGCTAAATAGACACAGCTTAATATTTTAGATCTGTGTTTACCAGTGGGTATTTGAACCAGAGGAACTTTTTCTTTTTTAAATTTTCTTGCAGTTATGTTTTTATTCCTGAACTTTTAAAAATTTTAGTCACTGTTTTATCCTCAGTATATAGAGTCAGGCATGTAATAGCTGCCGAATTATATTAGTTAAGTGAATGAATCATGCTTTCTTGGGAATTACTGCTCAATTTTTGTTTTCCTTCTAGGACCTCGGTTAGATTTTGATCCTGACATTGTTGCAGCTCTTGATGATGATTTTGATTTTGATAATCCGGATAATTTACTTGAAGATGATTTCATTCTTCAGGCCAATAAGCCAACAGAAGAGGAAGAGGGAATGGAGACACAGTACGTGTGGTTTGTTTTGAAGCAGGAATGCCCTGACTGTTGCTTCCATAGGACTATAACCATTAGTTATAGCTGGAAGAGATCTTTGAGAGCATTTAGTCTGAGTCTTCTCATTTTAGGATAGAAAATATAAGACTTGAGGTCCCTACAAGCCATCAATAGATGGGGCTAAAGTCCAGGTCGCTTGATTGCTAGTTCATTACTTTTCCAACCAAATCATACAGGTCGAGCAGCACAGCTGTTCTTGCCTAAACAAGGATCCTGCCTGAAATACCCTCAAATTTTACTTCTGTAAAGTCATTTGGTTTTGTTGTTTTGACAGTTAATTTATGGCTCTGACTTTAGGAAATCTGAGGCTGAAGATGACAGTGAGTGGGAAGATGTGGATGATGAGAAGGAAGGAGGTAGTGATGACGATAGATATGACCATGCAGGCTCATCAGATGAGGGTATGTCTGCCCCTGGAAAACCTCTTGGGGCTGTAGAAAATCACTTCTTCTGGGAAGAGGAAACAAAAAGTCGCTTTACTGAGTATTCCTTGACGTCCTCAGTCATGAGGAGGAATGAACAGCTGACCCTACATGATGAGAGGTTTGAAAAGGTAAGGTTTCCAAATGGGGAGCCTTTTAACACCAATTCCTAGTACACATTATGACATTGGAACCCAAAGCTAGAACTTTCAGTGTTAGAAACAGACTGTGTCTTTTAATAACAGATCATAAAATGGCCCCAGTTTTCATTCTGGAAAGAATGTGTTTAAGTCAGAAAATGACTGATCAAACCTCCTGACATTCCTCATAGAATCTGATAATTTGATTCTGAACCTCTCTGATCCTAATCTCTAAGAGTATGTTATCTTCAAGCATTGGCTTGGACATAAACAAAATTCCATTTTTTCCCCTTTTCTTTTCTTTTCTTTTTTTTTTTTTTNAAGAAATTAGTAATGTGTGATCAGTCCCTGAATTTTTCATGAAGCAAAGCAGGTGCTGGCACAGCAGAGAGCAATTCAGAATCGTTGCAACCACTAAAAAAGTGACAGGCCTTCATCCAAAATGTAATTGCTGTCTAAACTCTCTATATATGATCTTCCTCTTTTTAACCCCAGAGTCCAAGGATAGATAATCACAAAGTATTTTTAAAGTACATATTTTACCACAGTTTTTAAAAAGTTATTGTAATATATACCAAAATTATTAAATTATGCACTTTAAATGGCTGAACTGTATAATATGTGAACCATATCTCAGTAAATCTTTTAAGAAATAGGTTTCTATAGCATAAAGCCAGATCTTTGCCCATGTTTATGCACCTGAAAAAACTCTTTAGAAGCCCTAACAGCTTACTAGGTAGGCACTCATCTCTCCTGTGGCCTTCAGCAGGCTCTGTCTGTGAGCCGGTGAGAGTGTGCAGCTTGGCTTCCTGCCTGCTCCTTGACTGAGGATGGGATAGTTTTGAGGTCCAGGAACACATTGTAGTGACTCTACATTATCAACTGTGTGGTTGAAAATATGAAACTAAAGCTTAGGGACCAGTCAGAAAACTATGTGCCAGCCCATGTTGAAGTAGATTGTATGGTGTGCAGAATGAGAGAGTTGACACAGTAAAGTTCCAGAACAGTAATCAAGAAGAGCTTCATGGAGAACGAAGAAACTGAGCTGGCCACTAAAAAGGGTGGATTCTAGTGAAGAGAGAAGGATCAGAAAGAAGGAACATGAGGTAGTATTGTGGGTCATTGTGTCTAGCACATGGGTGCTCCATAAATTACTTTGAATTAGTCCATGATGTCAGGAACTGGACTTGATTTTATGTGGAGGTTCCATTACTGAGTAACAGTAAGGAATCTGGACACATAAACAAGGAGTTTTAATCTGGCAGTAATAGCCTTTATGTGGATTACAACAAACTGGAAAATTCTGAAAGAGATGGGAATACCAGACCACCTGACTTTCTTCTTGAGAAATCTGTATGCAGGTCAAGAAGCAACAGTTGGAACTGGACATGGAACAACAGACTGGTTCCANGTGAGCTGACTGAAACTCAAAAACATCGTTTTGAAGTGTCTTATTGTATGCAGCAGTGAACCATTTCTTAATCAGATTGTGACATACAGTGAAAAAGTGGATTTGATACAACAGCTGTGGTTGACCAGCTCTGTGGTTGAACGGAGAAGAAGCTCCAAAGAAAGTCCCAAAGTCAAACTTGCACCCAAAAAAAGGTCATGATCACTGTTTGGTGGTCTGCTGCTGGCCTGATCCACTGCAGCTTTCTGAATCCCAGCAAAACCATTAGAGCTGAGAAGTATGCTCAGCAAATCAATGAGATACACCAAAAAATGCAAAGCCTACAGCCAGTATTGGTCACAGAACTGGTCTCCACAGCAACACTTGATCACACGTCCCACAACCAACACTTCAGAAGCTGAATGAATTGGTCTACAAAGTTGTACTTCATATGCCATATTCGCTTGACCTCTCGCCAACTGACTACCACTTATTCGAGCGTTTCAACAACTTTGCAGGGAAAATACTTCCACAACCAATAGGATGTAGAAAATGCTTTCTAAGAGTTCATTGAATCCTGAATCATGGGTTTTTACACTATAGGAATAAACTTATTTCTCATTAGCAAAAATGTGTTGATTATAATGGCTCCTACCTTGATTAATAAAGATGTATTTGAGCCTAGTTATAATGATCTAAAATTCACAGTCCAAAACCACAACTACTTTTGTACCAACCTAATAATTTGTTTCTTCTAACAGGTGAATTTAAAGCTCAATTTTTTCCTGTGGGTAAAAGCTTTAAATTTTGCTAAATAGACACAGCTTAATATTTTAGATCTGTGTTTACCAGTGGGTATTTGAACCAGAGGAACTTTTTCTTTTTTAAATTTTCTTGCAGTTATGTTTTTATTCCTGAACTTTTAAAAATTTTAGTCACTGTTTTATCCTCAGTATATAGAGTCAGGCATGTAATAGCTGCCGAATTATATTAGTTAAGTGAATGAATCATGCTTTCTTGGGAATTACTGCTCAATTTTTGTTTTCCTTCTAGGACCTCGGTTAGATTTTGATCCTGACATTGTTGCAGCTCTTGATGATGATTTTGATTTTGATAATCCGGATAATTTACTTGAAGATGATTTCATTCTTCAGGCCAATAAGCCAACAGAAGAGGAAGAGGGAATGGAGACACAGTACGTGTGGTTTGTTTTGAAGCAGGAATGCCCTGACTGTTGCTTCCATAGGACTATAACCATTAGTTATAGCTGGAAGAGATCTTTGAGAGCATTTAGTCTGAGTCTTCTCATTTTAGGATAGAAAATATAAGACTTGAGGTCCCTACAAGCCATCAATAGATGGGGCTAAAGTCCAGGTCGCTTGATTGCTAGTTCATTACTTTTCCAACCAAATCATACAGGTCGAGCAGCACAGCTGTTCTTGCCTAAACAAGGATCCTGCCTGAAATACCCTCAAATTTTACTTCTGTAAAGTCATTTGGTTTTGTTGTTTTGACAGTTAATTTATGGCTCTGACTTTAGGAAATCTGAGGCTGAAGATGACAGTGAGTGGGAAGATGTGGATGATGAGAAGGAAGGAGGTAGTGATGACGATAGATATGACCATGCAGGCTCATCAGATGAGGGTATGTCTGCCCCTGGAAAACCTCTTGGGGCTGTAGAAAATCACTTCTTCTGGGAAGAGGAAACAAAAAGTCGCTTTACTGAGTATTCCTTGACGTCCTCAGTCATGAGGAGGAATGAACAGCTGACCCTACATGATGAGAGGTTTGAAAAGGTAAGGTTTCCAAATGGGGAGCCTTTTAACACCAATTCCTAGTACACATTATGACATTGGAACCCAAAGCTAGAACTTTCAGTGTTAGAAACAGACTGTGTCTTTTAATAACAGATCATAAAATGGCCCCAGTTTTCATTCTGGAAAGAATGTGTTTAAGTCAGAAAATGACTGATCAAACCTCCTGACATTCCTCATAGAATCTGATAATTTGATTCTGAACCTCTCTGATCCTAATCTCTAAGAGTATGTTATCTTCAAGCATTGGCTTGGACATAAACAGAATTCCATTTTTTCCCCTTTTCTTTTCTTTTCTTTTTTTTTTTTTGAGTGTTTTTCTTACTGTTCTATCCCAAGACAAATATGGTATCTGGCATATGGCAGGAGTTGAGACTGTTAAGTAAATGATGAATAAATTTCTTCAAGGAATACCTAAGATAAAGGTTCTAACTTTGTCTTTTCAGTGAGTATTCTTTTCCCTCTTTTCTCCAAGAAATAGGCAAACTGTTACTAATAACTCACTTTTCAGGAGTTATATCACCCCTTGCTTAATTCTTTTACAAAGCCTGACAGTGTTTAACAGCATTTGAATAATACAGTAAACATCATCTAAACAAAGGGTGAAATTTGTGCATTAACACCATTTATTTACACAAGCTATTAGCTTGCATAATCAGTGAATATGGAAGTATCTGAAATATTCTGAGGTGAAGATTTCTGCCTAGGATTTGTTCAAGCTGAACAGAATAACTGCCTTTCATTTTAAAAATTAAAGTATAGTTGATGTACAATGTTATATAAATGAGTCACAATTTTAAAGATTATATTCCATTTATATTTATTATAAAATATAGTTGTTGTAAAATATTGGCTATATTCTCCCATGTTGTACAGTATGTCCTTATTTTATACCTAATGGTTTATACATCTTAATCTGCCCCTATTTTGCCCCTTGTCCCTTCCCTCTCCACTGGTAACCACTGGTTTGTACTCCATATTGAGTCTTTTTTGTATTCATTAATGGACTGCATTTTCTTAGGTTCTGCATATAAGCAATATCATACAGTATTTGTCTTTCACTTAGCATAATATCCTTCAAGTCCATCCATGTTGCTGCAGATGGCAAAATTTCATTCTTTTTTATGTCTGAGTAGTATTCGTGTGTGTGTGTGTGTTTATACATGTGTATACACATACCACATCTTTATTCATCTGTTGATGGGTGCTTAGGTTCCTTCTATGCCTTAGCTATTATAAATAGTGCTTCTATGAACATTGGGATACGCATATCTTTCCAAGTTAGTGTTCTTGTTTCTTTCAAATATATACCCTGAAGTGGAATTGCTGGGTCATATGGTAATTCTGTTTTAGTTTTTTGAGAAGCTTCCATAACATCTTTTATGGCCCGTTGACCATCTGCATTTCCTCTTTGGAATAATGTCTGTTTATGTCTTCTGCCCATTTTTAATCAGATTATTTGGGCTTTTTTTGGGGGGGGTGGGGGATGTTGAGTTTTATGAACTGTCTACGTATATTGGGTATTAACCTTTTAACAGTCTTAACATTTGCAAATGTTTTCCCCCATTGTGTAGGCGTTCTTTCTTGTATCAGTGGTCATTCCCATGTTAAATGGAAGCCTATTTTCAGTCTTGATGTCAGTCTTAGAGTGCTGAGTAGAATGTCTTCCACATCATATTATTATGGTGTTAAAAAATCTCTCCTAATACTTGATTAGTTGATCTCATGGTAGTGCTTAAATATTGTACAGGAGTAAAAGGTAAAATTAACATTTAGATGCTATAGTCTTTACATTCACTTTTCATGTTATGTTTTCTCTTTACATTCAAGTTTTATGAGCAATATGATGATGATGAAATTGGAGCTCTGGATAATGCTGAATTGGAAGGTTCCATTCAAGTAGACAGCAATCGCTTAGAGGAAGTTTTGAATGACTACTATAAAGAGAAGGCAGAGAAGTATGGTGACTGTTCTTTGACTTCTTGCTTGTTTTCATTTTCAAATAAAGTCTGTAATCGCACAGCAGAATCTCAAAAATTAGTCAGATTCCGTATTTTGAAAATAATACATTTTCCGTAACCGTTTGCTCATATTTTGCTATTAAGAGTCCTGAAGCCAAATATAACAGTTAGTGGAAACACTGAGAGCCACTTTCTGTAGCTTTGACCTGAGAGTCATGATGGAATAACAGGATTAAAGTACAAGGTCACGTACACTTGGAGGATATGGTGCTTCTAGCCTCTTTGGCTGAAGAATCATTCTGACTTCTCAGTATATATACTCTTCATCTTCATGAAAAGGTTCTGAGAAGCAGATCAGAGTTTGTCTCTTCAACCTGATTAGGATAACTTTCTAGCCAAATGTTTGGTAAATCATCATCCACATCAAGGTGATTTCTCTGAGAGGAACTAATGAGGTGTTTACATCTGCTCAAAAGGTCTGTGTTGCCTGATGACTATCATATGTAGATCCCAGTGCAGGACAAGGGTTACATTTTTTGAGTTATTTGAATACTTTGATGAGACAGATGGGCTAATGCTTTTCAAGGCTTTAAAAAAGATAATATTATATAGGAAAACTTCCATCTTGTTTAATGTGCTAAAACTGTGTAAAGATACAGATAGGTTTTTCCTTCCTGTCAGCAGAATGACAGGGGAAAGGCAAGGCTGGATAGAGCTAATTGTGACAGGAAGTAACAGATGGAGCAAATGAGTTTGTGAATTTGAAAAAAGGCTGTTGTTTCCTTAGCTCTTCAGTGCCGTTTCAGTAACATATAGTGTAATAATAAGTGGTATTTTTTTCCCCATCCTCTATCTTCATTTTGGAAAACTCAACCAAAAGTTGTGTAAAACTGAATACTCTTGAACCCTTCGAGGATCAGGACCTGCTGGTGAATGAGCTAGATGGGTCTGAGGAGGAAGAGATTGTTACTGTAGTTCTTGAAGAAGCCAAAGAAAAATGGGATTGTGAATCTATTTGTAGTAAGTATCTTAAAGTATCCATTTTACTGCTGAAAGTATGGTAGTAATTTTAAAGTATTGAATACATTGACTTTCTGGAAAAGTACATATTTTGGGAAAATACTTCAGTTTGTTTTTGTTCAGTCACTAAGTGGTGTCTGACTCTTTGCGACCCCATGGAACTGCAGCACACCAGGTTTCCCTGAACCCTCACTATCTCCCGCAGTTTGCTCAAACTCCTATCCTCAGCATCAGGATCTTTTCTAGTGAATCGGCTCTTCACATCAGGTGGCCAAAGATTTGGAGCTTCAGCATCAGTCCTTTCAGTGAATATTCATTTCAGTTACTTAGTTGTAAATAGAAATATTTAAAAATGTAGCAGACACAATTGTTATTTTGAACTGTGAAATCACTAAAGAATATAGTGATTAAAACTTAAAACTGTGAAAATATGGTTTACACTTAACTGTACATAAAGGTAAATGGAGAACTCAGTTCAGTACCAGTTCATTTGTACATTTTGCGGGGGGGGGCTTTTCACATTAACTGCCCATCTGTGTAATTTATAGTTTGACATGATGTGTTTGTTAAAAAAAATTACATAGTATAAACCCATTAAGGATCTGAGGGAAGAGAAGAAGCTTAATATAGAACTAAGCTTTTAAAGTATGTTTTTTTTTTTTTTAATCCTGGTCTTGGTGCAAATGTTAGTTATGCCTTATTCATATCACAGTTAGGTCACTATGCTGTGACATGGTCTGTATTCATGCTGCCCTAGATACTTTTGTAATTATTTGTTGCAGACTTGTGACTGTCCCTCTTAACTTTCTTTTATGTAAGTAATTTGTAAAAAGTTTCTTAAAAATTTTGCTTTTGCTTATTTAATTTTGAATAAAAGCTAAATTCATAAAAAAAAAAAAGAATATAGGAGGAATTCAGTAATGTTTTCGCTGAACTGAAAGTAAACTTGTTAATACATGATTTTTGTGTGTTTGTGTTTTTTTTTTAAGGTACATACTCAAATTTATATAACCATCCACAACTTATCAAATATCAACCAAAGGTAAGGCATAGTGTTCTGAGCTATTTGAAGTATGCAGTGTAGGAAATGGAGTATACAGATTATTTTCTCAGGGCTTTACCTCTTTGTGGCTTTCAGTGCCATTATGAAAAACAACAAAATGTGCCATTAGTGAGCTGTTTTTTAGTAGGAGTGAAAAATAGCCCAATTCCATTTTATCTTTCAGCCCAAACAAATCCGACTATCTTCTAAAACAGGAATACCTCTCAATGTCTTACCTAAGAAAGGACTCACAGCAAAGCAAGTTGAACGAATGCAGATGATTAATAACAGTGATCTCCCTAAGATGTCAACCCAACCACGTTCTAAAAGTGAAAGCAAAGAGGACAAAAGGGCACGAAAGCAAGCTATCAAAGAAGAGCGCAAGGTAAACTAATCTCAGGTGTGAGATTTAGAAAGAGCTGGGGCGGGGCAGGTATGGTCATGGGAGGTTTCTTTTGTAAAGTTAGTCTACATCAGCGTGAAGATCTGAATAACATGGACATTTTCTTGCACAGGAACGGAGAGTGGAGAAGAAAGCTAACAAATTAGCCTTCAAACTGGAGAAAAGAAGGCAGGAAAAAGAGCTGCTGAACTTGAAGAAGAATGTTGAGGGTCTAAAGCTATGATAGTGGAACATTTAAGAAAAGGTGCTTTCCCCATTAGGGACTTAATGTTAAAAAATGAACGAGGATCTTCAAAGAGAGAAAACTGTTCAGTCTGCCATTTATATTGGCAGGTATTTTTTTAAAAACAACCTTACAGTATTTATATTTATATCATCAAGTTTTCTCTGCCAACTGTCTTGTAAATATTGTAATATTTTAGAATTTAATATTATGGGCTTAAATTTGCTTAAATAAATGACTGTGGACATGAAATGTTTGGATAAATTAAAGGAAAAATGTCTTCATAACTTAAATGGAATTGATTTATTATTCATTTATTTGTACAGTTGTCCCAGTTGCCTTTTGCAGATGTTCTCAAATATTTCTTTGAAAGCTTTCCACTCCTTTTCAGGACTTAAGTGGTTTGATTTCCTGTATGTTGAAAAGTAACCCAGTTAAAAATTCAAATTTGAAACAAGAGTGGCAAGAAGAGCTTCCTTGAGAAGGTTCCACTGGTTGGAAGCTAAATTTCCCATTGCTGTATGCAAAGGGTTATTTCAAAAGGGTGGTAAAACAATATCAAGGTCAGTGGGACTCAGTTACTGGCTGACTTGTTTTTGGAATTTAGGAACAGTGAAGACAGGAAACAGAAGAAATAATCAAGAAAACTTACTTGGCTTCAGTATCTGGCTCAAAATCAGAAATATTTACTTAAGTTCAAACTAGAGAGCTTGTCTTTTCAGTATTATTTAATGCTTGGAACCATTCATACTGATTAAAATACATAGTTGAAAAAACTCTTTTGGTGAGTTTTTTTTTAACTTTTTCAAGGCTCAAGCAGTGACACCATCACAATTGTTAATTATTTGGTAAGCTGTGACTTTCTTGCAACAGACAAGTTGTTGGTGATCCTTGTTCATGTGTCTGTGACTAATGCTTTGTTAACTGGACTGGTCTGGAAAAAAAAAAATCTAGACACTGTTGGTCTGAGCAGGGTACAGAATGGCTGGGGCCCAACCATTCTTAGCAGGTAAGCTATATTTGATATCTAAATTATTAGGAAGTGCCTTCATCTGTAATTTGATTGTGGCTTTTCCTAAGCTGATAGGTGTTATCTTTCTCTGTATGTTAGGTATTCTAAATCTTAAGTAATTAGTGTAGAATTTAAAAAGAGTTGTGGAAAACAGTAGCATTAGGTGCTCTACTGACATTGATACAAAAAAAATTTGGCTGAAGAGCTTGTTGTTACAGAAGTAGAAAACTGGAGAGCATGAATTTAAATGCCAACCTGTAGAAGCAAAGGGCCAGATGATGATTTATATTTATATTAGGAATGTACTAAATCCTGAAGAGATGACCATATATTTTGGTAGCTATCTCATTTGGAGGTTTATTAAACCATAAGAATCTTAACAAGATGTGGAATGTTACTTTGACTTGGTGGTGTTCACACTCCATCTGTGGAACTTCTAGTTTTATCACACCTGACTCAAATGGTTTAAGTCAACATGTTGTATATTTTGCAGTTAGGAGAATGTGACTAAAAGCCTCTAGTCTTCCTGAAAAACATTGTGATTTTTGGCAGATTATCTTCCAAATATAAAGATCTTGATTTTAATCAGGAAAGAAGTTCTTAACAGAAGTTCTTAACTTTTTGGAATATTTATGATGTGAGTCATGTATAAACAATGGTTGGAAACTTCAGCTCTATGTTTAAATGTATGGTGTCCTAAGTAATAAGGGAGTTTTACCTTCAAGAACAGCATTGTCCAAGGAGGCAGGGTGTGTGCAACAAAATATGACCAGCAATGTCAAGTCACTGATAAGTATCACTTGAAATGAGAATCTTGGTACTTGCTGCTCCCTCTGAAGTGCCCTTAACTGTAAATAAAATCTTCCTTAAGCATGATGCTCACTTGTCACTTACCCTATAAACTCCCTGACCATGTTTTCATAATAGCTCAAACCTTTCTCTGTATTCTTTATGTTCCTTTCTTTCCTTATGTTCTCTGTAACATCTTTTGGCATCTGAGATGTATCTTTTCAGTCTCACTAGAGCACACTGAGGGCAGAGGATTTTTCTTTACAAAGTTATCCCCAGTGTCTAGAACAGAGCTTGGCATTCAGTAAGTGATTAGTAAGTAATATAAAATGAATGGCTTGGACAGATATCTCAGAAAAGAATTGCTTAAATTTAAAAGGGCCTAGATTCAGTCTTAGCCAGAAAGAAGGCCTCAGGCATCCCAGATAGTGGGCAAAAATTACTTAAGAATTTGCTGCTGTATTTTAAGGACCTATTTTGTTTAAACATTGTCTGTAATTGGTGTAAAGTCACTTTTTTGGATACTTTAGGACTTATTTTACAAGTCAAAGTATCGAGAGCTATTATAATTTATGCTACCTGTGATGTATCCACACCTCCATTGTGATGTCATCAGATCACTTCAGGTGAAGTACAGAACTTTATATTGCCAGTAACTTTGAGTTATCAATACTTTATGTTCCTTCTTGTGTGTTGCCATTAGTATATTTTATTCAGCTTACTTGTTCCAGTTAAAGGTCAGAAGAAGGTAAAAATTCTAATGGCCTTGATTTTTACTTGTAAAACTTACAGGCGAATGTATAATAAACATTCCAGTTATTCAAGTTAAGTAGAACAAGTTATTCAAGTTAAGAAATAGAACACAGAAACCATCTGTGTGTTTTTATTCAGTTTATTCTTCCCTTTGGTAACTCTTACAAACAGTCTAGACTTTTATATTAATCAACATCTGCATGGTGTCCCTGTGAACACAATATCTTGTTGAGCTTTGAACAACTGAGAAGCACAAGTCTAGGTCAGTGACTCGTTGATCAAGGGATCCTTGAGAAGATAGCTGAATAGTCTTGAGTCTTATTTCAGCTCCTAGAGTTTTCAGGAACCCCACGTGCAGGTGTCTGAACTGGGTGATGAGTGAGTCCTGCGAACATAAGTCACCACAGTTGGAGCATCCTGGATCTCCTGCCAAGATAGGCTTAGCGGTTGTCTGCTTAGTCGTTTCATGTTTTCTGCTTCTCCACTTAGCATGACCTCTCTCCGTCTCTGAAGAGATGAGTGCAGAGCCTTCCTGTGGAGTGAGATGAGTCTCCTCAGCTGATGTAGACATCAATATGAAGAGCAAGCAGGCACTCTTCTGGGATTTGGTCAAGTAAACCAAGTACAGAACAGAATGAGAGCCAGATAAATATAGGAAATAGTATCCTTAGATTACAAAGGCTGTGAATATCTAGGTTCTGACTACCTTCAGCATATCTGTGTCTTTAGTCACTCTCCAGTCTGAGCTGGTTGCTTCTCTAGTTCTGGGGCCCAGCTGTCATGCTGTCATCCTCTCTCCCCCTTGTGTTGAATGCCTGTTTGCTGGATCTTACTCACCAGGTGGAGTATATATCCTCCAGTAATTCTTGAGACAGAGAACATAGGATGTGGTCTTTTTGAAAGCTTCCTTGTCTGGAAATGTGTTCTACCCCCATATCTGATTGGTAGATTAGTTGGGTATAAAACTTGAGATTGCAGGTTATTTTGCATCAGAAGTTTAGAAAATTTTTCCCTGCTTATTTTCATTTTTATTGTTTGTGAATCTGAAGCCATTCTGACTCCTGATACTTTGTAAATTAACTTTTTTCTAAGTCAATAGAATCTGTCTCCAGTGTTATAAAATTTTACAGTAATACTTACTGGTACAGATCTGTTTTCATTTGTGCTGGATCCTAGGAGACTGATGTCCTTTCACTTCTGGAAATAGTTTAAAATTATTTTTATTTTCTTCCTTGTATTTTCTCCTTTCCTGAATTTCTGTTTTGGAGTAGGGCCTTCTGGACAGGTACTATAATTTGCTTATGTTTCAGTATTTCTATGTCATTTTACCCTACTTTTAGGGAGACTCCACTAATTCTGCCTGCCAACCAGCTGCTTAGTATTTCTCATGTAAGGCTTTTAATTTCTGAGAGCTTTAATTCTCCTTTATAGCGTTTACTATATGCTTACATGCTGGAGACTTCCCTCAGATCTTTGGAAATTCCTGTCTGTTGTTCACAGTTAAGATTGGAGGAAGAAAACACTGGAGACTGAATGGATGGGTAGCATCAGATGATTTTGAGCTTTTATTGTAGGGTGATCTGGGGTGAGCTGTTTCTTGAATCTTCCCAGTGTCAGTATCTTTAGCTCTTTCTCCATGGAATGATTATATTCTCAGGAAAGCTTGCGTTCTGCCTTGAGAGTAAGGGTCTAGCAGGCAGAGTTCTGTGAGCCAAGTAGAGGAAGGTGGGTGTGGGATATTTTCTGCTTTCAGCATCACTGTAAATGAGATTAATCACTAGATTATGCACACATATGTCACATATGCAGTTAATCCTCGTTAACCATGGAGTTCCTCTTTGCAAATTCACCTACTCGATAAAATTTATAACCTTAAATCAGTAGTCAAAGGTGCTTTCACCGCCGATCACAGGCATGTACATAGCAGTTTAAAAGTTGAGTCATCTTAACACCCACGCTCCCAGGTAGGGTAGCACAATGTGATGCTCTGCCTCCTTGTTTCAGCTGTCCTACTGTAAACAAGTGAACATTTTATGGTCTACTTCATGCCATGCTTTTCATAATGATGTACTTTTTCTTGATGGTTTCACTGTTTAAAAGGATAGTGTTGCAGGGCTGTCATGTGCCTTATGGAGAAAATATGCCTAAAATATTATCTAAAATGTTAGATAATCTTCATGCCAGCTTGAAGTATGTGGTTGGCTATGAGTTCAGTGTTGTTGAATCAACTATATTTAAGGTGTCTTTGAACAAATACAAAGAAGGAGGTTAAAATGTGACCCAGAGGCTCACAGGAGCTTAACTTTGCATTTCCTCCAGGAGTAATGTCAGTATTTGCCCATTTAGTGCTTGCAGGGATATATGGAATGTTACTAGCACAAATATTGAGAATCAACTATGTATATATGAGTGGTGTCTACCTACCCATGCCTTTAGCTGTGCCTTATGTTGACTCGTACACAGACCTCCCGTCTTACCCTTTCTGGAGAGTAGTCTTCTGCTTGAGTTGGAGAAAGGCAATCATGCAGTGGCTGTGGGATGAAGGAAGAAGAGTCTAGGGATCTCTACCTCTTTAGAAGATTTTCTCCCTGATTCTCCATATTTTTGCAATCTCCTCTTCCTCACCTATCCTGTCCCTGTGTCAGAAGTATGTCCTGCTTCAGAAGTCTCTATGATTTTGAAGAGTTCTGTGTGTAAATCTGGATTGTTCTCAGGTTTGTGTTTTTTTTTCTGCCATCAGCTTGGAAAGTGGATTTTGATGTAGTTTTATGTCCTCCAAGTTGGTTACCATGTCCTTCAGCTTTCCAGATTCCAGTTTGTTTTTTTTTTGTCCTCTTTCCTCCCTGTCCTCAGGGTTCTCCATGTTTGTAAGTCCCTTTACCATAGGATTTGGGGAGAAAGCCAAAAGAAAATGGGATATTCTCTGCCATCCTAATTTCCTTAATCTCAATTCCTTTTATTTTATAACTCATGTTCCTGAGATAATAAGTTTTGGCTAGTATGCCAGCTCCTTTGCTCTAGGGCCCTGAAAGATGTCAGTATTGCTCATATTTGCATGTTCTAGACTTGCTGCAAAGGACTCAAGAGTTTTTTTGATTCACTGACAACTAAATAAATATCTTTTTCCTTCTTTGCAATGTCTTTATAAGGTGCAATATAAGTAATGTGGATTGATAAGTGTCTCTACAAAGCATTCTTAACTTCCAGTTCAGAAAGAGAATGTCTAGTCTCGAGAATTTTTTCCAACTTCATTACAGCCATAATCCTCTCCAGGTTTCTTATAAAATTTTTGAACTGAGATTTTGTAATACTTATTTATCATTGTTAACATGCTAGACAAAACTGTTGATCGCTTCCAGATCACTTTCCTCATTTTAAAAATTGTCTTAAGATTGCGAACCAATGTATAAAAACTATAGCCACTTTAATAGTCTGCTGAGACTGCAGTTAGGGTAAAGTTAGAAATAGGTAAGTTAATGTCATTGTTTTAGAATCTTTTAGAGTCTTCTAAAAGACTAAACAGCAATGCATAATGTATATAGAAAAATTGAAAATTTAGGAAACTCAAGTTTCACCTTTTTTCTTAGCACTCTAGGTAATTATATGTGTTGTGTGTGTACCATATATATATGTATATATATCCTTCCAGTCTATTTGTAAATACATGAATAAAAATGCATCTTAAAATTTTCCATATTATTCTCCCACAAATCATTTTTAATTACTACATTTTCATTCACTCATTAGCAACCTACTTCTGTAAAGGCCAAAAAGTATTTATAATTTTTTGGCTTTGCAGACCATTTGGTCTCTGTTACAACTACTACACAACTCTACCTCTGTAGTTTGAAAATAACAATAGATATATAAACAAATGGGCCTGACTGGGTACTATTAAAACTTTATTTACAAGATCATGCAGCCTCAGATTGGGCCCAATGGCCATGAGTTGCCAACCCAAAGGTATTTAAACTTTTAATTTTGATGCAATTCATAAAAAGCTGTGGAGATTCTTGCACTCTTTAAAAAGTTTCCACCAAGTTACATCTTAACTACAGATGTTAAATCCAGAAAGTATACATTGGTACAGCGAGTGTTTGTAGTTCCATGCCATCACTTCTCAGCTAAGATCAAGTGTAGTTCTATGCCATGTTACTACATGCATCAACACCCCAGTAAAGATGGAGAACTAGCCCATCACCCAAAGGTCTTCCTCATTCCACCTACCTCTTGGCAATCACTAATCTCTTTTCCATCTCTACTTCTGTCATTTCAAGAATATTTTACAAATGGAGTCATGCGACCTTTTGAGAACAACTTTTTACTCAGCAGTGAATTGAATCAGGTTGCTTTATGTATCAGTAGTTGTTCAGTCTCTTAAATTGTGTCCAATTCTTTGCGACCTTATGATCTGTAGCATGCCAGGTTTCCCTATCCTTCACTATCTCCTGGATTTTGCTTAGACTCATATCCATTGGGTCAGTGTTGTCATCCAAGCATCTCATTGTCTGTTACCCCCTTCTCCTCCTGCCCTCAATCTTTTCCAGCATCAGAATCTCTTTCAATGAGGCAGCTCTTCCCATCAAGTGGCCAGAGTATCAGAGCTTCATCATCACTCCCTCCAGTGAATATTCAGGGTTGATTTCCTTTAAGATTGACTGGTTTGATTTCCTTGTCCAAGAGACTCTCAAGAGTCTCCAGCACCACCATTTGAAAGTATCAATTCTTTAGCCATCAGCCCTTATGGTCCAACTCTCACATCCATACATGACTACTGGAAGAACCACAGCTTTGACTATCCGGTCCTTTGTCAGCAAAGTGATGTCTCTGCTTTTTAATACACTGTCTAGGTTTGTCATAGCTCTTTTTCCAGGGAGCAAGCGTCTTTTAATTTTGTGGCTGAGGTCTCTGTCCACAGTGATTCTGGAGCCCAAGAAAATAAAACCTGCCACAGTTTTCACTTTTTCCCCATCTATTTGCTATGAAATGTTGGGACCAGGTACCATGATCTTGGTTTTTTGAATGTTGAGTTTTAAGCCAGCTTTTTCACTGTCCTCTTTACCCTCAAGAAGCTCTTTTGTTCCTCTTTGCTTTCTACTGTCAGAGTAATACCATCACATATCTGAAGTTGTTGGTATTTCTCCTAGCAATCTTGATTCCAGCTTGTGATCCATCCAGCCCACCAAGATGTACTCTGCATAGAAGTTAAATAAGCAGGGTGCCAATATACTGCCTTGACATACTCCTTTTCCTATTTGGAACCAGTCTGTTGTTCCACGTCCAGTTCTAACTGTTGCTTCTTTACCTGCATATAGGTTTCTCAGGAGGCAGGTCAGGTGGTCTGGTATTCCCATCTCTTGAATTTTCCACAGTTTGTTGAGATCCACACAGTCAAAGGCTCTAATGTAGTCAGTGAAGCAGAAGCAGTTGTTTTTCTGGAAGCCCCCTTTTCCTATGATCCAGTGGATGTTGGCAGTATATCAGAGTTCCTTTCTGTTGCTCAGCAGTGTTCCAGGGTATGAATGTATCACAGCTTGTTTAATGATTCGCATATTGAAGGGCATCTTGGTTGTTTCAAAGGATTCTTCTAAGGTTCTGTTGATCTCCATGTTTGGTTCTCCATGTTTCCTTTTCTCCTTGTTGTCAAGCTTCCAAGTCAAATGTGTTTCAGAACATGGTGGCCCATCTGTTTCAGGAGTTCAGTTGAATTATACTGTGTTTGTCATTATTTCAAACTCACTGGACTCAAAACTCAACTGATTCAAACCAAAGGCCATTGATCTTCCAGGGGCTTCCATCCATTTACTTTGCAGGTTAGTACTGATACAGTGTATTTATGGTGATGGTTGAGTAAATAGTCTTAATACTTGAGACAGAGACTCAAGTTTGAGTCTCACTGTTAACACTTACTACCTGTTGTCTTCAAGAAGTCACCTAATCTTGAACCTTCATTTTCTTATCTCTTAAGAAAGAAGAAAAAGGAACAACCCTATCTCTTAGGATGGTTGTGACGATTAAATGAGATTATGTAGGAAAAGCATTTGGGGAGCAGGAAATCACCCTACGAATGTTACTGTAATATTCATAAAAGTAAAGCATCCTTCATTAGTGTTTTAGAAAAAAGTTTTATAATTAGGATGAATAGTTTTTATTAATGGGTAAAGTATGTGGAGGAATGGGACATCCTTGCTGAAGAAAGAAAGTTATGACCTAGTTTTTACAGAGTTAGAAGGCCAAAAGAACAGAGGAAGAATGGTATTTCTGTATGCTGCAATGGATGACCTGTGTTCTAATACAATACCATCTGGCAGATGTGAGAAGAAATCATTTAAATCAACAAGGCCTGTAATGAGCTACCATCTGATTCCTGTTAATCAAGACTTCCTTTCTCAAACTGTCTTCCCATGGTTTCCATGACCCTGCTCTCTCCTGCTTTCTCCTGGCTTATCACCATCATCTTCTTGGCCCTTAAATATGGAGTCCTCTAGGGATCATCCCTGTACTTCTCTTTCCATGACCTCTTCCCTGGCAGTATCATGCCTTTACATCACTCTCCAAACAAAGCCTACATCTGTGTCTCTAGCCCTGACCTCCCTCGTTTCCATCCTGCTGGCTGGATGACTCTATCTCAGACTCAGTATTTCCAAAGCTGAGGTCATTTTTCTTACAAGATGTCCCTCCTTTTCGAATTATTTCTTTCTCTCCATAGTCCTATTGTCTTTTCAGTCCCTGAGCAAACTTCTCTCTGTCACCTCCTGCTGCTGCTGCTAAGTCACTTCAGTCGTGTCCAACTCTGTGCGACCCCATAGACGGAAGCCCACCAGGCTTCGCCGTCCCTGGGATTCTCCAGGCAAGAACACTGGAGTGGGTTGCCATTTCCTTCTGAATGCATGAAAGTGAAAAGTGAAAGGGAAGTCGCTCAGTCGTGTCCGACTCTGTGCGACCCCGTGGACTCCTCTGTTGCCTCCTAGTATCCCCCAAATCCAGTCATCATCTTATTGATTCTTTGGCCACAGTGTCTCATTTCCTCTTTCCTTTCCATTTCAGGTCTATACCATTAGCTTTTTAACTAAAATCCCACTTTCCATCCCCACTGCTATCTGTTCATCCCTCCTCAGCTTTGTCACATGAATCTTCCACAGTGCCATCCAGGTTCTTCCTGCTCAGTGTCCTCTATTGCTTCCCTTATTTGTATAATAGAGATTAGCCAGATGGTTAGTCTAATATAAAATATTCTCCATGATCAAACTGCTTTTTTATGATCTTTATATTTTAAGTATTATGTTTTATGAATTTATTGATTTGGCCTCACTGGGTCTTAATTAAGGCATGCAGGACCTTTTTTTAAATTGATCTTAGTTCCTTGACCTGGGATCGAACCTGAGCCCCCTGCATTGGGAACACAGAGTCTTAACTGCTGGGCCACCAGGGAAGTCCCTGCTTTTTAAATCTTTATTCTCAACTCCAGATGAACTGAAAGTCAGTAATATGAAACAAAACTTTTTTCCAGAATTCCACAATGGTTTGCTTTTCCAACTTCATTTAAAGTAATTTATGGGCATACCTTCTCTCCTTTTCTATGCTGGACCCATGTATAGTTTCTCTCAGTATCCCCACAGAGTTGCATATAACAAGTGTTTATTTATTGAATGAATAATTGGTCCTATGGTAGAAACTCAATTCTCATTTAACCCATACATCCAACAAGTAATTATTGAGAACCTTATTGTGGGTCAGGCACTTTGAGACACTGGGACAGAGTGGGCAGAGTTTTGTATTTTCCTTTTTTTTTTTTAAAGATATTTTGAATTTATTCTTCATTTAATTTTGAAAACACTATAACAGTTGAATATTTTTTAGAAAACTAATAGCAAGTAGTGAGTATATTATTATTGTAGTTCTTCACTTATTCTCTACTACATTTTCAGTGAGTACTCGTCACAGGCCCCGTGAAGAGATCGGACACAGAAGCACCACACCTGGGGTGATGTTTGTCATGCTCACGTGCTTCTTCACTGTAATGGCTTTGTCTTTCCTAGTTTGGAGCAAAGCCCACTGGTTCTACTTGGTCCATTTCATCCTCTCCTACTTCCTTTCTCTCGGGTAGTTTCCTAGCAAAGAGATTTGTTGAGAAAGACATTCTCAGGAAAAAGTTCAGTCTCTCAGTCATGTCTGACTCTTTACAACCGCATGGACTGCAGCACGCCAGGCTTCGCTGTCCATCACCAGCTCCCGGAGCCTGCTCAAACCCATGTCCATCGAGTCAGTGATGCCATCCAACCATCTCATCCTCTGTCATCCCCTTCTCCTCCTGCCTTCAGTCTTTCCCAGCATCAGGGTCTTTTCCAATGAGTCAGTTCTTTGCATCAGGTGGCCAAAGTTTTGAAGTTTCACCTTCTCGGGAAAGTTTACCTTAAATTCAGTGACTAGGCAACCCATTTCATACAGTCCATGATAAATTGGCATGCCCTCATTTAGCACACACATGGTCTTACATTCTAGGAGTAATCTTAAAGATGTTAGTTCAGTCGCTCAGTCGTGTCCAACTCTTTGCAACCCCATGAATCGCAGCACGCCAGGCCTCCCTGTCCATCACCAACTCCCGGAGTTCACCCAGACTTGTGTCCATCGAGTCAGTGATGCCATCCAGCCATCTCATCCTTGGTCGTCCCCTTCTTCTCCCTCCAGCATCAAAGTCTTTTCCAATGAATCAACTCTTTGCCTACCATTGGATTATTGGTGACTTTATACTAGAGTATCAGCTTTGCTTGTTGTTTAGTCACGTAGTCATGTCTGACTCTCTTGTAACCCCGTGGACTGTAGCCTGCCAGGCTCCTCTGTCCATGGGATTTCTCAGGCAAGAATACTGGAGTGGATTGCCATTTCCTTCTCCAGGGGATCTTCCCAACCCAGGGATCGAACCCACTTCTGCATTGGCAGGTGGATTCTTTGGTGGCTCAGTGGTAAAGAATCTGCTTGCCAAGCAGAAGGCATGGGTTCAATCCCCTGAAGAAAGAAATGGCAACCCACTCCAGTATTCTTCCCTGGAAAATCCTATGGACAGAGGAGCCTGGCGGGCTACAGTCCATGGGGTCACAAAAGAGTCGGACGTGACCTAGCACTAAACAACAACAAATCAGCTTTAGTGCTTAGTGCCAGATAGCTTCCTTTAGACATTAGTTTAATGATATATTAAATAATTGTACTCTGGTTGCCTGAGCATATGGAACTTATCTGTTTAGTGAAGTGAGAAGTCTATGTTAGGAAAACATGGGTGAGTTTTACAAAGGATCTTCCTAAGAGAAGGAAGTCACTGGGTGATGGGGGGAGAGTGAGGATATCAAGCTATTGAGGTCTCCTCCACTTAGTCATTTCTTCTTGGACAGGCAATTCCACGAAACTAACATAATGTGCTCTTGGATCCTATACAGATGGCAATCAGAAATTATTTCCCTGTGAAGTCTGTGGAAGACGCTTTGCAGCAGATGTTCTGGTAAACATAAAGACATTTTGTAGATGTGTTTCATTGGAGTTAAATGAACTGTCAAGTTAGTGAGGAGGCTGCAGTGGCAAAGATTAAAGACAGATGTGGAGGGAAAGCAAGGAGAGAAAAGTACATAACCTATGGCTGGCAGGCCCCGAGGACACTTAGGTAGGTTGATGCTGCCCCCTTCAAAAGGGGGCTTTTTAAATCCGGTCCTCTTACTGAAAGGAAGCCAGATAAAAGTGTCTTGGCACAGCTGATTGTCTCTTGAGAGGTTTTGGCTCTTTCACCTTTTCTATAAGCATCAAAAATTCAAATTTTAAGGCCAAAGCACCAGGGAAATTAGCTAGTCAAGAGGAATGAACATTGAATTTGGAGCATCTGGAAACTTGGCTTTTAGCCTCAAATTTGTCACTAATTCTGACAAGTCCTTTAACCTCCCTCTGTTTCCTGCTTTGCCACGTATAAAGACAGAACTCTCCAGTTTCAGGGATTTTATGTAATTTGAACAAAATGGGTGTTAGTCCTCTTCCAGGACCTAATTGTTAATTAGATTTAAGCTAACTGCATGTCAAGTCCCCTGATTGATGCCCATAAAGTTGAATAAAGGCTTGATTTATTTCAAAATTAGGGAAACAAACTTCCCATATTATGAAGGAGTTCCCGAGAAAAATTATTTAAAAAAAAAAATCTAAGTAGATAATGAATTATTAGCTGGGACATTTAGATCAAAGAGACTTGTTTTCAAACTTAAAGAATTTGGACTATAATCCTGACTACATTTGGAGTGAAAAACTACCAAATGAGGTTGTAGGTTGTATTTCTCTGGGGAATTTAAAAATAGAAGATCTGTTCTAGTTAACTGCAGCTAGAGTTTCCTGGATCTAGAAGGGGAACTCACAGGGCCTACTGTGGCCCAATAATCCCCCAGGGAGCTGCCTTTGCTAACCCAAGACTGCACCCTATGAGACTGGATTTGAGACCTAGGGAGGTACCTTTGAAGAGAGACCACTAAATGCTAAGTACTCGAGTCCTCTTGAGTTTTACTTCGTTGACCTATTTCTAGGTTACAAAGAGCATTTGATCAAGTGATCTGCTCTTTCTCTTCTCCCCTTCAGTTTTAAAATGGTACGGCTTGTTCATCGCCAGGTGCACAGATTTTCATGGATCCTGTATTTTTTGGGTCTGGACAAAGTAACTAAGTAATAGCTGCTATGAGTTCCATGACCATGAATGAAGAGCGCTTAGAGTGGAAGGCAAAGATTGGCATAATCCTTTAGTGGTACAGTAACTTTATAAAGGTGGTACACAGGCACTATTCTTGCCTGGGAAATCCCATGGACAGAGGAGCCTGGCAGACTACTGTCCATGGGGTTGCAAAAGAGTCAGACATGACTTAGTGACTAAATCACAACTACAAACAACACAGGCAAAGCTCTGTGTGCTGTTTCCCTGGTTTTTGTACCAGAAATGCTGAGTTTTTACAGGTCTACTGGCTGGAGTCATTTTCTCTGCCGATGGTCATGTAAGTATTGTAATCAATTCAGTTCAGTTCAGTCGCTCAGTCGTGCCCGACTCTTTGCAACCCCATGAATTGTAGCACACCAGGCCTCCCTGTCCATCGCGAACTCCTGGAATTCACTCAAACCCACGTCCATCGAGTCAGTGATACCATCCAGCCATCTCATCCTCTGTCATCCCCTTCTCCTCCTGCCCCCAATCCCTCCCAGCATCAGAGTCTTTTCCAATGAGTCAACTCTTTGCATGAGGTGGCCAAAGTACTGGAGTTTCAGCTTTAGCATCAGTCCTTCCAAAGAANGCACAAAACAAAATACTCTACAGCAATGAAGATGAACAAACTCGAAGTACATGCTTCAACACAGGTGAATATCACAAACATAGTAGACAGCAAAGAAAGAGAGTCACAGATGATTACCTACAATATCTGGCCAGCTTTAGTCAGGAAGTTGGTTTGACTTTTTCTGTAACATGGAAAAACCCAAGCAAACTTTCTGGCCAACCCAATAGTTCCACTCGGACTTCAAAAGCAGGCAAAAGTGGGCAAAGGATTAAATTCTTCAGGAACACATTCAAAGTTGGGAAAAAGAAAAGTAAGAAAACAAGTAACACAAGATTCAAAATAGCAGTTACCTCTGGGGTGGTGTCTTAGCTTAAAAAACAAAACCTCTATCACTCACTGTTCTGGAGGCTGCGAGGTCTGAAATCAAGGTGCAAGAAGAGGTGGTTCTCGGTGAGGGCTGTTTTCTCATCAAGTCCTCACAAAGTGGAGAGAGGCCCAGCTCTCCTCCTCTTCTTTTAAGGCTACCAATCCCATTAAGAGACTTCCCAGGTGGCACAGTGGTAAAAAACCTGCCTGCCACTGCAAGAGACTCAGGTTCAATCCCTGGGTTGGGAAGATTCCCTGGAGAAGGAACTAGCAACCCACTTCAGTATTCTTGCCTGGAGAATCCCATGGACAGAGGAGCCTGGTGGGCTTCAGTCCAAGGGGTCGCAGAGAGTTGGACACAACTGAAACAACTTAGCACACATCACACAATACCATCTACCCTCAAGGCCTAATTACTTTCCTTAAGGCCTCACCTCCAAATACCATGACTTTCGGTCTTCAACATATGAATTTTGAGGGCACAGTTATTCAGTCCATAACAGGTAGGAAAGGCTATGCCATCAGGAAAGGACCACTGGGGGTTGCCGAAATATTGGCAATGTTTTATTTCTTAAGCTACAGGTGGGCACACTGGCATTCATGTAATTATTCTTTAAATTCTACATACATATTTTATATGCTTTTCTATATGAAACATAGATTTCAGAGTTAAAAAAAGGAGTGATAGCAAAGTCATTCTGGCTAATCTCAATCAATGCATTGATGTCTTGAAATTTATGACTCTGTTTAATAATATTAACCGAGAAAAGAAAGGCGCTCGTGATTTTCTCAAGCTCCTGTTTTCCCCTGCTAGTGTTATGATTAAGAGTTCTCAATCCTCGGAGAACCTAAAGGCCAAAAGATACTAAGAGGGCTGACAGCAGGGGCAGGTCTGGTTAGGACCCCACAGATATGTATTCTCCCTCTACTGATCTGGGTTCTCAATAAGGGTGAGCAGTCCTGCAAGGGTGATATTCTCAACTCATATACTTCCAGCTCTTAGAGAGCAGGGGTGTTTCACTGGGGGACCATGCCAGTCTGTATGAACAGAGTTTAGGTCCAAATGACTAAGGTGGTGAACACAGGCCACAGAAGGAAAGGGATTCCAAGGCTCTCAACCCAGATGTTTTGGAGAAATGTGTAGACATCATCAGATGGCACAGAAAAAATATAAAGCCCAATATGGGTTTCTTCACAGTAAACAATATCCTCTGCCAGTCACCATGGGCTTCCCAGGTGGCATTAGTGGTAAAGAACCTGCCTGCCAATGTAGGTAGACCTGGGTTTGATCCCTGGGTTGGGAAGATCCCCTGGAGAAGGAAATGGCAGCCCACTCCAGTACTCGTGCTTAGAAAATCCCATGGACGGAGGAGCCTGGCAGGCTACAGTCCATGGGGTCACAAAGAGTTGGACACAACTGAGCGACTTCATTTCACTTACACAATTCTCTCATATAC
This sequence comes from Oreotragus oreotragus, assembly GCA_006410675.1. Taxonomy (NCBI): domain Eukaryota; kingdom Metazoa; phylum Chordata; class Mammalia; order Artiodactyla; family Bovidae; genus Oreotragus; species Oreotragus oreotragus. Next base: position 173,979 of record SJYX01008962.1, read on the forward strand.
TGTTTTTAATTTTTAATTAGAGGATAATTACTTTACAATACTGTGATGGTTTCTGCCATACATCAACATGAATTGGCCAGCCATATACTTTAAATCATGTCTAGATTACTCATAATACCTAATACTATGTAAATATCATGTAAATAGTTGCTGGTGTGTGGCAAATTCCAGTTTTACTTTTCTGGTTCTACTTTTTTTTCTGAGTATTTTTGATCTGCAGTTAGTTGGTTCTGCAAATACAGGACCCAGGGATCCAGAGGGCTGAGTATAATGCTTAACACTGGGGAAGAGAATAAGAGATTCTCTAGGGACCCCTCTGCAAAGTCAAGGGTATGATCTTCATCACTGCCAAATGATGGGCCAGAATGGAGTAGGATACCATCTTGCTTAAGTAGCAGAATATATTAATATATGATTCTCTCTGTGGCTCTGTCTCAGCTTCCCTGGGGAAATAAGTAAATTTGAGCCTGTGCTGTGCTGTGCTTAGTCGTTCAGTTGTGTCCAACTCTTTACGACCCCATGGACTGCAGCCTGCCAGGCTCCTCTGTCCATGAGATTCTCCAGGCAAGAATACTGGAGTGGGTTGCCGTGCCCTCCTCCAGGGGATTTTCCCAACCCATGGATGGAACCCAGGTCTACCNCCCTGGGGAAATAAGTAAATTTGAGCCTGTGCTGTGCTGTGCTTAGTCGTTCAGTTGTGTCCAACTCTTTACGACCCCATGGACTGCAGCCTGCCAGGCTCCTCTGTCCATGAGATTCTCCAGGCAAGAATACTGGAGTGGGTTGCCGTGCCCTCCTCCAGGGGATTTTCCCAACCCATGGATGGAACCCAGGTCTACCTGCATTGCAGGAGGATTCTTACCATCTGAGCCACCAGGGAAACCCCAAGTTTGAGTCTGAGGGTTGCTAATTATATTCACTGACTTAATGATAGGTATCATAATAGAAAAGTAGTCAGTTGGTCAACTGAATGAAACTAGGACACTTTCTAACACCATACACAAAAATAAACTTGAAATGGATTAAAGACCTAAATGTAAGACCAGAAACTATAAAACTCTTAGAGGAAAACATAGGCAGAACACTCTCCGACATAAATCACACATATAACAGAGTGAAGCAAGATCCTTATGACTCACCTCCCAGAATAATGGAAATAAAAACAAAAATAAACAAATCAGACCTAATTAAACTTAAAAGCTTTTGCACAATGAAGGAAACTATAAGCAAGGTGAAAAGAGAGCCCTCAGAATGGGAGAAAATAATAGTAAATGAAACAACTGACAAAGAATTAATCTCCAAAATATACAAGCAGCTCATGCAGCTATCAATACCAGAAAAATGAACAATCCAATCAAAAAGTGGGCAAAAGACCTAAACAGATATTTCTCCAAAGAAGACATATAGACGGCTAATAAACACATTGAAAGATGCTCAACATCACTCATTATTAGAGAAATGCAAATCAAAATGACAAGGTATCATCTCACACCAGTCAGAATGGCCATCATCAAAAAGTCTATACACAATAAATGCTGGAGAGGGTGTAGAGAAAGGGGAACCCTCTCTTACGTTGTTGGTGGGAATGCAAACTGGTACAGCCACTATGGAGAACAGTGTGGAGATTCCTTAAAAAACTGGGAATAGAATTGCCGTACAACCCAGCAATCCCAATGCTGGACATACACCCCGAGGAAACCAGAATTGAAAGAGACACATGTACCCCAGTGTTCACTGCAGCACTGTTTACAGTAGCCAGGACATGGAAGCAACCTAGATGTCCATCGGCAGATGAATGGATAAGGAAGTTGTGGTATATATATATACAATGGAATATTACTCAGCTATAAAAAGGAAAACATTTGAGTGAGTTCTAATGAGGTGTATGAACAGAGTGAAGTAAATCAGAAAGAGAAAGACAAATACTGTATATTAACAATGACGGTACTGATGATTCTACATGCAGGGCAGCAAAGGAGACCCAGAGGTAAAGAACAGACTTTTGGACTCTGGAAAAGGAGAGGGTGGGATGATTTGAGAGAATAGCATTGGAACTTATACACCACCATATGTAAAACAGATGACCAGTGCGAGATTGATGCATGAAGCAGAACACCCAAAGCTGGTGCTCTGGGACAACTTAGAGGGATAGGGTGAGGAGGGAGGTGGGAAGGGGGTTCAGGATGCAGGGGACACATGTATACCTATGGCCCATTCATGTTGATGTACGGCAGAAACCATCACAATATCGTAATTATCCTCCAATTAATTTAAAAAAGAAAACCAGTTATACAGTAAAAAAGCAAAAAATATTGCCTCTGGACTTTAGTTTCCAGTAATACAGTAGGCAAAATATTTCAGATTGACCCACCTGCTGAGAAAAATTTTAAATACTGGATTAAAAAAGTTATTAAAAGAGCTGATAGCAGGCAAGAAAGACAGGAAAACATAGGCAATAAGATGGAAACCCAGAGAGGTAAGTAGTGCACCAGAGCAGTCTTTGACATTGAGAATAGTGGCCAAACTGATGTGAACTTCAACTTCAGTGTCACACTTCTCTGGGGCATGAATACAGGAGAAGAAACCAAAGGCCTGCCTAAAAGGCAGAGTCTACACAAAAGTCCTCATCATAACACTGGGAACCCAAAGGGTTATAGTCTCAAGGAACTGCAATGAAAACTATTCTCTAAGTCTTTGTACTGAGAAGAGAGAGAGAGGAGATTCCCTCAGGAAGATGTAATAATAAGCTGCCCCTTTGGAGCCTGCTGCTGCTGCTGCTAAGTCGCTTCAGTCGTGTCCGACTCTGTGCAACCCCATAGACGGCAGCCCACCAGGCTCCCCTGTTCCTGGGATTCTCCAGGCAAGAACACTGGAGTGGGTTGCCATTTCCTTCTCCAATGCATGAAAGTGAAAATTGAAAGTGAAGTCACTCAGTCGTGTCCGACTCTTTGCGACCCCATGGACTGCAGCCTACCAGGCTCCTCCGTCCATGGGATTTTCCAGGCAAGAGTACTGGAGTGGGTTGCCATTGCCTTCTCCACTGCTTTGGAGCCTAGACAGCCCAAATTCACATTTCTTATAACACATATGGGTGTTCAACAAAACCTGAAACCAATAATCTAGTAGTTTTAGACAGGCTGGATAAGTACCCACAGCTGACAGATGAGAGCAAAAGCCAGTTCTCTCTACACTAGGAACTCTACTCCAAATCTTCAAGAATTCCAGCACATAAAATTTTGTAAGGAATACAAGCAAGAGGCAAAAGAAATCATGAAAAAGAAGGCAGGAAAGTACAGTACCATGAGTGAGAATTTGTAGAAAAAAATAAGAGCAAGGAGAAACAGACCTATAAAGATTTCACATATTAGTCATGGACTATAAAACAGCTTATAAAAATAAAATAAATAATGAATAACTTGAAACACTGGTTAAAAATAGCCATACAAATTTGAAATGGAACTTTTAGGAGTTAAAAATAAATAACTCAAAAGGGGACTTTGGAATATTTATCAGAAGAAATTAATCAGAATGCATGAGAGAGACAAAAGTAAGGAAAATGTGAAAGGGTATAAGATACATAGAATAGCATGAGAAAACTAATCAGAATTATAGATAGCAAAGAGAAAGCAAACAGGCACAGGTAATATCTGAACACACAGTACAATAAAATAAAGTCACAGGACATAATTCAGTCAACATGAATTCATAATCCATGTTCACAGGACATGTTCATTACAGAATATAAATACAAAATATCAAATAAGAAACATTGAGTTTAATCCAGAAACATAAGACTGTTCTAGTATTTAGAAAGCAAATAACAAGAAACGTGGAAATATGTCAACTCAGTAATTGCAGAAAAAGCATTTGAAAAAAAAAAACCCACACCATTCATAATACAAAAAAAAGTATTCCAAATCTTTAAGAAACATCAGAATAGGAGGGAACTACCTTAACCTAAGAGCAACTATTATGTTAGAATATATGAAACTGCTGTTTTTGTAAGTCAGAAATGGTCAAATGCCACCAATTTTTATATTTTTCAATCTAATATGAAATGTTACAACAAACATCATAGTCAATGAGGACATCCTAAAAGCCCTCTCTCTGATGTTCAGATACAAGGTGAGGGGCTCACTCATCACTTTCATTTAATACTCTGCTGATGTCTTGGTCAAGGCAATAGGGCATGAAAGAGAAACATAAAGCAAATTGGAAAGAAAGAGATCAAGTATCATTATTCACAGGGGATGTGATTTATGTTTCTAAAAAAAGCCTAAACTATGCACGTATAAACCAAAACCAATAAGAGAGTTTAATAACACTGCATGCTAAGTTACTTCAGTTGTGTCCAACTCTCTGTGATCCTGCCTGGCTCCTTTGTCCATGGGATTCTCCAGGCAAGAATACTGGAGTGGGCTGCCATGCCCTCTTTCAGGGAATCTTCTGACCCAGGGATCAAACCCGTGTCTCTTAAATCTCCTGCATTGGCATGCAGGTTCTTTACCACTAGTGGCACCTGGGAAGGCCATTAATAAGATTACTAAACTATATGTACATACACATATATCTCACATATTTTTTTATCAATAAAAAATAGATTGGGATGGGGAACTTCCTGGTGGTCCAGTGGTTATGACTTCCCCTTCCAAAGCAGAGGGTGCAGGTTCAATCCCTGGTCAGGAAGCTATGATCCCTCATGCCTCACGGCCAAAAAAACAAAAAACATAAAACAGAAGCAATACTGTAACAAATTCAATAAAGACTTTAAAAATGATTCACTTCAAAACATCTTTAAAAAAAATTTGGAGGGCATGAGAGTCCCATGTATGTGCTTAATCGTTCAGTTGTGTTCGACTCTTTGCGACCCCATGGACTGTAGCCTGCCAGGCTCCCTGTCCATGGGGATTCTCATGATGTGCTCTGCATATAAGTCAAATAAGCAGGGTGACAATATACAGCCTTGACGTACTCCTTTTCCTATTTGGAACCAGTCTGTTGTCCATGTCCAGTTCTAACTGTTGCTTCCTGACCTGCATACAGATTTCTCAAGAGGCAGGTTAGGTGGTCTGGTATTCCCATCTCTTTCAGAATTTTCCACAGTTTGTTGTGGTCCACACAGTCAAAGGCTTTGGCATAGTCAATAAAGCAGAAATAGATGTTTTTCTGGAAATCTCTTGCTTTTTCCATGATCCAGTGGATGTTGGCAATTTGATCTCTGGTTCCTCTGCCTTTTCTAAAACCNGGTCTGGTATTCCCATCTCTTTCAGAATTTTCCACAGTTGATTGTGATCCACACAGTCAAAGGCTTTGGCATAGTCAATAAAGCAGAAATAGATGTTTTTCTGGAACTCTTTTGCTTTTTCCATGATCCAGTAGATGTTGGCAATTTGATCTCTGGTTCCTCTGCCTTGTCTAAAACCAGCTTGAACATCTGAAAGTTCACGGTTTACATACTGCTGAAGCCTGGCTTGGAGAATTTTGAGCATTACTTTACTAGCATGTGAGATGAGTGCAATTGTGAGGTAGTTTGAGCATTCTTTGGCATTGCCTTTCTTTGGGATTGGAAGGAAAACTGACCTTTTCCAGTCCTGTGACCACTGCTGAGTTTTCCGAATTTGCTGACATATTGAATGCAGCACTTTCACAGCACCATCTTTCAGGATTTGAAAGAGCTCAACTGGAATTCCATCACCTCCACTAGCTTTGTTCATAGTGATGCTTTCTAAGGTCCACTTGACTTTGCATTCCAGGATGTCTGGCTCTAGGTGAGTGATCACATCGTGATTATCTTGGTCATGAAGATCTTTTTTGTACAGTTCTTCGGTGTATTCTATATTTTAAAGTTTAATATTATAAGCTTCGGTTTGCTCTAAAATTAATGACTCCATGAAAAATGTTTGGATACACTAAGGGGAAACGTCTTCATGACTTAAATGGAATTGATGTGTTTTTCATTTTTCGTATGGTTGTCCCAGTTGTTCCTTGCAGATGTTCTCAAATATTTCTTTGAAACCTCTCCACTCATTTTTTTCAGGAGTTAAGTGGTTTGATTTGCTGTATGTAGAAAAGCAACCCAGTTAAATTCAATTTTGAAACGTTGAGTGGTAAGAGTCTTTCTGAAAAGTTTCCACTTGTATAAGAAGCTAAGTTTCCCCTTACTTTGCATACTTTTGTATGCAGAGAATTACTTCAAAAGGATGGAAAAACAAGGTTGTTGGGACTCAATTCCTGGATGACTTGCCTTTGGAATTTAGAAACAGTGAAGGCAGAAAACAGAATAGAAGTAAAGAAAATTTCCTTGGCTTCAGTGAGTACCTAGCCGAATATCAGAGATAATTTATTTCAATTTAAACTAGAAAGTGAGTCTTTTCAACATTGTTTAATGCTTGGAACTATTCACTGAGCCCAAGTGGTAAAGTTAAATATGTAAGACTACATTTTAAGTCAGTTTCTTTAGCTGTAGAGGCCTCTTATTGACCTTGCCCAAACATAATATCTAGTTATGTGTAACATGGGTGAAGAGAGCCAGATGGATTTGCTCTGCTGTGATTTGAGAGTTAGAGAATGAACTTGGCTCTGAAGGTGCAACCCAGTCCCTGCAGCAGGGGCTGCTTGAGTACACTGAGCCATTACGAACTCTGATTGTACATGTTAAAAATTTTAATCCCCACTCCTTCTTTTCTAGGAAAGACACGGACCAATTTGTACAAAACTCTTCAACAAAAAACGTAAACCTTTCAATTCCTTAAAACAAAGATTGCAGGGCACTGACATTCCCATTGTGGGGAAGGCGCCTCAGTCCAAGGTACTATCGATATCTTCCTTGCTGTTCTTGATTATGTCCTTCAGTACATGAAAGCCTCTTTCTGGCTCTCTGCTTTCATTTTTGCTTGATAGGGCAATGTAATGTCATGTAAGTATAATCCACCTTTACTGTTTTCTTTTTAATCATGCGCACTTAGATTTCCAAATGTGTTTCAGATACTTTCCAGATGTGGCAGAAAACAAATCTCGTTTATATTTTCATTAGAGTAGCATTAAATCCAGCAATTAACTTGGAAGACAGTCACTTTTAAGGTAACATTTAAGTCTTCCTTTAAAGTTTTGTAATTTCTTTGTTTTTTTTTCTGTGATTGTTGTTTTGTATTTTCCCTCACTACTGTGACTTGAAAATTTTATTACTGTGTTTTCCAAACCTCTTTTATTGCTTTTGGAAAGCAAATTTCTCTTTTTTTCTCCAAATTTCACAGTTCTGTTTCTTGTAAATTCAAATCCCAGCTTAAAAAAAAAGATTATAACAGTGAGATATATAGCCTAGATTAGTATGTGTTGGTTTAATTTCTTTTTTATAGCCACAACCCGTGAGAAAATCTAACTGGAGACAACATCATGAAGACTTCATTAATGCGATTCAGTCAGCAAGGCAGTGTACACTAGCCATTAAAGAAGGCCGGCCTCTCCCACCTCCACCCGCTCCGACCGTCAACCCAGGTGTGTGGACAGTTTGGTTTGCTTTTGACATTTCACTCTTAACCAATTGAGGCTATGCTTGATTTTTCGGCCTAGTCGTTATGCCTTGCTTCCTCGTATATACTCTAAAATTTTAAACATTAGCAAGTAAATTATATAAAAGTAATTATACCATAAAAATTATCTTATTTTTTCACCTCTGTATAAAGATTCTGCGTTTGCTCCTAACTTTAACATGAGATCACCACTGTCCCCAAAGTTATGGCACTACAGAACTACAGGGTATGCTGTTCATGTCCAGCTTGATGATAACGGAGCTAGGCAGAGCAGTTTAAGCAGTTCTGTAATAACTCCATAGTATCAAATGCCCACAGCTCTTTATTTTTTTGAGATCAAATTCCATAATATAAAAGTCACCATTTTAAATTGTACAGTTTAGTGGCCCACAGTGTTTTTACACTCAGCTTTTTATTTTGAACATTTTCAAATTACAGAAAAGTGGATGGAATAGTACAATGATCACTCATATACCTTCCACTTAAATTTGACAATTTTGACATTGTCACATTTTCTGTCTCTTTCTGTGAGGGGGGCAGAAAGATTTAAAAGTAAGCTTCAAACATCATAACACTTTATAACTATTTCAGCATGCAATTCTTAAGTACATTTCCTCTGTAACTACAATACTATTATTGCACTAAGTATTAATATATCATATTTTCCCAGTTATGTTAAGAATGTCCTTTGAAGCTCTCTCCTCACCACTCAGCCACAATCCAGGATTCAGTCAAGATCTGTGCATTGTCTTGTTGTCTCTTTAGTCTCTTTTAATCCTGCACAAAACCCCTGCCAGGCCAGTTATTTTATAGAACATTTCATGTACTAGATTTGTCTGCTTCTGGGCTTCTCTGGTAAAGAATCCACCTGCAATGCAGGAGACCTGGGTTTGATCCCTGGGTTGGGAAGATCGCCTGGGGAAGGGAACAGCTACCCATTCCACTATTCTGGCCTAAAGAATTCCATGGACTATGCAGTCCATGGGCTCGCAAAGAGTTGGACATGACTGAGCAACTTTCAGTTAAGCCATATCAACGTTTAACTTGTTCTCCACCTCCTGTCTTTGTAAATTGGAGATTAGGACTAGAGGCATGATTCAGTTCAGTTCAGTCGCTCAATTGTGTCCGACTCTTTGCAACCACATGAATTGCAGCATGCCAGGCCTCCCTGTCCATCACCAACTCCCGGAGCTCACTCAAACCCACGTCCATCAAGTCAGTGATGCCATCCAGCCATCTCATCCTCAGTCGTCCCCTTCTCCTCCTGCCCGCAATCCCTCCCAGCATCAGGGTCTTTTCCAATGAATCAACTCTTCGCGTGAGGTGGCCAAAGTGTTGGGGTTTCGGCTTTAGCATCAGTCCTTCCAAAGAACACCCAGAACTGATCTCCTTTAGAATGGACTGGTTGGATCTCCTTGCAGTCCAAGGGACTCTCAAGAGTCTTCTCCAACACCACAGTTCAAAAGCATCAATTCTTCAGTGCTCAGCTTTCTTCACAGTCCAACTCTCACACCCATACATGACTGCAGGAAAAACCATAGCCTTGACTAGATGGACCTTTGTTGACAAAGTAATGTCTCTGCTTTTGAATATGCTATCTAGGTTGGTCATAACTTTCCTTCCAAGGAGTAAGCGTCTTTTAATTTCATGGCTGCAGTCACCATCTGCAGTGATTTTCTAGCCCCCCAAAATAAAGTCTGACCCTGTTTCCACTGTTTCCCCATCTAATTCCCATGAAGTGATGGGACCAGATGCCATGATCTTTGTTTTCTGAATGTTGAGCGTTAAGGCAACTTTTTCACTCTCCTCTTTCACTTTCATCAAAAGGCTTTTTAGTTCCTCTTCACTTTCTGCCATAAGGGTGGTGTCATCTGCATATCTGAGGTTATTGAAGATAGTTGCCTATAAAAATTACCTGAACACTTAAGGTAAAATGCAGAGATTGTCATACTGAACACTAAAGCAGAGTCCAGTGTATGCTTTCCACAAGAAACACTTTAAAGACACAAATAAGCGAGCCAGGAGGTAACAAGATGGGGAGGTGAGCCAGGTGGGTCTAGAGAGGCCACACCTTCCCTGAGGGACAGCTGCTCCTGCGCTTATATCATTTTGATCTAATTGACATCTGTAGCTATGCTGTGATACACAATGACAGCAGAATGTAATTGTTATCAAGTACACATGAAACTCCAGTATTTTGGCCACTTCATGCGAAGAGTTGACTCGTTGGAAAAGACCCTGATGCTGGGAGGGACTGGGGGCAGGAGGAGAAGGGGACGCCAGAGGATGAGATGGCTGGATGGCATCACTGATTCGATGGATATGAGTCTGAGTGAACTCCGGGAGTTGGTGATGGACAGGGAGGCCTGGCATGTGCGATTCATGGGATCACAAAGAGTCAGACACGACTGAACAACTGAACTGAACTGAACTGACACATGGAACATTCAACCAAGATAGACCATGTGCAGGACCACAAAGTAGATCTCAATAAATCTGAAAGGATTGAAATCATACAGACTATGTTATTTGAGTACAGTAGAATTAAATTAGAAATTAATGATGAAAATATATCAAGAAAACTCTTGAATATTTGGAAATTAATAAATTCTAAATACCCCATGGATCGAAGAAGAAATTACAAGAAAAATTAGAAAATATTTTGAACTGATTGGTAATGAAAACATACCAAAATTTGTGGGATTCAGCTAAAGCAGTGCTTAAAGGAAAGTTTATAGCTTTAAATGCTTGCATTAGAAAAGGGGAAAAAGGTTTAAGTCAATTGCCTTAAACTTCCTCTTTAGAAAGTTAGAAAAAGAAGAACAAATTACACTTAAGTATAAGGAAGAAAATAGTAAATGTAATTCATCATATTAACAAAATTTTTTTTCAAGTGTATGGTCATCTCAGCAGATACAGGAAAAGCCTGTACAAAAAACAAATGCCTATACATGTTTTAAAAAGAAAAAAGCTCTTAGAAAGGTAGAAATAGAAGGGAACTTCCTTAATAAAGGACATCTCTGAAAAATCTATAGCTAACCTCAACTTAAAGGTGAAAAGCTGAACACTTTCCCACTGAGTTCAGAGCAGAGGCAAGAATGTCCTTTCTGACCACTTCTGTTTAGCACTATCTTAGACATAGTACCCAATGTAATAAGAAAATAATTACATATTTTATACACACATAAATTTAAAGGTTGGAGAGGAAGAAGTAAAACTCTCCTTATTTACAGACAGCATTATCATGAATGAGTAAATGTAGAAAATCTTACAAAACTACAAAAAATGCTACTGAAATTATAAGTTAATTTAACAGGATTTCAGGATATAAAGTCAGTATACACAAGTGAGTTGTATTTCTGTATACTAGACATTGGAGAAGGAAATGGCAACCCACTCCAGTGTTCTTGCCTTGAGAATCCCAGGGACAGGGGAGCCTGGTGGGCTGCCGTCTATGAGGTCACACAGAGTCAGACATGACTGAAGTGACTTAGCAGCAGCAGCAGGCATGGGTGGGTTAGTTGCTCAGTCGTGTCCAACTCTTTGCGACCCCATGGACCACAGCCCACTAGGCTCCTCTATCCATGGAATTCTCCAGGCAAGAACACTGGAGTGGGTTGCCATTTCCTTCTCCAGATACTAGGCATAAACAGTTGAAAAAAATGAAATGAAAAATGACATTACAATCATGTAAAAAACATGAAATATGTATGTATATATTTAACAAAATATGTGTAAGACTTGTAAAATGAAAACCAGAGGACCAAAATAAATAGAGATATTTACCATTTTTGTGGTTTGGAAGACTCACGTATTGTGTTACGAAGTCAGTTATCCCCAGATTGATCTGTGGAGAAAATGTAATTCCAATGAAGATCTCTGTGAGTTTTCTTGCCAATGGGAATTGACCAGCTGAGATTAAAATTACACAGAAATTCAAAGCCAGGATAGTTTTGAAAAAAGAATAAAATCGAGGACTTACCTATCTGATGTCAAGACTTAAAATAATATTACAGTATTCATGACAATTTGGTATTAGAATATCAACTGAACAGAAAAGAGAATCTAAATATAGACCTCCCTCCAATCAATTTGTTAATTGACTTTTAACAAACTAGTTCAGAGTAGGAAAACAGAGTCTTATTAACAATTCATGCTGAGACAACTGGATATCAAAATGGCAAAAATGAATTTTGATCCTTATACATACACATTCAAAATGAATCATTGACCTAACATAAGTGCTGTAACTGTAAGATTTCTAGAAAAAAAAAAAAATCTTTGATCTAAGAGTCAACAAAGATTTTTTAAGCTGGATACAAGATACAGTGACAATTTTTTAAAGGAAATTGATAAACTGGGCTTTGCCAACATTNATTCAAAATGAATCATTGACCTAACATAAGTGCTGTAACTGTAAGATTTCTAGAAAAAAAAAAAAATCTTTGATCTAAGAGTCAACAAAGATTTTTTAAGCTGGATACAAGATACAGTGACAATTTTTTAAAGGAAATTGATAAACTGGGCTTTGCCAACATTAAAAACTTTAGTTGTGAGAGACACCATTAGGAGAACGCAAAGGTGAGGTTTAGGGCAAGAGAAAATATTTCTAACACATGTATCTGAGGGAGGTCAAATATCAAGAATATTTAAAGAAGTTTTTTTACTTAATAATAGACAACAACCCAATAAGGAAAAGGCAAGAGATGTATTTGAACAGAATGTCACAAAATAATGGTCAATAAGCACATGAAAAGATACTCAACATCATTTTTAACAGGGACATGTAAATTAAAACCACAGTGAGATACCAGTACACACCCACTTGAATGGCTAAAATTGAAGACTGATAATACAAATGTGGGCTAAGATATAGAACAGCTGGAACTCTCATATGCTGCTACTGGGAGTCTAAAATAGTGTAGTCACTTTGCACTGGTATTTTCTTAAGTTAAACATACAGTTACCTATACAGCAATTCCATTCCTAACTATGCAAAACATGGAAAACATGTCCTTAAAACAGACTTAAACATTAATGGTCATAGCAGCTTCCTTTAAATAGCATAAACTAGGAGCAACTGAAAATGACCATCAGCAAGTAGATGGATAAGCAAATTGTGGAATACCTACAAAATGGAATACAACTGAACAGTAAGAAGAAAGTGTAACTATACACGTAGCACCGTGGATGCTCTGTTAGAGTAAGACATACAAGGGGTAACACCCATCTTTAGTGACAGGAAAATAGGAGTCTGGGTTTGGGAGAATATTGACTGAAACAGGGGCATGAGGGGACTTTTGGAGGTAATAAACTTGTTCCATATTTTAATTGCGTTGGTTACACAATTGAATGTATTTGTCAGAACTCAAATAGGTACATTTTATTGTATGTAAATTATTCCTCAAAGTTTATTTTTAAAAGTAAAGGAAAAAGAAAATTCCCTTGGCAGCCCACTGGTTAGAACTCCACAATTTTGCTACCAGGGGTTCATTCCCTGATTGGAGTATTAAGATTGTGCAAGCCACACAGCACAGCAAAAAATAAATAATTAAATTAGAAGTAAAGTCACAGTGTAATACTATAAAAACCATCCAAAAAATCATCAGAACCTCAATACCAGAAAATACTCTTAATAACTGCTACACTTTTGCTAGGTGCTAAAGAAAATATGACTTGGAATAGTCTGTTGTCTTAAGATGTTCCATAGAAAGATCTATGGCTGTAATTTTGATAAGACTTTGGCAACAAGCTTTGTATAATAAAAGCATCTTTTATGAGAACTGCTTCATTTTATAGCAGAAGCTGCAGGGTTGATGGCTACTTCTAGCTCTGTAGTTGAATAGTGAAAGCATGTCAGATGTCCCACTGTGTGAATTTCTCTCTAATTTCCACGTTGGTTTTAAAATGTGGGGATTATTGTTTCTTTAAAATAAATAATTCCCTTTGTAAGGCCTCATCAAGTGTACAGTTTATTTTCCTGCCCTTTAAATTTTTATGCTAAAATATAGTTTTATAATTAAATTCTTCCCCATGCCCTTATTATAATTTTATGCACCAAGCAAAATGATTACCTCCAATAGCACATTTTCATTATGATCCAATTATTTTGATTGCACAGGGATTTTATATTAGCCCATATATCCTCCAGCTTAAATACTTAGAAAATTTATACAGACACAACTAGAGTTATTAATCATATGGTCTAGTGTATATGAGTTTGGAAGTAATTTCCTTTTTTTTTTCCCAGCATGATTCCCTATTTTGTGGCCCAATTTTTTGACACACATATATTCTAATTCTTATGACTTAAGTGAGTTTGCAGTCATTCAACTTTCCAACATTATATGACAGCATATAAAGCAGTGATATAGAATATTTACAACTGGGGTTTTCAGTGAGTCCTGGGATATTTGCTGACTGTTTGACAGGGCTACATGTTGATACGTGGGTATTCAACAAAATACTTGCATTTTCAAATGATGCTTAATTTTCCACTTTAATTTTTCATGAGATCTGAAGTAAGACTTTAAAAATCATTATCTGTTGAAATAGCACATCATGATTTTATGACATTATTGGCAGAGGAAGAGGAGACCGGATTGAGATGAGGATAGAATATGTAGCTCAGTCATGCTGTGTTCAAACTATTGTTGCAGGAAAAAAAAACTCTTCCATTCTCAGTGTGTTTGATCTTCTCTTCCTCTGCTTGCTTTTTTTTTTTAATTTTTAAAATTTATTTGGCTGTGCTGGGTTGCTGGGTCTTAGTTGTGGCATGTGGGATCTAGTTCTCTGACCAGGGCTTGAGCCAGGCCCACTGCATTGGGAGCACGGACTCTTAGCCACTGGACCACCAGAGAAGTCCCTTCCTTTGCCCTTTGCCCTCTTAAGGCTGGGCTTCAGGTTCCTCCTGTGGTCTCCTGGAGGACCTAGAGCTTCCTCCTTTCAGAGCTTATTCCACAAAGTGGTAATTGTCTTCCTAGTCCTCTAGCCATCTCTGAGATTTTTGTCAGCAGGAAAATACACTTCAGCTTGGTTGTCTCCACAGCGGGATATAGTGAGTGCCAAATCCCTAGAAAGGTGCAATGAATGAATGACAAGTCAGATTAAGGAAGCAACATGGTCACTGCCGTAATCATTGCCTTTGACCAAACTGTCTCGCTTATGGTAGCAGTATCTCTGATATAAAGCATATAAATTGTAACTTTGCAGTTGGTAAAACTAAAGAAATAACCACTGAACCACGAACTCAGTCCTAGATGGTTTTCTACACTACCGAAATGAGTTCTGCATGCTAATGGCACTTTCTATTTTACTTTTCATAAGCAGTTTTTCCCTTGTTTGATAGTTGGAACACAAGCCAGCTGGGCCTGTTTCCTTATAGTAAGAGCATGTTCCACTCGCCCACTGTGCCACGCCCCACTGTGGATTATCATAGGTAACTTTCACAACACCTCAGTGAAATAGGTGATATGTAAGTGCTGGGGAAATTGAAGCTTAAGGAGGTTAAGTAACGTGCCCAAGTGTACACATGTAACAGGTGAAGAGCTGGGGCTCAAAACCAGTCAGGCAGGCTGTAGAGCCTTCACCATTTCCCAATGCTGTCTTCTTTTATTTTGCTCAAGGAATTTGTCACCATGGGAAAATTTTTGTTTCTGTGTTAGAATGCTTAGCCCATGATTACAGAGACATTGTATCCTGAAGTTACTTGGAGTATAATAGGTGTTCAGTAAGTATGGAATTAATAATAATGAAAGGTCCATATAGTCAAAGCTATGGTTTTTCTAGTAGTCATGTATGGATGTGAGAGTGGACCGTAAAGAAGGCTGAGTGCCAAAGAATTGATGCCTTTGAACTGTGGTGCTGGAGAAGACTTTTGAAAGTGAAAGCTCTGTAGCTCAGATGATAAAGAATCTGCCTGCCATGCAGGAGACCCGGGTTCGATCCCTGGGTCAGGAAGATCCCTTGGAGAAGGGAATGGCGGTGAGCTATACAGTCTGTGGGGTCAAAAAAAGTCAGACATGACTGAGTGACTAACACTACTACCACTGGGAAGCAAGCAGTTCAAACCAGTCAATTCCAAAGGAAATCAACCCTGAATATTCACTGGAAGGACTCATGCTGAAGCTGAAGTTCCAGTCTTTTGTCCACCTGATGTGAACAGCCAACTCATTGGGAAAAGACCCTGATGCTGAGAAAGACTGAAGGCAAAAGGAGAACAGGGCAGCAGAGCGTGAGATGGTTGGATGGCATCACCAACTCAGTGGACATGAGTTTTAGCAAACTCAGGGAGATGGTGATGGACAGGGAAGCCTGGCGGGCCGCCGTAAATGGGGTCGCAGTCGGACATGATCGAGCGACTGAACAATAATAAGGCAACATTTCATGCAAAGATAGGCCCAATAAAGGACAGAAATGGTAAGGATCTAATGGAAGCAGAAGAGATTAAGAAGAGGTGGTAAGAATGCACAGAAGAACTGTACAAAAAAGGTCTTAATGATCTGGATAACCACAATGATGTGGTCACTCACCTAGAGCCAGACATCCTGGAGTGTGAAGTCAAGTGGGATTTAGGAAGCATTACCATAAACAAAGCTAGTGGAGGTGATGAAATTCCAGCTGAGCTATTTCAAATCCTAAGAGATAATGCTGTTAAAGTGCTGCCCTCAGTATACCAGCAAATTTGGAAAACTTAACAGTGGCCACAGGATGGGAAATGGTCAGTTTTCATTCCAAAGAAAGGAAATGCCAAGGAATGTTCAAACTACCGTACAATTGTATTCATTTCACATGCTAGCAAGGTAATGCTCAAAATCCTTCAAGCCAGGCTTCAAAAGTATGTGAACCAAGAAATTCCAGATGTACAAACTGAATTTTAAAAAGGCAGAGGAACCAGAGATCAAATTGCCAACATCCATTGGATCATAGAAAAAGCAAGGGAATTGCAGGAAAACATCTGCTTCATTGACTATGCTAAAGCCTTTGACTGTGTGGATCACACAAACTGTGGAAAATTCTCCAAGAGATAGAAGTACTAGACCACCTTATCTGCCTCCTGAGAAACCTGTATGCAGGTTAATAAGAAACATTTAGAACCAGACATAGAACAACAGACTGGTTCCAAATTGGGAAAGGAGTACATCAAGGCTGTATATTGTCNGATGAGATGGCTGGATGGCATCACTGATTCGATGGATATGAGTCTGAGTGAACTCCGGGAGTTGGTGATGGACAGGGAGGCCTGGCATGTGCGATTCATGGGATCACAAAGAGTCAGACACGACTGAACAACTGAACTGAACTGAACTGACACATGGAACATTCAACCAAGATAGACCATGTGCAGGACCACAAAGTAGATCTCAATAAATCTGAAAGGATTGAAATCATACAGACTATGTTATTTGAGTACAGTAGAATTAAATTAGAAATTAATGATGAAAATATATCAAGAAAACTCTTGAATATTTGGAAATTAATAAATTCTAAATACCCCATGGATCGAAGAAGAAATTACAAGAAAAATTAGAAAATATTTTGAACTGATTGGTAATGAAAACATACCAAAATTTGTGGGATTCAGCTAAAGCAGTGCTTAAAGGAAAGTTTATAGCTTTAAATGCTTGCATTAGAAAAGGGGAAAAAGGTTTAAGTCAATTGCCTTAAACTTCCTCTTTAGAAAGTTAGAAAAAGAAGAACAAATTACACTTAAGTATAAGGAAGAAAATAGTAAATGTAATTCATCATATTAACAAAATTTTTTTTCAAGTGTATGGTCATCTCAGCAGATACAGGAAAAGCCTGTACAAAAAACAAATGCCTATACATGTTTTAAAAAGAAAAAAGCTCTTAGAAAGGTAGAAATAGAAGGGAACTTCCTTAATAAAGGACATCTCTGAAAAATCTATAGCTAACCTCAACTTAAAGGTGAAAAGCTGAACACTTTCCCACTGAGTTCAGAGCAGAGGCAAGAATGTCCTTTCTGACCACTTCTGTTTAGCACTATCTTAGACATAGTACCCAATGTAATAAGAAAATAATTACATATTTTATACACACATAAATTTAAAGGTTGGAGAGGAAGAAGTAAAACTCTCCTTATTTACAGACAGCATTATCATGAATGAGTAAATGTAGAAAATCTTACAAAACTACAAAAAATGCTACTGAAATTATAAGTTAATTTAACAGGATTTCAGGATATAAAGTCAGTATACACAAGTGAGTTGTATTTCTGTATACTAGACATTGGAGAAGGAAATGGCAACCCACTCCAGTGTTCTTGCCTTGAGAATCCCAGGGACAGGGGAGCCTGGTGGGCTGCCGTCTATGAGGTCACACAGAGTCAGACATGACTGAAGTGACTTAGCAGCAGCAGCAGGCATGGGTGGGTTAGTTGCTCAGTCGTGTCCAACTCTTTGCGACCCCATGGACCACAGCCCACTAGGCTCCTCTATCCATGGAATTCTCCAGGCAAGAACACTGGAGTGGGTTGCCATTTCCTTCTCCAGATACTAGGCATAAACAGTTGAAAAAAATGAAATGAAAAATGACATTACAATCATGTAAAAAACATGAAATATGTATGTATATATTTAACAAAATATGTGTAAGACTTGTAAAATGAAAACCAGAGGACCAAAATAAATAGAGATATTTACCATTTTTGTGGTTTGGAAGACTCACGTATTGTGTTACGAAGTCAGTTATCCCCAGATTGATCTGTGGAGAAAATGTAATTCCAATGAAGATCTCTGTGAGTTTTCTTGCCAATGGGAATTGACCAGCTGAGATTAAAATTACACAGAAATTCAAAGCCAGGATAGTTTTGAAAAAAGAATAAAATCGAGGACTTACCTATCTGATGTCAAGACTTAAAATAATATTACAGTATTCATGACAATTTGGTATTAGAATATCAACTGAACAGAAAAGAGAATCTAAATATAGACCTCCCTCCAATCAATTTGTTAATTGACTTTTAACAAACTAGTTCAGAGTAGGAAAACAGAGTCTTATTAACAATTCATGCTGAGACAACTGGATATCAAAATGGCAAAAATGAATTTTGATCCTTATACATACACATTCAAAATGAATCATTGACCTAACATAAGTGCTGTAACTGTAAGATTTCTAGAAAAAAAAAAAAATCTTTGATCTAAGAGTCAACAAAGATTTTTTAAGCTGGATACAAGATACAGTGACAATTTTTTAAAGGAAATTGATAAACTGGGCTTTGCCAACATTAAAAACTTTAGTTGTGAGAGGCACCATTAGGAGAACGCAAAGGTGAGGTTTAGGGCAAGAGAAAATATTTCTAACACATGTATCTGAGGGAGGTCAAATATCAAGAATATTTAAAGAAGTTTTTTTACTTAATAATAGACAACAACCCAATAAGGAAAAGGCAAGAGATGTATTTGAACAGAATGTCACAAAATAATGGTCAATAAGCACATGAAAAGATACTCAACATCATTTTTAACAGGGACATGTAAATTAAAACCACAGTGAGATACCAGTACACACCCACTTGAATGGCTAAAATTGAAGACTGATAATACAAATGTGGGCTAAGATATAGAACAGCTGGAACTCTCATATGCTGCTACTGGGAGTCTAAAATAGTGTAGTCACTTTGCACTGGTATTTTCTTAAGTTAAACATACAGTTACCTATACAGCAATTCCATTCCTAACTATGCAAAACATGGAAAACATGTCCTTAAAACAGACTTAAACATTAATGGTCATAGCAGCTTCCTTTAAATAGCATAAACTAGGAGCAACTGAAAATGACCATCAGCAAGTAGATGGATAAGCAAATTGTGGAATACCTACAAAATGGAATACAACTGAACAGTAAGAAGAAAGTGTAACTATACACGTAGCACCGTGGATGCTCTGTTAGAGTAAGACATACAAGGGGTAACACCCATCTTTAGTGACAGGAAAATAGGAGTCTGGGTTTGGGAGAATATTGACTGAAACAGGGGCATGAGGGGACTTTTGGAGGTAATAAACTTGTTCCATATTTTAATTGCGTTGGTTACACAATTGAATGTATTTGTCAGAACTCAAATAGGTACATTTTATTGTATGTAAATTATTCCTCAAAGTTTATTTTTAAAAGTAAAGGAAAAAGAAAATTCCCTTGGCAGCCCACTGGTTAGAACTCCACAATTTTGCTACCAGGGGTTCATTCCCTGATTGGAGTATTAAGATTGTGCAAGCCACACAGCACAGCAAAAAATAAATAATTAAATTAGAAGTAAAGTCACAGTGTAATACTATAAAAACCATCCAAAAAATCATCAGAACCTCAATACCAGAAAATACTCTTAATAACTGCTACACTTTTGCTAGGTGCTAAAGAAAATATGACTTGGAATAGTCTGTTGTCTTAAGATGTTCCATAGAAAGATCTATGGCTGTAATTTTGATAAGACTTTGGCAACAAGCTTTGTATAATAAAAGCATCTTTTATGAGAACTGCTTCATTTTATAGCAGAAGCTGCAGGGTTGATGGCTACTTCTAGCTCTGTAGTTGAATAGTGAAAGCATGTCAGATGTCCCACTGTGTGAATTTCTCTCTAATTTCCACGTTGGTTTTAAAATGTGGGGATTATTGTTTCTTTAAAATAAATAATTCCCTTTGTAAGGCCTCATCAAGTGTACAGTTTATTTTCCTGCCCTTTAAATTTTTATGCTAAAATATAGTTTTATAATTAAATTCTTCCCCATGCCCTTATTATAATTTTATGCACCAAGCAAAATGATTACCTCCAATAGCACATTTTCATTATGATCCAATTATTTTGATTGCACAGGGATTTTATATTAGCCCATATATCCTCCAGCTTAAATACTTAGAAAATTTATACAGACACAACTAGAGTTATTAATCATATGGTCTAGTGTATATGAGTTTGGAAGTAATTTCCTTTTTTTTTTCCCAGCATGATTCCCTATTTTGTGGCCCAATTTTTTGACACACATATATTCTAATTCTTATGACTTAAGTGAGTTTGCAGTCATTCAACTTTCCAACATTATATGACAGCATATAAAGCAGTGATATAGAATATTTACAACTGGGGTTTTCAGTGAGTCCTGGGATATTTGCTGACTGTTTGACAGGGCTACATGTTGATACGTGGGTATTCAACAAAATACTTGCATTTTCAAATGATGCTTAATTTTCCACTTTAATTTTTCATGAGATCTGAAGTAAGACTTTAAAAATCATTATCTGTTGAAATAGCACATCATGATTTTATGACATTATTGGCAGAGGAAGAGGAGACCGGATTGAGATGAGGATAGAATATGTAGCTCAGTCATGCTGTGTTCAAACTATTGTTGCAGGAAAAAAAAACTCTTCCATTCTCAGTGTGTTTGATCTTCTCTTCCTCTGCTTGCTTTTTTTTTTTAATTTTTAAAATTTATTTGGCTGTGCTGGGTTGCTGGGTCTTAGTTGTGGCATGTGGGATCTAGTTCTCTGACCAGGGCTTGAGCCAGGCCCACTGCATTGGGAGCACGGACTCTTAGCCACTGGACCACCAGAGAAGTCCCTTCCTTTGCCCTTTGCCCTCTTAAGGCTGGGCTTCAGGTTCCTCCTGTGGTCTCCTGGAGGACCTAGAGCTTCCTCCTTTCAGAGCTTATTCCACAAAGTGGTAATTGTCTTCCTAGTCCTCTAGCCATCTCTGAGATTTTTGTCAGCAGGAAAATACACTTCAGCTTGGTTGTCTCCACAGCGGGATATAGTGAGTGCCAAATCCCTAGAAAGGTGCAATGAATGAATGACAAGTCAGATTAAGGAAGCAACATGGTCACTGCCGTAATCATTGCCTTTGACCAAACTGTCTCGCTTATGGTAGCAGTATCTCTGATATAAAGCATATAAATTGTAACTTTGCAGTTGGTAAAACTAAAGAAATAACCACTGAACCACGAACTCAGTCCTAGATGGTTTTCTACACTACCGAAATGAGTTCTGCATGCTAATGGCACTTTCTATTTTACTTTTCATAAGCAGTTTTTCCCTTGTTTGATAGTTGGAACACAAGCCAGCTGGGCCTGTTTCCTTATAGTAAGAGCATGTTCCACTCGCCCACTGTGCCACGCCCCACTGTGGATTATCATAGGTAACTTTCACAACACCTCAGTGAAATAGGTGCTATGTAAGTGCTGGGGAAATTGAAGCTTAAGGAGGTTAAGTAACGTGCCCAAGTGTACACATGTAACAGGTGAAGAGCTGGGGCTCAAAACCAGTCAGGCAGGCTGTAGAGCCTTCACCATTTCCCAATGCTGTCTTCTTTTATTTTGCTCAAGGAATTTGTCACCATGGGAAAATTTTTGTTTCTGTGTTAGAATGCTTAGCCCATGATTACAGAGACATTGTATCCTGAAGTTACTTGGAGTATAATAGGTGTTCAGTAAGTATGGAATTAATAATAATGAAAGGTCCATATAGTCAAAGCTATGGTTTTTCTAGTAGTCATGTATGGATGTGAGAGTGGACCGTAAAGAAGGCTGAGTGCCAAAGAATTGATGCCTTTGAACTGTGGTGCTGGAGAAGACTTTTGAAAGTGAAAGCTCTGTAGCTCAGATGATAAAGAATCTGCCTGCCATGCAGGAGACCCGGGTTCGATCCCTGGGTCAGGAAGATCCCTTGGAGAAGGGAATGGCGGTGAGCTATACAGTCTGTGGGGTCAAAAAAAGTCAGACATGACTGAGTGACTAACACTACTACCACTGGGAAGCAAGCAGTTCAAACCAGTCAATTCCAAAGGAAATCAACCCTGAATATTCACTGGAAGGACTCATGCTGAAGCTGAAGTTCCAGTCTTTTGTCCACCTGATGTGAACAGCCAACTCATTGGGAAAAGACCCTGATGCTGAGAAAGACTGAAGGCAAAAGGAGAACAGGGCAGCAGAGCGTGAGATGGTTGGATGGCATCACCAACTCAGTGGACATGAGTTTTAGCAAACTCAGGGAGATGGTGATGGACAGGGAAGCCTGGCGGGCCGCCGTAAATGGGGTCGCAGTCGGACATGACGGAGCGACTGAACAACAATAAGGCAACATTTCATGCAAAGATAGGCCCAATAAAGGACAGAAATGGTAAGGATCTAATGGAAGCAGAAGAGATTAAGAAGAGGTGGTAAGAATGCACAGAAGAACTGTACAAAAAAGGTCTTAATGATCTGGATAACCACAATGATGTGGTCACTCACCTAGAGCCAGACATCCTGGAGTGTGAAGTCAAGTGGGATTTAGGAAGCATTACCATAAACAAAGCTAGTGGAGGTGATGAAATTCCAGCTGAGCTATTTCAAATCCTAAGAGATAATGCTGTTAAAGTGCTGCCCTCAGTATACCAGCAAATTTGGAAAACTTAACAGTGGCCACAGGATGGGAAATGGTCAGTTTTCATTCCAAAGAAAGGAAATGCCAAGGAATGTTCAAACTACCGTACAATTGTATTCATTTCACATGCTAGCAAGGTAATGCTCAAAATCCTTCAAGCCAGGCTTCAAAAGTATGTGAACCAAGAAATTCCAGATGTACAAACTGAATTTTAAAAAGGCAGAGGAACCAGAGATCAAATTGCCAACATCCATTGGATCATAGAAAAAGCAAGGGAATTGCAGGAAAACATCTGCTTCATTGACTATGCTAAAGCCTTTGACTGTGTGGATCACACAAACTGTGGAAAATTCTCCAAGAGATAGAAGTACTAGACCACCTTATCTGCCTCCTGAGAAACCTGTATGCAGGTTAATAAGAAACATTTAGAACCAGACATAGAACAACAGACTGGTTCCAAATTGGGAAAGGAGTACATCAAGGCTGTATATTGTCACCCTGCTTATTTAACTTCTGTGCAGAGTACGAAATGCCAGCCTGGATAAATCACAAGCTGGAATCAAGATTGTTGGAAGAAATATCAACAACCTCAGATAATGCAGATGGTACCACCCTAATGGCAGAAAGTAAAGAAGAACCAAAGATCCTCTCAATAAGGGTGAAGGAGGAGCATGAAAAAGCTGACTTAACCCTTACATGACATACACTGAGGAATAAAGCCACACACACCCCCCCAAAAAAATAGCTGGCTTAAAACTCAACATTCAAAAAACTAAGATTATGACATCCAGTCCCATCACTTCATGGCAAATAGATGGAGAAAAAGTGGAAACAGTGACAGATCTTATTTTCTTGGGCTCCAAAATCATTGCAGATGATGAGTGCCGCCATGAAATTAAAAGACACTTACTCCTTGGAAGAAAAGCTATGACCAACCTGATACTGTATTAAAAAGCAGACATCACTTTGCCAACAAAGGTCTGTATAGTCAAAGCTATGGTTTCTCCAGTATTCATATACAGATGTGAGAGTTGGACCGTAAAGAAGGCGAGTGCCAAAGAACCGGTGCTTTTGAATTGTGCTGGAGAAGCCTGTTGAGAGTCCCTCGGACAGCAAGGAGATCAAACCAGTCAATCCTAAAGGAAATCAGTCCTGAATATTCACTGGAAGTACTGATGCTGAAGCTGAATCTCCAATAGTTTGGTCACCTAACGCAAAAAGCCAGCTCACTGGAAAAGACCCTAATGCTGGGAAAGATTGAGGGCAGGAGGAAAAAGGAGCAACAGAGAATGAGATGGTTGGATGGCATCACTGATTCAGTGGAGATAAATTTGAACATACTCAAGGAGACAGTGAAGGACAGGGAAGCCTGGCATGCTGCAGTCCATGGGGGTCACAAAAAGTCGAACATGACTTAGCAACTAAACAACTGCCAAAGTGTGAAGTAAAAGTTAAGTGTTAACCATTTCTTTTATTTCAATTTCTTATATATTCAAATTGTTTCATTTTATGAGTATTCATTTTAGGAAATGATCTACTGAAAAAGAAAACTCCCCAAACTGCTTAAAAAGATGCCTTCAAAAAAATATTTAGCTTTGAACATATCACTACTTTAAATATCTATTCACAAATGTAAGGGTTTTGACTATACACTAAACCAAACTTCTATGCAGAGCTTAAGATGGTACTATCTCATATCCTTCCAGGGAAGAGAGATAGTTATTATCCTACCTCTTGAATATCCACTTTGTCATCCCTTCAAGGTGCCTAAAACAAAACAACACAACCCCCACCACCCACCTTGGAAGGAAGAGGCTACCATCTGGCTTCAGGACGTGTGATCATCTCCCTGATCTGAGAAGGCGGGATCTTTCGCACTTCTTCTTTCTCCCATTGTCTGTGTGCGCACATGCACAGTCTTTCAGTTGTGTGCGACTCTGCAGCCTCATGGACTGTAGCCCGCCAGGCCCCTCTGTCCATGTGATTATACTGGCAAGAATACTGGAGTGGGTTGTCATTTCCTTCTCCAGGTTTTCAGGAATCGAACCCGTGTCTCCTACATTGCACACAGATTCTTTACCAGTGAGTCACCGGGGAAGCCCTTCCCACTATCTAGTAATTGCAGATTGGACTGACTGAGACGGCTGAGTCCAGCCCAGAACCTCAGAGGGTTCCAGGCCCTGGCAGCTGCCAGAAAAGTCCTGACACTGGACGCTGGAGTCCCAGCATCCCTTATTTCCTGTTTGTCTTTTGGAACCCTCACCTGTTCCCTTTTCTTTACCCCCTTTCTGAACATATTAATGTCTCTTCACTTAGGAATTCAGTAGGAAAATGTAGTTACTGCTGAAGGAGAGTGATGTTGGTTTCAAATTCCACTCCCTTCCCCTATTCGTTTGGGCTTTGCTGCTGGCTCAGTTGGTAAAGAATCCGCCTGCAATGCAGGAGACCTGGGTTCGATCCCTGGATTGGGAAGATCACCTGGAGAATGGACAGGCTACCCACTCCAATATTCTGGCCTGGAGAATTCCATGGACTATACAGTCCATGGAGTCTCAAAGAGTTGGACACAACTGAGCAATTCTCACTTTCTCAGTCATCGATGCCAAATTTCATCAGTACCACAAATATAATTAATCTATTTTCTAAAAAAGCATAGCATGTAAACATTTTAAGGGAACACTCGTAACTGAAATAAGTACATAAGTAGAAAAATTTTCCTCCACCTTGTCCTTTATCTGAGCCCTTGCATGTCTCCCCGTCTGGAACAGGCTATCTCAAACCAGAGTTTGGTACCTCACTCTTTCACATTGGAGCAGAGTTCATATTCTATTTATTTCATCTCATGTAGTCCCTCCCTTCCAGAGTTGTTTTTGAAATGTTAATTGCCTTTTCATTGTTATTTTTACTTTCAGATTATATTCAGTGTCCCTATTGTAAGAGGAGATTTAATGAAACCGCAGCCAGTCGACATATTAATTTCTGCAAGGATCAAGAGTCTCACCGAGTCTTTGATCCAGCCCAGACAGCAGCCAGATTGGCATCCAGAGCACAGGTAAGTCTCTCACCCCAGGTGTTGGCTCCTGTGCCCTTGTCTGCCTGTGGAAAGCAGGTAGAATTTGCAAGGGAACCTAAATCACCTGTGCTGAGAACTGTAAGGATCAGGACAGCCCATCTTCATGGGATTTGGCTACTTTTGAGCAATACTTTCCAGCTAAACAGCACCGTTGGATGTTGTAGAAAAAAAATCTCTACAGGGTCTGAAGGTTCTTAGGTTGAAGACTTAGATATCTAAGTGTTGCTTCTATACTGTTATGGTAAGGCTCTAACCAATGGTGATTATCATCAGCTTTAACCGCCCCCAGTAGTATTTGGAACCTGAAGTGAAACTGGCATAAGTGAAGGAAACTGTCACAAGGAGGCTGTTCTACAGGTTTGCGTTTGCTCTATGGAGAAGGGTCTTCGGCCTATTCAAAGCCACAGAATCAATGTAAAGTAAATAAGTAAAACAGCTATTATAAATTGGAAAAGACCCTGATGCTGGGAAAGATTGAATGCAAGAAGACAATAGGTTTATAAAAACAACTGGAAACAGCAAACAGCTCCATACACATCAAAGTTATTGGAGACATAGCTTACAGTATACTATGAAAACTGTTAGTTTCATAAACATGTCTTAGATACCAAGAAAAGATTGTTATATTGTTCAGGCACTAAACCATGTCTGACTTTTTGCAACTTCAGTGGACTATAGCACTCCAGGCTTCGTTGCCTTTCACTGTCTCCCAGAGTTTGCTCAAACTCATGTCCATTGAGTCAGGGATGTCATCCAACCATCTCATCCTCTGCCTTCCCCTTCCCCTCCCCCCTTCCCTCCCAGCATCAGGGTCTCTTCCAACGAGTCAGCTCTTCACGTCAAGTGGCCAAAGTATTGGAGCCTCTACATCAGTCCCTCTAATGAATACTCAGGGTTGATTTTGTTTAGGATTGACTGGTTTGATCTCCTTGCTGTCCAAGAGACTCTCAAGAGTCTTCTCCAGCACCACACTTTGAAAGCATCAATTCTTCGGCACTCAGCATTCTTTACGGTCCAACTTTCACATCCGGATATGACTACTGGAAAAGCCATAGCTTTGACTATACAGATCTTTGTTGGCAAAGTGATATCTCTGCTTTTTAATACACTGTCTAGGTGTGTCATAGCTTTTCTTCCAAGAAGCAAGTGTCTTTTAATTTCCAAAGAATAGCAAGGAGAAGTAAGAAAGCCTTCTTAAATGGCTGCTATCAAAAAGTCTACAAACAGTAAATGCTGAAGAAGGTGTGGAGAAAAGGGAACCCTCTTACACTGTTGGTGGGAATGCAAACTAGTACAGTCGCTATGGAGAACAGTCCTTAAAAAACTGAAAATAGAACTGCCATATGACCCAGTAAACTCACTGCCGGCATACACACCAAGGAAACCAGAATCGAAAGAGACACACGTACCCCAGTGTTCATCGCAGCACTGTTTATAATAGCCAGGACATGGAAGCAACCTAGATGTCCATCAGCAAATGAGTGGGTAAGAAAGCTGTGGTACATATACACAATGGAATATTACTGACCCATTAAAAAGAACACATCTGAATCAGTTCTAATCAGGTGGGTGAAACTGGAGCCTATTATACAGAGTGAAGTAAGTCAGAAAGAAAAACACCAATACAGTATATTAATGCATATATATGGAATTTATAAAGATGGTAACGATAACCCTGTATGTGAGACAGTAAAAGAGACACAGATGTTAAGAACAAACTTTTGGACTCTGTGGGAGAAGGTGAAGGTGGGATGATTTGAGAGAATAGCATTGAAACATATATATTACCATATGTGAAACAGATCACCAGTCCAGGTTCGATGCATGAGGCGGAGTGCTCAGGGCTGGTGCACTGGGATGACCCTGAGGAATGGGATGGGGAGGAAGGTAGGAGGGAGGTCCAGGATGGGGAAACAGGTACACCCATGGCTGGTTCATGTCAATGTATGGCAAAAACCACTACAATATTGTAAAGTAATTAGCCTCCAATTAAAATAAATTAATTAAAAAAAGAAAGCCTTCTTAAGTGAATAGTGCAATGAAACAGAGGAAAACAATAGAATGGGAAAGACTAGAGATCTCTTCAAGACAATTAGAGATACCAAAGAAAAGATTAAGTGGGTCTGAATACTTAACAGTAGAAGATTGTTTAGAAAGATTTCCATGATATCCAACGTGTCATAGGAATGGGACTCTCACTAACAATAGCACACCCTACAGACTATGGTTTCTGACCTCCACATATACAGTGGAGGTCACATATATTCAGACAGTTACTGAATATCTACGCTGTACCTGCTGCTGCATCAGGTACTGGTTGATCAAGGATTTGTGATTCACAAGAGGCGGCACCCTTAGAAGCAGTGCAGTAGGAAGATGCAGTTGGCATGTAGGAA
Source organism: Oreotragus oreotragus (assembly GCA_006410675.1). Classification (NCBI taxonomy): domain Eukaryota; kingdom Metazoa; phylum Chordata; class Mammalia; order Artiodactyla; family Bovidae; genus Oreotragus; species Oreotragus oreotragus. Next base: position 202,352 of record SJYX01008962.1, read on the forward strand.
GTTAGGTTGGCATGTACAGGAGCACAGTGGAGGCAGAGGCCACTTGGGATTCATGGAAAGCTTCAAGGAGGAGCCAGTGCTTTCCCCAAAATATCAAATGAGTTCACTGGTTTAAATTTTAAGTTGGAAAGGACATTATGCACTAAATGTCCAGCCCGTGACCTGAGGAGTCCACCATGTAGAGCTGAAGGACAGAAAATGTATGGCAAAAACCACTACAATATTGTAAAGTAATTAGCCTCCAATTAAAATAAATTAATTAAAAAAAGAAAGCCTTCTTAAGTGAATAGTGCAATGAAACAGAGGAAAACAATAGAATGGGAAAGACTAGAGATCTCTTCAAGACAATTAGAGATACCAAAGAAAAGATTAAGTGGGTCTGAATACTTAACAGTAGAAGATTGTTTAGAAAGATTTCCATGATATCCAACGTGTCATAGGAATGGGACTCTCACTAACAATAGCACACCCTACAGACTATGGTTTCTGACCTCCACATATACAGTGGAGGTCACATATATTCAGACAGTTACTGAATATCTACGCTGTACCTGCTGCTGCATCAGGTACTGGTTGATCAAGGATTTGTGATTCACAAGAGGCGGCACCCTTAGAAGCAGTGCAGTAGGAAGATGCAGTTGGCATGTAGGAAGTTAGGTTGGCATGTACAGGAGCACAGTGGAGGCAGAGGCCACTTGGGATTCATGGAAAGCTTCAAGGAGGAGCCAGTGCTTTCCCCAAAATATCAAATGAGTTCACTGGTTTAAATTTTAAGTTGGAAAGGACATTATGCACTAAATGTCCAGCCCGTGACCTGAGGAGTCCACCATGTAGAGCTGAAGGACAGAGAGCCAGGGGCTGGGACAGGCCAGGTGAGCATCAGAGTCAGGAGGGCTTTAAGCCAAGTAGGCTCAGAGAGGAGGAAAAGTGATTAAGTGGACAGATGCCTTAAATCTGAGGCCGACCAACCTGAGGGCCTGGAAGGAGGATTGAAAGTGTCCAGGAACCCCAGAAGTCCTGTCCATCTTTCCTTCTTGTCTCTTCCTACTCCACTGCTGCTTCATTTTCTCTCTGCAAAACTCAGCCTTTCTGTCCCGTTGTCCAGCACTAGCCTCATACATCATTCTATATGCAATGTAGACTGGTTGCATAATGCAGACTTGAGTAACATGGAATTGGTATCTTAGAAAGATCACCCTGGTGGTTAGTGTTCAAGATGGACTGGTGAGACACCAGTTAGAGCCACGCCAGCTGAAAAAGAAGATGAGGGCCCAGAGTCAGAGGGCTAACGTGGGGATGTGTGTAGGGGGTGTTTGTGTGGAGGGTGTGGATTTAAGAGATAATTGTTGGAACTGAGAAGCTGATTGGAATATAAGGTAAAAGAGTATCAGGGCTGGCAAAGAGGCTTTTAGCTCCAGGGCAGATAACACCATACATCTAGATGAAAGGAGACAGAAGGCAGCAGTGGGGAGGCAGTCATTTTGGTGGGGCAGACAAGGAGCCCATGATAACTGTAGTTGCAGAGATTCAGTCTTTACACCTGAAATAGCATGGGAAGTCAGAAGAACTTGGATTCTACAATCAGTAGTCAGGGTTTGACTTTCAGTTTTATAATATGCTATCTGTAGGTTAGTTTCGACAAGTTCTTGAATTCTTTGAGACTCACTTTAGCCTGTGTCTGGCTGAGCTGTTAGGGGGATCACAAGTAACAGCAGTACCGCACAGGCCCCCCACCTTTACCCTCTCAACACTGTCCCCGACCCCCCTTCCCCTCTCTGACGGTCCTCTCGAGTGGGGCAGGCACCACAGTTTGGGGGGAAATATGACTGCTTTGGATTTATGAGAGTGACAATGTTAGCCGCTCAGTTGTGTCTGATTATTTGCAACCCCATGGACTGTAGCCCACCAGGCTCCTCTGTCCATGGGATTCTCCAGGCAAGAATACTGGAGTGAGCTGCCATGTCCTTCTCCAAGGGATCTTCTCAATTCAGGGATCGAACTCAGTCTCCCATGCTGCAGGCAGATTCTTTACCATCTGGGCCACCTGAATTCAGCTTAATTTGGGGNGACTGTAGCCCACCAGGCTCCTCTGTCCATGGGATTCTCCAGGCAAGAATACTGGAGTGAGCTGCCATGTCCTTCTCCAAGGGATCTTCTCAATTCAGGGATCGAACTCAGTCTCCCATGCTGCAGGCAGATTCTTTACCATCTGGGCCACCTGAATTCAGCTTAATTTGGGGGGGGCGGGGGAGTACAACTCTACCTAGACTTTCTAAAACAGTAAAGGGTGCATTCTGTTTCTTCGAACGCTTCTAAGCAGTCCACGAAGTGAGATGGTGTTCGTGGGGCCAAGGGGAGCAGAGGGGGAAGCAGCGGACGGAAGTGCTTTTTATTCCTGAAGAAGGCCAGCTGGCTGTCCCGAGCGTAACCAGCAACTTGGCTGGATTCCTCTCCTTGTCTTCCAGAGCGAAGTGGTGATTGGGAACACAGAAGAAAAATTGCTTGCTTTCTGAATTGCTTGCTTTCTGAGTAAACTCACTGTAGAGTGTATCTGAACAGCGGTGCAGTTTCCCCCATGCCAGCTTCACCAGTCTGGGGCCCTGCCTCATAGTGGAGCTTATTCAGAGGGAGAACAAAAAGGGAGGTGTTGTCTCAGTTTGGAAGGGCTGTTAACAGCACAGCTGAAATGTGTTTCTATTTTAAACATAATCAGCTTTTAAAAATGTGTTATACCCTTAACCTAAAGAGACCAGGATGGGTTCTCTGAAAATAGCTTTCTTTGTTTGCCTGGGGGTGAGCTGCATGCCATCACCTCACAGCAGGCCCTGCCCAAGTGAGGATTCTCACTTGGAGGAACAGGTTATCTTTGTACCGGAGTTGCCATGGAAATGTGGAGGGATCTGTGGCAAGGTAAAAGGGAGGGCACAAAGGAGCTCCCGAGGAACCTTTCGGTCCTTCTTCCATGTTAATACAACTCTTCTGCTACCACCACTCAGTAGGGTGGGGAGTGGCGTGGGGATGTTGGAATTCCATGTTTAAAACATTCGGTGCCTGCCAGTGTCTGTTTTTCTTCTCTGTGCATGTATTTAAAAACAAAATCATCTTTGAGTATAATGAAAAGCCCAAATGCTCCATAACTATCCTTATTGACATTAAGTGATTTCTTATGTCTCCACACAACTGATCGAACAGGAGTAACACATCACCACTACCCCAAAGGGCTTGATTGTGGAACGAAAGCTCCAAAACCCAGACATGGTTTTGAGCCGCAGCAGGAAGTACAGAAGCCAGGTTACTGAGGATCAGGGTGTGTGGGTCCCCCTCCCTTGGGGGTCACAGGTCCTGGACATGACTCCACCCTGCTGCTGGTGCACAGGAGACCACATTACCTCCTGTATGCTTCCCAAGCTGACAGAGCTCTTCCCTTCTCCTTCCCAACCTCCCACCTCCCCGCTGGTCTCCCTCTCCCTCTGTCTCCCTCTCCAGGGTAGAGCTCAAATGAGTCCAAAAAAAGAACCGACTGTAACCAGTGCTGTGGGAGCTCTGCTACAGAACAGGGCCCTGGAGGCCAGTGCAGCGCCAACCAGGCCAGGTGAGTTGGAATGAGCATCTCAGCTATCGAATGACGGGGTCAGAGGAGACCACTGTTGGCTCTGGGATTTGCTGGCGGTCAGCAAAAACTATGACATCCAAAGTTGCTTTGGGATATAAAGATATGTGAGTTTGTTTGAGGTTTAGAGCTTATTTGGCAGGAAAGGATATTTCCTAATTTACCAAGATTAGACAACTCTTGACAGTATACAAAATCAGATCTGATGACAATAGCTGGGGCTAGAACCGTTGTTCCCAGGTCTGGTAAAATTAAGGAAGAGATTAAGAATGGGAGATGGCAATGTGTCAGGTTTTGTGTTGAAAATAAGGAAAGAAAATGAAATTGTGGTCTCAGAGGGATATCTGTACTTCCATGTTTATTACAGCATGTGTCAAATAGCCAAGATACAGAAACACCCTTCATATTCATTGATGGATGAATAAAGATGGGGTATATATACACAATGGAATATTATTCAGAAATAAAAAGAGAAGGCAATCCTTCCATTTTCAACTTCATGGATAAACTTTGAGGTGAAATAAGTCAGAAGGAGGACAAATACTGTATGATCTCGGTTATGTGCATTCTCAGTTCAGCTCAGTTCAGTCGCTCAGTGTGTCCGACTCTTTGCGACCCCGTGAATCGCAGCACGCCAGGCCTCCCTGTCCATCACCATCTCCCAGAGTTCACTCAAACTCATGTCCATCGAGTCAGTGATGCTATCCAGCCATCTCATCCTCTGTCGTCCCCTTTTCCTCCTGCTTCCAATCCCTCCCAGCATCAGAGTCTTTTCCAATAAGTCAACTCTTCGCATGAGGTGGCCAAAGTATTGGAGTTTCAGCTTTAGCATCAGTCCTTCCAAAGAACACCCAGGACTGATCTCCTTTAGAATGGACTGGTTGGATCTCCTTGCAATCCAAGGGACTCTCAGGAGTCTTCTCCAACACCACAGTTCAAAAGCATCAATTCTTTGGCACTCAGCAGACCAACTCTCACATCCATACATGACCACAGGAAAAACCATAGCCTTGACTAGACAGACCTTTGTTGACAAAGTAATGTCTCTGCTTTTCAATATGCTATCTAGGTTGGTCATAACTTTTCTTCCAAGAAGTAAACATCTTTTAATTTCATGGCTGCAGTCACCATCAGCAGTGATTTTGGAGCCCCAAAAAAGAAAGTCTGACACTGTTTCCACTGTTTCCCCATCTATTTCCCATGAAGTGATGGGACCAGATGCCATGATCTTCGTTTTCTGAATGTTGAGCTTTATGCTCAGTTGTGTCCAATTCTTTGCCATCCCATGGACTGTAGCCGACTATGTCCTCTGTGGAATTTTCTAGGCAAGAATACTGGAGTAGGTTGCCATTCCCTTCCCCAGGGCATCTTCCCAACCCAGGGATCAAATCTGAATCTCTTGTGTCTCCTGCATTAGCAGGTGGATTCTTTACAGTGCACCACCTGGGAAGCCATGTGTGGAACCTTAAAATGTTAAACTCAAAAAACCAGAGAGTAGAATGGCGGTCACCAGGGCTGGAGGGTAGGGTGGGAGAAATGGGGAGATGTTGGTCAAAGGGTACAAACTTCCAGTAATAAGATGAATGAGTTTGGGGAATCTGACATTCAGCAGGGTGACTATAGTTAACAGTACTGTATTATCTACTTACAAGTTGCTGAGAGGATAAATCTTAAATATTCTCACCACACAGACACACAGACACACACACACACACACACAAAAGTAACTATGTGAGGTGATGAGTGTGTTAACCAATCTTGCTGTGGTTATCATTTTGCAATACATACATCATCATATTGTACACCCTAAACTTGCACATTATATTCAATTAGATCACAATAAGGCTGGAAAAGAAGAAAATGGGGAAGAATTTTCTTCCTAGAATGAAATAATGTCTTGAAGTAGGAAAAAGGAATGCCCACCATTTTAGTACTTATAATGCTTGACTCATTTCTTTTAATCTTCACAATAATCCTCCAAATGTTTCAACCTATGGAATCGAAACTGAGGCTCAGAGAGTGCGAGTTGTTTAAGACACAACTGGTAGATAGCAGAGCTGGATTAGATGTTTCCTGTGTTTTTCCTCTTCATTGAACTGCATTGCTAGTAATGAACATTCTTCTTTATGGTCAGCATCATTATGAAGGCAGTGAATGAAATCATGACCATATTGGCACCTCTGGTCAGGAGTCTTATTCTGAAGGTATTATCAGAACAAGAATAAGAAGTGTCAGTCTCATAGTCCATAAGGTAACAGCACCAGAAATCTTTATCACTAGTTTTTAAATTCCTCCTGAGTTGCTTATCATGGGAGAAAAATTAATTGATATTTTAAAAATTCATAGCCATCTAAACTCAAACAACTAGTTGTTTTTTTTTCATTATTTGTAGAAACTTAACCATGAGGTAGGTTTTAGTTTTTACTAAGGAAAAAAATAATTCAAATCATTTATGTATTCTTTGGTAAAACTTCCACTAACAAGCTTTTTTTTTTCTAAAGTAAAATGACTAGTGTCCTTGAAAAAAGATAATTTCTTTATATTATAGTTTCTTCTTACTTTTTCAAAGAATATATTATAATACTTCCCTTTCAGTGAAAAACATCCTTTTGAGTTTGTTTGTCAAGAGGGACTATTTCTTAATTCATTGGGATTAGACAACTCTGACAGTGTGCCAAGTACAGCCTCGGGGTCCAGGACCTTCACTCCCCGGTTTAGTGAACCAGGAAAGAGACTGGGAATGAGTGAGACAGGCCTAGTATTGAAAAGAGGAAAAGAGTTTCCTTCCTTGAACTCCATGGTTACAGCAGCAGCAAGGTACAAGTGGAAAGGTCCTGAATCAGGGCAGCAGTCCTGTGTCCCAGTGTGTGGCAATGAGCAGGACGATTCACAGACACTGTTCCGATACACTAGGAAATAGATGAGCGGGCCAGCAGATCTAAGCAAAGGATATCATATTTGTTGTTAAGTCGTCAACAGTGGTTTGTAGATCACTGTGATGTTAAGTAAAAGGCAGAATCCAACACAGCCCATACGAGGTTCTGTGCCACGAGCTGACCGCACCGTCCACTGTCTCCTCTCCATCCGGCTCGAGCAGCCTCTCTTGCTCCTGCTCACTCCTGGCTTAGGGCCTTTGCACTGGCCACCCCCTCTGCCGAAAACCAAACATCCCTCAGTGATCTACCCTGCTGTCTCCCTTCCTCCCTCCAGCTCTTAGCAGAGTGTCTTCCCAGTGAGCCCCGCACCCGCCCAACCTCTGTGTTTCAAAGTAATCAAGCCCACTGTAATTCTTTTTGTAGTTTCCCAAAATAGCAGTTACCATCATCTAATATATTCAATACATATTTATTTTCTTTCTGTCCCACCCACTATGCCAGAAAAGGGGATGTAAGCTTCAAGAAGGCAGGAATCTGTCTACTTGGTTTATTTTATATTGTACTGCTTGGGTTCAATCCCTGGAGGAGGGCATTGTAACCCACTCCAATATTCTTGCCGGGAGAATCTCATGGACAGAGGAGCCTGGCGGGCTACAGTCCATGGGGTCGCAAAGAGTTAGACACGGCTAAAGTGACTTAGCACACACACATCTCTACTTGTTGGAATTGTTTGTGGCATTTATGAAATGCTCAGTAAATACGTTTTGAATGAAATATATTGGACAAAGTAGGTATATTGAGTCTATAATTTCTCACTTAAATTACTGAAATATGAATAGTCATGTTAATTAGCTTTAAGAGATAGCTTTTTCTTTTATTTCTGATTCAAGATGCTTTTTCAATTTTAGTTTCTGTTCTTACCTGTGGCCTCACCTGTTAACATTTAAAAATAAAATTGCCAAGGTTAGTGTGCTTTTAAATTAGTCACATTTCATTTGAAGCCATTCTGGAGAGAAAGCAGAAGTATATTGAGGGGAGGTGAATTTTCAAAACTGTTTATGGCTTGGAGAAAAGCCTGAGTACTTTTTACTAATGTAAATAGGCCCATGTATGAATCAGATTCTCATCTACTGGCCATTGTTTTTGATCTGGTCAGTACTAATCTATCTGTAATAAGAGGATCTTTAAAAAACCGTTGGTGGTGGTCTAGCTATCTTTAGATTGACAATCCATCGTTTAGGCCACTTGATGTCACTTACCTTCCGCATAAATCCTATTATTGTCTTTCATCTAGCTGGTAGTTAGCCCTCTAAAACCCAGGCTTTCATTCTTTGACTCTCTTGAGTAAAACAAACATTGAGAATCTCCCATTTATAACCTTTTGTTTTAAATTCACAGTGAGGGAAGATGTGTGTTAGGCACAATCTGCAGTCAGTAATCATTATATCTAATGTTTAACAGTGGGATATAAAAGTCTTAAGGGATTACAAGAAAGAGATCTACTTTTCCCAGGAGGTTTTATGGAGGAGGTAATGGTCAGAGAGAGAAACTTTCATAGAGGTGGAGGCTTTAGGGATGAGCTAGATTTTAACCAATGGAGAAAAGTTGCGGAAGCAACAGAGATATGAAAATAAGAACACAACACATACTCTGGGGAGAAAAAAAAAAAGGTCCATTTGGCCAAAGCGTGGAGAACTGGGATTAAAGTTAGAATGGAAGGCTGGCACTAGAGCAAGGAGGGCCGTAAATGCTCAGCAAGATGTCCAGACTACCACACTAATTACGGCAACGATCACAGTGGCGGGACCTGTGTACACAGACTTTACGAGAATACTACTGGATCCTTGAAAAACTAAGATATCTGAAATTCAATCGGACGGTTTTGTAGAGAACTCTTTCCTGTAAAAAATTTTTCAATGGTACCCTCTTTAATTGTGAATGACATCTTCTAGAATCTTTTACCTCTCTTTCATACTTCTCTTATTTTTAGTAGTTATTAATGTGTGGGACTGTACAGATGGCAATTATAACTAAGGAGAAAAGTGAAAAAGAGAAATAAGCGGCGGGGAAAACAAAAGAAAACTAGATTTAATCCTAGTATCAGGTACATATGTAGGACTAAAAAAAGGGGTGTTTGAAACTTGTAAAGGGATACCGTTTCTCAAAGAAATTTTTGTATTATAGTACAAAAGTTTCTATATGTACTACAGTGTTTTTCTGTTATATTGAACAGATAAAAGGACTACAACTTATCCATCCAACAGAGACGAAAAAACGACATGACTCATAAAGGGAAGAAGTACCTGTCTTCGGATACGAATTAACATACGAGAAGATTCGAGAAGTTTATACTTAGAAGTAATTAGGAATAAATTAGGAGTACCATTGTGTCTCCTCGTCTGTATGAGAAGTATTGGGACCAAACGACCACTCCTTTCGTGTCTCTCCCCTTCGTTGAACGATTCCTCACACATTATCTTTTACCATCTCGGTTCGTTTAGAAGTAGATGAGACCCTTTTGACCCAGTTTTTTGTAATTCTTCTATTAATATATTTATATATAATAAATCATGTATAATATATGATCATAGAGTGTTAACTCGACCTGGCATTTCTTCCGTCTTACGGTTTCTTGACTACGAAAACTTGACACCATGACCTCTTCCGAGAACTTTCAGGGAACCTGTCGTGTCTTGAGTTTGGTCAGTCAAAATTCCCTTTAGTTGGGACTTATGAGCTTGGAAGGACTGATGCTGAAGCTCCAGTATTTTGGTCATCTGATGTGATAACCTGACTCATTGGAAGAGTCCCTGATGCTGGGGAAGATTGAGGGCAGGAGAAAAGGGAATCAGAGGATGAGATGGCTGGATGGCATCACCAATGCAATGGGCATAAACTTGCACAAACTTCAGGAGATGGTGAGGGACAGGGAGGCCTGGTATGCTGCAGTCCATGGGGGTCGCAAAGAGTTGGACACGACTGGATGACTGAACAACATATACTAGAATATTAGGCTTCCCTGGTGGCACAGACGGTAAAGAATCTGCCCGCAATGCAGGAGACCCAGGTTCGACCCCTGAGTCAAGAAGATCCCCTGGAGAAATATGTATATTACTTAGTAGATATATGTTTAGGAAATTATTTTAGAAAAGGATATGGCTCTTCTTTCTCACAAAGATTCTAATGTTCAGATGAGAACTGAGTTTATAACCTAGTCAGCAAGTATCTACATGGCTATTTTCTCAAGGGGTTTGATATAGGAGTGACAGATTTACAGGGAGGGTGCCTCTGGGCAGCAGCTTCTCCAGCACCTTTATACAGAGGGACTAAGGCCACCAGGAGGCTGTAGTTCTGGTTTCCGCTTTGGTTTCTGGAGCCAGGGGATTTGATCAAGTTAAGCACCCTGCCTGCACTAGCCTCCCCTTCTTGTGCTTGCGTGCTCAGTTGCTCAGTCATGTTCTACTCTTTGTGACCCCATGGACTGTTGCCTGCCAGGCTCTGCTGTCCATGGGATTTTTCAGGCAAGAATAGTCTCTTCCTTACCTGACTTAATTGTGTAGCAAATGCAATGAGTATTGAAGGGTCAGTAACTACAAAGCTTGTAAATCTTTGGGTGATATGATCACTGAGCTCTGTCCTGTGTCCTTTGATGTTGATTCAGTTTCCTGGGGGTGGTTTGGTCATTCTTCCTTTGTAAAACACTGAGTAGAAAAGAGGCCTCTAGGACAGAGAGCACTATTCTTTTTTCTTTTTTAATTATTTCTCTGAGAATCCTGTTCCAGCCCATGTGGTCCAGCACAAACTGCGGCGTATGATGCCCATAGATTCCTATATCTCCATTCCTAGCAGTGCTGCTGGACACAAAGGAAGAGTCCCATTTAGGAAATGAGTCCATCACTGTGTAAATAACCGCTGGGAGGAGACGCAGGCTCAATCCCTGGGTCAGGAAGATCCCCTAGAAGAAGAAATGGCAACCCATCCCAGTATTCTTGCCTGGAGAATCCCACGGACAGAGGGACCTGGCGGGCTACGGTCCAGAGGGTCACACACGACCGAGCCACTAAGCACGTGTGTATAAAACATAACTAATCAGAACCTACTGTACAGCACAAGGGAAAAAAGCTTCAAGTGAATCTTGTGAAATGTTGAACATTCGCTGGATACATTTTGAAAGCTGGGGCTATAGTGGGGATCAGGTATTGAGGGTCCAGAGGTGTGTATAAATGGGGGGAGTGGTCATTGAGGTTGTGGGTCAACAGGCCCATCCATGGGTAAGTGAAGGCTTAAGGGTAGAAGACAGAGGGCTTCTAACACAGATTCTGTTTTCCTTATTATCTGTCCCAGGATAGGGACTGGGAACTTGTCTATAGCTCTGAAACAAAAAGGAAGAATAGGGACTTTTGAGTCCAGTGTGAGAGTTTCATAATCATCCCTTTTTTTCTGGTGTTGCTAATGTTTTCTTTTACATAACAAAAAATCTGTTTGTGTCTGCAAAGGATCAGCAGTGGACCCTGCTTCTGGAGCAAAACTCAGAGAAGGATTTACTAAATCTTCTAAAAAAGATTAACTCCTAGAGGTCAGGTAAGGAAAAAAAAAATTTTACTTCTACATGTTGCCAATCATCTAATGGGCAAGACAGCTAATGAGCTTTTAAGAGAATGAATCCATAGCAGGCCAAAGAGGAATTTGGGCAAATCCTGATTTGGGTTACTAAAATGTATGTTCTTGAAACTTATTCTTTTGCTAAACATATGAAATGTTTGAAATGATGTTCAATTTTTGCTTCTCGGATTTGACAGGAGGCAGGAATGATTTTTCATTTTGTTTCTTAGATTTAACAGGAAAGGGAAATGATTCTTCGTTTTGACCAGGAAGGTTACTGCCTTGTCCCTTTTTCTAAACAAAGACAGGTCCCTGAGATTGACACTGAATAGTCACTGAAAAGACACTGCTATGAAGCTGGAGAATTCTTGATATTGTGAATTGTTAAAAACAATGAACAATTAAAAGAGGCCCGTATTACTTAACATTCTCAGTGTGGGAACAACAAAATTCCAAAGTAAGTGCCTTCTCTTTCTGCTTTCAGCCTGGCTCCCTAACCATCCTCGACCTGGATGGTCACACCCAGGAACTCCACCTAAGGTGAGGGAACTGGAGGCATCTGTTTACACGCCTGCAATTTTTTTGGAGACATCATGTAGAACAAGTAAAAACTACATTCAAATTTTCTTATCTACTCCCTTCAGATTTTCCCCCTCAAATCATTAAACAGCGCATCAACCTGTATGGTAACGCTTGATTTGAAGATTCACTTGAAGCTTTTTTCCCTTGTGCTGTACAGTAGGTTCTGATTAGTTATGTTTTATACACACGTGCTTAGTGGCTCGGTCGTGTGTGACCCTCTGGACCGTAGCCCGCCAGGTCCCTCTGTCCGTGGGATTCTCCAGGCAAGAACACTGGGATGGGTTGCCATTTCTTCTTCTAGGGGATCTTCCTGACCCAGGGATTGAGCCTGCGTCTCCTGCATTGCAGGTAGATTCTTTACCAGCTGAGCCATCGGGGAAGCCCATTTTATGTGCAGTAGTGTATACGTGTCGATCCCAATCTCCCAGTTCATCCCATCCCACCATCCCCCTTCCCCCGCTTGGTGTCCATACATTTGTTCTCTCTGTGTCCTTATTTCTGCTTTGCAAATAGGTTCATCTGTACCATTTTTCTAGATTCCATATATATGTTTTAAGCTTTTTTTAAAGTGGACACTTTTTAGTCTTTTTAAAGAAAATGTTGGTGAAACAGTCTTTATTACTTCTATTACTTCTTAGGAAGATCTTTTTTTTTTAACCTATTCTATGTAATAGGCATGAAATCTCAGCTTGGATAAACTTTGATGTTTGCTTCTAATGAACATTAAACTGTCATTAGTAGCTACTCCTATTTTAAATGTCCATCTATACACTGTGTAGAATTGCCTCAAATATACCAGTGTTTTGGGGGAACACTACAGTGAAAGGAACAGGTTACAATAACCTTCCCACCCTATAGAAAGGATCCTCTAAGTGAGCTCAGGCCATCTACTTAACATGGCCAACTTGGAAGCCAACTGCTCATGACACTTTCAGTTCATGCAGCTCTGTTGGGAGGTGGGGTCTCAACTGTTTTTTTTTCTATTAATCATCCTAAGAGTTGGTACACTTTTTTAATAGTTATTTATACTTAATTCATGCTGTTTAATCAGAATTTTATTAAGGTCAGGGAACTTTATTTAGGAATAAGCCATTTGTCTAAATAAGAGTACCAGCCTCCAGGTATAGCAAACACAACATCTGAAAGTATTACAATCTATATTTTGGGGACCAATTGCTATGTTTTATGCTCAGGTAAATCAGATATGTGTTCTGGAACTGACTGAAGACGTGTAAAAGTGTGGAAGCTTCTGTAAGTGGAAAATGGAAGCTTTAGCCAGGGTGAGCTGCCTCTCTGCCCCTCTCCACCCCTCTCCACTTGCTCTGAGAGCCTGACTTCCCTCAGTGAGAGTTAAGAGTGGACATGGGAGCTTATACATCCCAGAGTGGTGGAGTCCTACTGACCAGGTAACCTGTGTTCCGTTGTATCATTTCTTTTATGGTCACCAGCTCACTCCTAAGGACTGTGTGGAACCATGGTTTCTCACCTTTGGCTAATATGCTGATTTAACGGGACAAATGAACTCAAGGTTCCCCTTTCTCTACCCACCCCCACCCTATATGGAGGTCAAGCAAGCAAAAATAAACAGTATTATGGGCCATAATACTTTTTGAAGACACCTCAATAAGAAATAATTTATAATTTGTACTGGAAACTAATGGTAAACACCACTGTAAAACTGGATCATAGTAGCCCAGTATAGATGAAACTTCAGAAGTTAGTATTCTGACCTATACATCAGAAATAAATTACACAGCATTCTGGAAGAATTCACAATGGCATACAGTAAGTTTAGAAATAAGCTCTTTGCTCTGTGAATTTAATGAAGCATACAAGCTTCAACCTTAAAATTATTGTTTTAAAAAGATGATAGTTTCTAATTGATGCTGAATAGAGGTCAGAATAGTTGTTTCTGTAGGGGATGTGATGACCAGGAGGGGGCATGACGGAGCACGCTGAGGAGCTGGAAATGTTTTCCATCTGTGTGGAGAGTGGGGGTGTGGTTGTATATAAAAATGAATCAAGTCATTTGCTGAATTTGTACTTTATTTATTATATGTAAGATATATCTTCATATTGAAAGCCTCTAAACACAAAAGACAGAGGAGCTTTAAAAAAAGGTTAGGTTTTATAGTTTAAAAACTCATTAGATACCAAATTCCAGAGATAGATTATAGTTACATTGTAAAATGCTATATTTTTTGAGTAAAACTAATATTGACTTAAATGATGAATTTTAAAATGCATTTACTTATTGGTGATTAAAAATACTTAAGCAGAGTAGTATTTTAAGCCAGACAGAGCAGAGCAAAAGAAATTCTTGCTTAATAGATATATATATATACTTTTAAATTCCAGTAATATTCTTAAATTCCTGCTAAAAATATAATCAATATTAAAGTCAGTAAAATGCTTATTTTGACTGACGCCTGGATTATTTTACCACTTAACCTGGTTACACAGTGATTTTTTTTTTTCTGTCAGATATAACTGACAGTTTAGTCTTTAAGATAAATGAAGTGATAACTCACATTGTAGCATCCTGTGGAAAATATTCAAACTACATTTAAAATGCTTTAAAATGAAGACGTCTATTCTTCCACAAGAAATTGTTTCCGTAAAACTACAGGTTGGCTATGGCAATAGTAACTAAACTACATCCAACCCTGAAGGTAGAAAAATCCCTGAAAAGAAATACACAGCCTAGTGATAATATGCGACATAAAGATTACTTTCTTGTGTTAAAAAGCCTCCCATTTTGGAAAAATCCAAACCTTTCCATAGTTCCCTTATTAGGCAGTGCCACATAAAGTAACTTAGCTAACATGATGATGATCATGGCTTACGATTAAGTTGACAAACACCAATATATAGCTACACCAATATATAGCAGCCCTCTATGGATGTCGGTTATGATAATGGTTGCAGTTCCATTGAAGAATACTTGCTTACTAAGTTTGGTACAAAGCATGAACACTCAGGACAGATTGGCACAATACATGCAGTTCGGGAACTCTCTTCTGTCAAGCCAGTCATCACTGAATAAGCCATAGTCCAGTCCTGCTTCCTAAATCTTTCCTTGTATTATCATAGCTGATGATTAAAATGCTTCTCAAAATATCTTTCAGAGTAAGAAAAGTATGCTTACTTTAAAAAAAAAAAAAAAACCCATTCATCTGAATGCATGGTGGAAATGAGGCAGGATAGCCGAACCAGTGCCAGCTGGGAAAACATGGGGGATGGGCGGGAGGGGGAGCTGGCCCAGACTCATAGTGCTCATGGCTAGTGAGGGGTCTTGGGGCTGCTGCCCCAGACAGCCCAGCCTATGCGGCAGAGATTCCCCAGCCCCCAGGGCGAGACCACTACTCCCAAAGGCATTCTGGGTAGCAGGAGGGGGCAGCTGCCAGAAGCCCAACAGAGGGGAGAGGTCCAGAGAGGCAGGTAATATGTTCACAGCATCTGCAGCTAGCTCTTTGGGCAGGTTTACTTTACCTGCACCTCCCTTAGCCAGGTCAAAACCTGCATTGAGCTTGTGAGGTGACTGAGGCTCTTGCAGAGGCAAGTCCTCAAGCAAATTGGTACTGCAAAATCCTTTAGTATCTGTTTTGAGGGGCAGGCCTGCCAGTGGGGGGTATGAGGTAGAACCAGTGTTGTACTTGTGATTCTGGAGGGGTGCAGGGGGAGAGCTGGGGACTTCGCTGTATTAGGTCTGTCTCTTATACACATCTAGATGTGTATAAGAGACAGCCCTTAGCCAGGTCAAAACCTGCATTGAGCTTGTGAGGTGACTGAGGCTCTTGCAGAGGCAAGTCCTCAAGCAAATTGGTACTGCAAAATCCTTTAGTATCTGTTTTGAGGGGCAGGCCTGCCAGTGGGGGGTATGAGGTAGAACCAGTGTTGTACTTGTGATTCTGGAGGGGTGCAGGGGGAGAGCTGGGGGTGGCCATGGGGTGGAGGGGGGCCAGAAGCTCGGACAGCACTGGTATAGCCTGGGTGGGCTGCTCCAAGGCATTGAGGGTGTGTACCTCAGCTGGCAGGCTACTTGCAAGCCCATTCTGTGCAGGGGCCCCTATAGGAAAAGGAGACAGTGGGGCAGCCTTCAGTTGGAACTGGGGGGAGAGAGCGTGGAGAGTATTCAGAAGGTCTCCAGCCTGCAGGCTCTCCTTCATCAGCTCCTGTGGGTGGGTCTTCTTGGTGTGACGCGTGAGGTGGTCTTTGCGCCCGAATCTCTGGGCACAGAACTGACACAGGAAGTCCTTGCATCCTGTGTGGACCACCAGGTGGCGCCGCACATCCTTGCGGGTGTAGAAGCATCTCTCGCAGTGGTCGCACTGGTGCTTCTTCTCCTTGGCTCCGGTCGCGGGCTTCTCCTCCGCGTGGGCTTTGAGGTGGTCGAGCAGCACCTCAGTGCTCCCCAGCTCCAGGGCGCAGACCCCACAGGTGAGGTCGCCGCTGCCGGCCGCGTGGAGGGCCAGGTGCCTCTTGTAGCCCAGCAGAGTGTTGTACTTCTTCCCACACTCCTCGCACCCAAAGGCCATTTTGTTGGGGTCGTGCGTTTGGAGGTGGTTCTTCAGGTGGTCTTTCCGGTTGAAAGTCTTCTCACAATAAGCACACTGGTGAGATTTCAGGGGTGAATGTGTAGCCATATGCCTAGGGACAGACAGAAAAAATTCACAACAGACACAGTTTTTTAAGAGCCAAAGAAACATATAGCAACAATATTAACATGTTAGTAGTTTTCTCCAGGTGGCGGTTTATACATTTTAGTTGTTAAAATACTTTTCTATGTTTTCCAGATTTCTACACATAAACTTTATAATAAAAGAACAAGTACTACATGACGCGATGTAGCCGGCACACCTGTAAAGAACATGCATTAACTTATTTCCTAATCTACAGACAGATTTCTAAACACAAGTATATACAAGTATTTTAAAATATATGATCACGAAGAAATAGTTTTCAGGAAGGGGTTTAAATGACCATTCTATACTCTTTAAAATTTCTGAATTTCCAAAAATGATCCAATTTGCCTTCTACACAGAACTCTACAGCGCCCCCCACCCCCACCCCACTGTTACCGTTTCTAGCACAATCTCTGCTTTACCCTGATAGAAAGTTCAGGCCTTAGACATAATGCTAAAAAGACTATCCTTAACGTCAGAGAAAGTGTCTGTTATGTATTATGGACCCAGAATGGCAACCCCACCATGCGTTCTCTGAGCTTCACCCTCATGCCTCCCAGGAGAACGTCACAGTGAGGTCTTAAGTTTCTGTTGTTTAATACCTTCCAGTGAGCTCTCATGTCAGATGCATGAACCCCCTGTCTCCATTTCTTTAAGATCCCTCTTAGACGCTTCCAACTCACTTCCTAAAGGTCACTGGTAATTTCACTGGCAAAACTCAGAAGGACTTTCTCTAGAAGCACTAAGCTGCTGCCCATGGACACCGAGAGGGAACCAGACACCGACTGCGCACAAACAATGCTGAGCAACAGGGGCCGGCACAATAGGTATTTGGGGTCTGAGGTGATGCTGGTCTGAGTTCCAGATATATTTGAATACATTCACAGGTTGCAGAAAGGGCTTCTCGAGCTGGCTGGAGGGCAAATAACAAACTTGGCATTTAAACAATTTTCTCTCTGGGCCATTACTAGTGTTCAGGAACCTAAAGCTCTGTGACTGATCTTGCCCCTCTCTCCTTTTGCCTCTGTGGAGGATTTTTATCTGATCAGATCTCATTTATCAGCCATGGGTAGATCAGTGCCAAGTGAGAGGCTCTGGACCTGCTATTTCCTGTCCTGCTCTTGTCCTGTGAGAAAGGTTCAGGGGGACACAAGTCACATTTGAGCAGTAACACCACTTGTCACATCACATCCCACGAGCTTCCAACCGCTTGTCTTTTACTTTTTCCTTTGCCTGGCATCCAGTTCTTCTCCATGCAATTTACTCCTCACTTGCTCACGCAACAATCCCAGTCTAGAACATGATCACCTCAGAGCTAGAATGACTGCCACGTCTTGCTGCCCTCCCTAACTTCTCTTCTCACCTCACAGCCCAGGAAACCACCACTTCCTGTCTGTCCTGTAGCTTCCAAACCACCACCATCTCTGGGTGTCACCTGGGCCACGCCAATGAGCTTAGAATGCTTCCAGGGTTAACTGCTGACCCCGGGACTTCTGTCTGCCTTGCCAAGTCGTCTGTTCCTGCCTTTGGCTGTCTAACTGCTTTCATCCTTCGCTGTATTAGGTCCCATGTGCTCTTTCTAGTTAAGCAAGTCAGTTACTTTCTTCTTCAACCTTTGCTTATGAAATGGAACTTTTATGTGGCAACTGAGACACAGGATGGAATGCTACCCTTAAAAAAAAGGCATCCTGCCCTCTTCCCTCCCTTTATTAGATCACTGCCTCAGGCCAGAGGGCAAGACATGCTGGTGGCTATGGCAGCGAAGGCCATCCTTGCAGAGAGTACACTGCTTCGCTTTTTTGCCTCTCTTCACACCCTCAGCTGAATCAGTTGTTTCCCTTGCTCAGAACTACCAGCTCCTAAATATTGCTTATTTAGTGCAGTTTACCACAGTAATCCCACCTAATTCCTGTCATTCCAGTAATCTGTCGGCGCCACTGTCTGTTCCAAATATTTATCTCCTATATGTATTTTGGTCTTTCCCCACAGTTATAGTATCCTCACTCTGGCTTAACTGCAGCTAACCCTGCCTTTGATGTTCGGGTAAGGATAATTACTGTGTACAAATAAGAGAAGCGTACTGCAAAACAGGAAGCCTTTGCAACAAAACTGGTGCATACAGTAGGCACTCAATACTTATATTTATGGCAACTAGAGATTGGCCAATGTACAGAACACATTTGAATTTTAAGCACTCGTAGGCTTATTTGAACAAATCAGCTCATCAATGATCTATAACAGGGCTACTCATAAGGGCCAGGAACATAACTTATTTCTCTAACTCTCCCCAGTGCCTTCCTCCAGAAGCACTCCCAAATTTGATCATAAGGTGGCCTGTGCTCATAGCTTACTCAGATGGAAGTTGTCTCTCACTCAGTTCTCACCCTCACTTATGCACTTATCTGCTGGTCTGAAAGTTACAGTTCGTTACATGAAGACTAGAGGCCAAAGGTGCATTTCCCTTAACCAGGTATCCAGACAGGCATGCGTTCATGTGTGTACAGCTGAGTGTATGGTATACAAAGCACACGCACAGCATTCACTGTCAATCAGCCTACCGTGCAACATATTCATTATGAGTATATTTTGAAAAATCCTTTACAGGCAGAAACTACATCTCATATACCATTTCTCTCATGGAAGTAAGACGATCAAGAAATAATTCAGACTAAATGTTTTTAAAAAGGGCCTATCTCCGCAAAGTAGTTTTTACCCTTTGTTGAATCCCTCCCCTCCATCCTCACTCTCGGGGCCTGGAGAGGCTCTCCGTATTTCATATCTGGACTATTACAACAGATTGTACATCAGTCTACTTGGCTCTTCCCTCTTCTCCAAATTACTGCCACAGCCATCTTTCTAACATCCTGATCAAATCATGTTGTTCAGTCCCTACACTCCTCAGAAGAAAACAAGCCTTTCAGGACAGTAGACATGGCCTGTTCTGAGCGGCTACCCTCTTGCCTCCAGGTTGGGTCTCACTCCGAATCCTCTTCCAGCAAGCCCCTCTGTCCACATGTGCTTCCCCAGAACCTCCTCTCTGTCTGCCTCCCATTCATTCTTCTTATCACAGCTAAAGACTACCACTCTGATGAGCCTCCCTAGGTCTCACCAAGCAGTGGAGAACAACTTCCACCACGTCCACAGCTCTGTGATTAAAGCCCTTGGATTACATTTTAATGGTGTTTCCATGACTATCTCCCCGGCCATAGGTCTTCTCATCTTTCTGTTCTTAGGCCTGGCTTATTGTAGGAACACAAGACATACGTGTTGAAAAAGTGAACTGAACACTGCAGAGCACAACTGTCGTATAAAAACCATAGTAATCATTGGAGATACAGCCTTAAAGGCTAAAGGGCATCCGCTTTCCCCTGTAGCGTCCGGTCTGAGGGCTAGCAAAGCCTTTAAAAGGTATGTGGAAGAGCACATACCTTTTCTGAAGCCTCTCACCTCATTAATTTATATCTGGAAATGAAGGCTTTGCCACAGTCTGGCTGCAAGCACTTGTAAGGTCGCTCCCTGGAGTGGGAATAACTGTGGATAGTGAACTTCTCCAGGGTGAGGAACGTCTTGCCACATAACTGGCAGGGGTAGGTAGCCATGGATTTTGTCTCTCACACTTTCCTTTTCAGATGCGCTGACCAAATGCTGTGCCATTTAAGTGCAAATAGAAGGACAGGACTGTGCTGAGCACATCAGCAGAGCCCCAGCAGCCGACCGCCAGGCCCAGGGGGAGGCAGCGTTGTGGTCCCCGACCTGGATCTACCCAGACATGGGCCTCTGGGTTACCACTATCTCTGCTTCCTGCATCCTACATCCCAGTTTCCACGCGGTCTCAGGCTGAGAGGAGCAAGTCTGAGGCACAGATGATGTTCCCGAGGAGAAAGGCAGACTGCATCACTAGAGCTGGGGCACGTCCTGGGTCACCAGACTGTGGAGAGAAGAGGAACAGTTTCTGCGCATTAGCCGTCGGCAAACCATGCTTCTCGTCCACCCGTTCAGCATCGACTACCTGGACTCAACGTGTTCCTTTAAATGGCTCTAATGTGGCACACCTCTCCATCTTCCCCTGTGCTTTAACAGGTCCTTCTGCATATGGATGCACCTGTCTGTGCTTCTTCAAAGTGGCAGGAGTCAACTGCACAGTGTTCTGATGGCGGATGAAGCACACTTTCCCTTGTGATAGAGACAGCTATTTCCACAGACTTGGTATCATCTACTTCAAGCCGTGATTTCAGGTCAGTGTGAAGTTCAGTCTGCCAATTCAAAGGGGGAAAATAAAACACAAGCACACACCCCCAGTGTGCGTGAGTGTCTTATTGGTACAGAAAAGAGAAGCATCCTCGCTTATTCAAACCATTGGCTATTCCTCGTCACTCACTGTTGGCAGAACATAAGTTGTTTATCACACCTGTTTAAACTTCCAGGGGATGAGACGAAATCATTTGTATATATCTAAGTTGATTTGTTTGTGAGGTTACGGTGCAGAAGGACTCAAGTCTACGACGTAAACAAAGTGGGAATAAAGCTAGTTTCATTCACTGAGGTGTTGCCTTTGAAGGGGAGACGAGATTCACACACAGATAAGAGCGATGACGGCTGGGGCACAGCTCAGCACATTCTGGTATGCAGGCACCATCTTCCAGGAAACCGTCCTCTCCTCTTTTTCCCTTTAGTCTGTGGGAACATTTCCTCATTCCCCAGCCCCACCCGGCATGGGTGCAGGGGTTGGGGAGCTACCTGCTGGAAGGCCACTCCTAGGAGACGGGCTTGCCACCTTAGCCTGTCTGCAATCCCAGTTCTTACCATCCTTGCAACCCAGGCAGATCACCCAAGTCCAGGCTTTTCTTTTTCTGCCAACAGACCCATCACTTGGCAGCCTTAAGAGTCCAAAACAGCATCATGAACACAGCATCAACAACAACACAGGAAAAGCCTGGCTACCTCGAACCCCATGCTATTCTAGCGAAAGAGAATTCTCACGCAACGGATGTTAACCGTTCAAGTGCCGATACTTTAAAAAAAAAAAAAAAAAGGCATACTGTCTGCTTACATTAAACACACTGGAGTAACGTCTGCACACAGGCCAGCCTTTTTTGAACTTTGTCAAGTGAGCGAAGCATGTGTGTGAACCTGACCAATCTCAGCAGGCCTTCGAGGCGTCTGGTCCCTGCAGTCATTCATTTATTGCCAACTCTTTTAGAGCTGCTCTTTACCGCTCAGTTAATTTTTACTTACCTCTGAAGCTATTTTCAGATCAGAAAGCTGGAGTCTAGCTAGCTGAAGTTTTACTATAGTAATAGTTCAAGCATCTTTATATTAGCACCTAGCACACGCACACAGACAAACACACATTCCTTTTTTAAGGGGAAAAAACTGCAGGAAACTTTTCATGTTCCTCATCAACTAGCTCAGATGTTTTTCATGCCTGGTCAGAGTTCACAAGGAACCGGCACCGGGCAGATGCCCCTCACTGTCCTGCCCCACCTGCTCGGAACCTTCAGAGCTGACGTGCGCACTTTGACCTGAAGCTTCGAGCACTGATCCAAAGCTGGGGACACCGGCGTTCTCAGCCAGCATCTTGGCACCAAGCCTCCTTTCTGAGGCTTGGTGCCAAGCCTCCTCTGGGACCAAGGATGATCTGAACTGAGCCCCTGTCCCGGCCCCGTCCAAGCCCCTCTCCTCCAACTCCCCATTCCCTCACCGTGCGCCAGTTCACCCCGTGGCCCAGCCTCCAGGCATCCCAAGCACCCTGGCCACAGACAGAGTAATTCCTTCCAGGAATTCTATCCTGTGTGGCCGAGTTTCTGCTGCCAGGATTCATGGTGTGTCCTACTTCTCCACCCAGCCTGAGTCTGGCCATAACACTGGCCCAGCCATAAAAGGCACAGAATTTATCATCATCATTAAATATACTCATTCACTTGAGATTGCTGTGTTTTCCAGGTCTATTTTAAGAGATTAAAATGTATACACAATATGAAGCTTGAAATTCATTTTTTTTTTCTTGTTCTCTTTATAGCTGAACTCAAAATAGCATTAGTCACTCAAGAGAAGGAGCTGGTCTGGTGGTGAGATTTTATATTTTCTCATCTACACTAACCCCCCGCATATATACTCTAAATTGATTCTAACTCCTGAATTTATGAGAAATGACCAGTGTCCAACAGAACTTTCTGTGATGGAAATGAATGGCTACTGAACACTCAAAATGTGATGCTGAGAAACTGACATTGTCATTTAAGTAGCCCCACA
This sequence comes from Oreotragus oreotragus, assembly GCA_006410675.1. Lineage (NCBI taxonomy): Eukaryota > Metazoa > Chordata > Mammalia > Artiodactyla > Bovidae > Oreotragus > Oreotragus oreotragus. Next base: position 224,959 of record SJYX01008962.1, read on the forward strand.
AAGCTAGTGGCTGCTGTGCTGGAAAACAAAGGAGCCACAGGAGGTGAAGGTAAGGGTAACACTTTCCTCCAGACACAACTAGGCTCTGATTCGCCCTCATGCATTTCCCTGAAGCACAGCATATCCAGCTCCAGTCATTTGTTATATGAATATAGTAGACAGATTCCCTGGTTCAAATTCCAGCTCATCCATGTGTTAGCGCATAAGTTTCAGTTGCCTCATTTGTAATATTTACTTGATGCATGTAAATGAGCCAGCGGGGACAACCAACTGAAACAAGATGGATTTTGAAAGCACTCTGCAATCTAAAAACACACCATACAAATATATGGTAGTATTTATAAACACTAGGATTAAAAGTAGAAACCATCAGCTGCAAACTGGCACACAGTTTGAACCGCTCAGCTACGGATGTAATGGAAAAGAGACACACGTTCTCTCCCTGCATATACTTTATCATCCGTTACTCATAGTTGGAGGAGCCAGAAGCCTGGATAATACACATGCTCAACACACACAGGACATATGAAGTTGCAAGTAAAAACTGGCCCGAGGTCTTTGTTTCTCAACAGATACCAATGTTTGCTCACCAACACACCAAGAATACAAAGGAAAAATCAGATTTTTTCAATTAAAGAAAAAGTACCTGCCCGTTAGCATTGAATAAAGCTTCCCAAATCCACTTTCCAGTCACTTTCCTAGATTCAAAAGTCCAACAAATTGTTGTAGATGTCACTACATTTCCCTCGGGCCTTCAAAGACGGTGGGTATACAATCAAGACATTTTAGACATGACTATACAGTATTTAAATGTGAGACATTTCCTCCAACTCTTTTCCCATTAAACTTGCAGAGAACAACATAACATTAAGTCACATAAATATTTTTACACTTATTTAACTTACTGCATTAATGTCTTTGCCCAAGACTTTTCTTATCTTTTTGAGTTTTAGGTCTCTGTGTTAAATACACCCAGTCTAACCCCACGTGCAAAACTGGTCCTCAAATGTTGAACTCAATTACTTTATGACAGCAAGCATTCCTTAGTTTCTTCAGGAAGGCTTTTTATTAAACGATGTATTCAAATTCACTAGTAGTTATATCATTTCATTCACCATAATTGTGTATTTCATTAATATGGATCTTCAAATATATAAATATTTGCACTATTTTCATGATATAATCACAAACTTCTATAAACATAGCCTTTCTTAGCAGATTATAAATTCATTGTGGCTGAGGATCAAAGCCCAGCTATTTTTAAAAAATAAGCTGTGTGGATAATACAACATCTCCCATCACCATGTACTTGATCAGTACTGGCTGGCTGCTGCTGATTCCAATCTTTCCTTGAAACCTGATGAGCTCTGGCCACACCCTTAAAACAGACTTGTGATGAACTTTCTATTATTTGGCCAACTGCCAACAATCCTAAACAGAGAACTAACAAAGGGATGGTCCCAATGATCATCAGTCTGCCCTGTGATCTGACACACAGATTGAATTTGAGTCTTAAAAATGGTAATATTTCAGCACCTGTCACCCTGGAAAGAGAGGAAGTCTTCCCCCAAAACATCTCAGGACATAATTTTCAATCCCCTTGATTCTAAAAATACTGAGTGAGTGATACAGATCTGCCTGTATGCCAAAGAAGGCTTGTGCCATCTGCTTCATTCTGTTCGTGCTGATTATTTTGGGGATGAGAGAGGATCAGATTGGAATAAGAACATATATATATGGCAACAGCCAGGAAGGACTGTGTTCCCTGAGGGCTGGTGGTATACGGTGGTGGAGGGGGAGGTCACAGCACAAGTGGAGCTCCAGGACGTCCCCAGTGTGCGTAACACAATCAGCTAATGGGGGACGAATGTTTTACAACATTCTTAAAATAAACTATGACTGCTGGCTTCTATTTCCATTGTCCCCAGTGACACAATGCAAGGCCCATTTCTGGGAGGAAATTGAATTTCCATTTTTAGTCTTCCAACATGGGTACTCTTAAGGTTTTTTTTTTTTTTGACTCCATTCATCACCACTCCTTGTGGATAAGACGGTTCTAAACATTTCTTTTCCATGCATACTCCTGAAACCTAGGATGGCTTTTATAGAAATGTGTTAAGGTCAGTTTTAAAAGTTCTGTTTCTTCTTATACTCACACAATATGAAACAGCCAATCATGGAGCAGGACAGGTGGAAATTCCCTGTTTATTTGGCTCCAGGAGGCTTCTAGAGAGGTGCTGCCCTCCATATTTGAAGGACTCTAGTAGCAAGTCTCTATCATGAAAAAGCCATCCAGAAACATCAGCAGGAAGATTATCAGAACTTCCAGGTGGCTGCCACTGCTAACTTTCTGTTATGCAGATACACTGTGAAATGTAATAGGTCTTGTACCTGAGCAAGGAGAGGCCAGAAGAGGTGGGGCTCATTATCTAATTAGTAAAAGGGGAGCTCCCAGGGCTAGACTCATAACTTGGCTGAGGATTATAGATGCGAGGCCTGTTGAGTCCCCTACCAGATGGCTGTGGCTGGGTTTTCAGCCTTCACTAAGAACGTAGGTGTTTTAAGTGGGGCCCATGGCAGACCTTCCAGGGCCCATGACTGAATTCTCCAAAATTCTGTGGAAAATTTGGAGGCATGTGTATTGCAGTTCTTGTGAGGAGAGGGATCACAGCTTTCTTCAGATTTTCTAAGGGATTCTAGATTTAAACAGATTAAAGGACACTGACTTAGATGACAAAAGAGAAAAATCCCTCTTTGTACCATCAGTTCAGTTTGACTCTTCACAAAGTCAATGACAGTTCCTAAGGCACAGGCCATATATTTTATGCCTCAATCACTGCATTTTATCAGGTGAAGGTTAAAAAAAGGAGGGTAGGGTAGGGCGCTATAATAATGTTCTTTGGAAATTCAAGCAATAAACACTGTACAAATCTCATTTCAAATAGGGGTACAGATGATAATATAATAGATCCTATCATGTAAGACAGGCCTACCTTTTGACTAGAGGGCAGGATGCCTTCCAAATCACAGGGATTCATTTGTCAGCATCTTTAAAAATCTGTTATCAAAGTGTGTATGTGTGTGTGCATCCTCAATAAAGTACTAACAGACCGTCATTAAAATCCACAACACCTGAATTGACATACCACTTGGAAGAAGCTTCCTGGGTAGGTTGCGTTCTAGGCTGGACCCTCAAAGCCTGTCACCCGGCCATGTCTGCAGACCTCTGCCCCACAGTGGCCCAAAGGCAACTGAGGCTGCAGATCAACCCACTGGCTATTTGCTTAACATGCTCAACATCACTCATGCTTCTGTCTTTTCCACACCATGCCCCTTCCTGGACTGTCCTGCCACCCAGGATCTACCTGGCCAACTCCTGCTTCCCTTGTCATTCCCGGGCAGAGGAATGAGCGTCTCTTCCACATGGTGAGATAGTGAAATGGGGAGACCACTGAGGAAGCGATTACCAAAGTCCAGGTGAGCCCACAGGGGACTCGGGCTAAGGTGGCCGTGGTGGAGGTGCCGAGCACGGAAACCCAGGTTCAGAAGGTTTGGTGAGAAACTACTTCCACAAAGGGTTCCTCTGTGTTCCCTCCAGAACTACTCAACACCGGGTACACATGCCCACTTTGAACGTTTGAGACAATCTGCTCTTGGTGGCGGGAGGCACCGGCTCTTGCCCCTTTCCACCCCTGCCCGTTCTGCTGTGGGAAGTGCCAGGCACAACGAGGCCCCACCTCCCTGGCCTGCCAAGCCATCAGCTTTGCTGCCTACTGACTCTTTTATAAACTGTCACCTGGAGAGACTTCATTTTGTTAACCCATGACTAAGCTCTTATTTTCTTAGAAATGAGGCCTAAAATAAGCCAGAATGCTGAAGTGAATTGTTTATCTCATATTTAGAGAGAAAATTATACCACAGCTTCAGAACATCAAATCTATGCACTAAGAAAAATATGAAAAAGGACAGGGTGCTAACCTTCTAGTCACAAGTAATGGTAATAATGTTGAATTAAAGATGGTAAACTGAATTAAAGTATGCAGCTTCAGCCTCTCCTGAAACTCTATTAAAACAGTATTAATAAAAGTGTCTAATGGTGTATGATGTCTATCTTCTTTGTGAATTGTACCTTTTATCATTAAAAATATCCATCTTTGTTTCATTTAAAATAATTAAAACTGTATTAATAAAAGTGTCTAATGGTGTATGATGTCTATCTTCTTTGTGAATTGTACCTTTTATCATTAAAAATATCCATCTTTGTTTCATTTAAAATAAATAAATTAAAAAAATAGTATTAATGAGATTTTTTTTCCCACAAAAAAACACAGCCTAAGATAACAGGAAAGGAGAAAAGAGCAACAACATTTTGGAAAGTAGGAAACAAGTAGGAGCTGATTTAGCCGTCCCAAGAAAGCTGAATGCTAAGGCAGCGATGGAAAGCTATGAAGCAACCATCAAAAGGCTCAAATTTAGGCACTAGGAACTTCTGGAAGTGGGGATACATGTGGGCACAGAAACAGAAAGAGTGGTTTCAAGTCTGGCAGTGCATTCAGCCCTCTGACCCTCTCCCGACAGAGGGTATGAGAAGTGGGCACTGTGCTGACACAGGGCGAATTAAGTGGAAGTTTGCATACTTCCCCTATTTGGCGATCAGAACAATGGCAGCCAGGCCTATTATACTCTCCAAGACAGGAGACTGAAAGAGTCTTCTCTGGGAAAGCTGACTAGCCCAACAGAAAAGAGCTCACGACAAGGACAAATGGCGGTCCTGAAGGGTTTACCCGTATTACCCTACAACGAAGCCCTTGTTGACAAAGCCTATCTAAGTACACAAAGCTCCCATCTGCTTTTTTATGGCTCCACTCACAAGTCAGGCAGCTGAGGATCACCAGAAATCAGAGGCAAGCACCTACTAGGAAAAACCGACACAGAACAAACAGAAAAAAGCAGCTAGGTTAAAGAAGAAGAAGAAAAGGACTGTATGGAGAAAAAAGAAAACTTTAGAAACAACTAGCATTAATATTCTAGAGAGAATCGAGAGATCCCTAAACGAAGAACAGGATTTAAAAAAAGAAAACAACAAACAGTAACAAAAAGGGCAGTGACGAGGGCAAGACCCCAGGAGCAGGGGTGGGCAATTGAGTCAAGCTTGCTGGGGGAACATCTGAGAATCTGCCATTTGAATAAACTCCTGATGACTCTAAGGCACCGTTATGTTTGCCACTGGGGCCTCTTTTGAGGGTACCTGCTATTTTTACATCTTTGCTAGTTCCAGTGCTCACCTAGGGATTAGCACCATGAAACAATCACAGCTAATATAACCCAGGGACTAACTAAGAGTAAAATCATCCATAGGTTAAATGGTTAAAATATATATTATTAGACTAAGAAGCAGAAAAGAAGAGATCATTTTTAAGTTAATGAAACAGTTTAACATCTTTCCTATACGAAAAAGGTGCCTATTTATCACCGTTTCTTGTTAAAGATTTGTATTAGAAGTGGTTCACACAATAAAGCAATAAAAAGACAACACTGGGATAGAATAAACATTTCGATATTTACAGATGACTATACAGAAAACCCCAAAGAATCCACACATAGAATGTGAGAATTAGGAAGTCTGACAAGATATTTGGTTACAAAAGTCAAAATACAAAATCAATTGCATTTCTAAATGCCAGCAAACGAATATAATTTAAAATTAATTAGCCACAAAGCAAAGATATCTAAAGTAAGTCTAACCAAAGATAAACAAAATAATTATAGAGAAACTATAAAATTCTACTGAAAGACATGAAAGAAAACCTAAATAGAGAAACATACCATGTTCATGAATAGAGAAATACAGATAGTAGTATTGTAATACTTAGTTATCTATTTATCTTCATATTAATATACTGATTCAGTGACGTTCTAATAAAAATTCAACAAGGTTCTTTGTTGGAACTTGACAAGATCGTTCTAAACTTTTATATTGAGGAGGAAAAATCAAGAGTAGTCAAGACTTTCCCCATTCAACTGGACCATACTTATCATCCTATAAACTGATCAAAGAGGAAATGGTGAAAGATAACACATAAAAACATTTTTTAAAAAGCTACAGTATTTAAGGCAGTGTGATATAACCATAGGATTAGACAAGTGGACCAATGGGAGTAGAATGAATAGCCTAGAAACAGATCCCCTTTTGTATGGAAACTTAATATACAACAGGGCTGGCACTGCAATCACTGGGGAAAGCACAGACTACTTAATAATTGGTTATCCATAAGGAAACTGGATTCCTACCATATATCTATATAAAATTAATCCCAGAAAGATTACAGATTTAATATTTAAAACAAAGCTTTAAACGTTTAAACCTTCAGGCAAGAAAAAATAAAAAGGTATTTCACAGAGAAACTCAAATAGTCAATAAAACAAATGAAAATATGTACAATTTTATCCAGGTTTCATCTCTTGTTCCGTCACTAAAATAATTTCCCTTATATATTTTTGGGAAATCTTTGGGTCTTCCCTCTTCTTGACTGGCAAAGCTTCAATCCTGATTAATTTAATCTGGGACCAGCTCCACCCTACCCCTGGCACACTGTATGCCTCTGTTTCCTGCCTTTCTTTCTTTTCTTGTGTCATGCACTTATCATATCTGACATTTTTTATTTCTTAACACACAGCACCCCCCCAAAAAAAACAGAAAGTCAGGCAAAACCAAGTCAGGCAAAACCAAGTAATGCCCAGTGGAAGGGAAAGAGACAACACCCAAGACTGGAGTGAGGCTTTTTGCATTCGAAGACGCTCTTTTCCTTAGGAATTAAGATATGATGCAATTAAACTGCTCTATAAAGACTCACACATGAAAAAAAATGAAAACAATCATTGAAACTCAGAATGGGTAAGAATTTATCCAGATTTCATCTATCCGTCCACCATTAGAATAATTTCCCTTATACATTTACCCTATGATTGTTGATGGAATAACTTCTCTTACTTGGGGGATAAGGAGAAGTTTCATGGAGAAGCCAAAGCTGAGCCGGCAACTTTACCTGGCATTCCAGGGGAAGTGGTCTATTTCAGGCCAAGGGAATGAATCAACACAAGGTACATGAAAGTAACTACTTCAGTATGACTAGAAACTAATGTAAACATGCAGGCTCCGGAGATAAACAGGTTGGAGAGACAGAGACCAAATCCTGAAGTGTTAGTGATGTACTTGCTCTGTTGCTCTGAGAAGGTGGGCTTTTTTGCTGTAATATTTTAGCCGACTGACTAACCTACTTAGTCAAGGGACTAACTCCAGGTTTATGTGGAGGTAAGAGTGAGAGATAGAGAAAGAAATAATAGAAACAAGTAGAAAAATGCCAATGAAACACTGTATCAACAGGAATAGGAGGTAGTGATGGGAAAGGCATAAATGGCACAAGAATCTAAGCCTCCAAGAGCTACAAAAACCAACAGGAGCCAAACTGCAAGGGGCAGGGAATCCCAGGACTAGTGACCAGGGAGTGGGGCAACAGGAATCTACTCTAGTCAGCTCCTTTATCCACAGGAGATACGTTCAAGACCCTCAGTTGATGCCTGAGACCACTACCAAACCTTATGTTTTTTTCCTATACATACATACCTGTGACAAAGCTTGATTTAGAAATTAGGCACAACTAGGAATTAACAATGGTAAAATGGAACCATTATAACAAAACACTGTACTCAAAGTTGCATGAATGGGGTTCCCCTCTCTTTCAAAATATTTTCCCCAAATATCTTATTGTACAAATGTAATGTGTTTTTCTAAGCACTTATCATGAACCGCAGCCCTAATGTTTGTGGTTTGAAGTGCAACAGCAAAACTAGCACAATTTTTTTTCCTTCCTCCCAATTTCAGACAGAAGATTCCATCTTAACAACCTAAGCATATGACTTTTCTCTTTATGAAGTTATAAGTTTCATCTTTTCACTTAAAGGAAGCACTTTATGGCTTCTTGTTGGCTCATCCAAATTGCCAGCATCATCACTTTTGTGCTTATTAAGTCAAACAAGGGCTACGTGAACACAGGTAACTCATCCACACAGCCGGTCTGATAACTGAGCTGGCAACTAATGACCACCAGGCAGGATAAGCTGGGAGAAGGAGAGTCGCGTTCGGGGTAGGATGAACAGGCTGGCACCACCATTTCACCATGCTACTCAGAATGGTGTGCAATTTAAAACTGATGAATTACTTGTTCCGGAATCTTCCATTTTCAGACCAAGGTTGACTGTGGGTAACTGAAATCGTGGAAAAGGAAATCTCAGACAAGGAGGGACCACTGTAGTCAAATAAGAATTTAGAAAAGTTTAAAGGAAAGAGGAGGAGAGTGATGGTGGAGAGGGAAAGATAGATCAAGACACAGAAGAAAAACCTAGAAAAACCAGGAATTTGGAGTTTGGTTTTAGCTGTGTTGAGTTTAACGGTACCTAATGGGTATTTGGGGCTTCCCTGGTGGCTCGGTGGTAAAGAACCCACCTTCCAATGCAGAAGACCCAGGTTAGATCCCTGGGTCAGGAAGATCCCCTGCAGAAGGAAATGGCAACCCACTCCAGTATTCCTGCCTGGGAAATCCTATGGACAGAGGAGCCTGACAAGCTACAGTCCATGAGGTCACAAAGAGTTGGATACGGCTGAATGATTAAACAGCAGCAGCAGCAGCAGCAGCAGCAGCAGCAGCAGCAGCAGCAGCAGCAGCAGCAGCAGCAGCAGCAGCAGCAATGGGTATTCAGGCCAGCAAGGAGACCTCCAGAACAGAGGAGGTGCTGAGGTTATCTTCCAACTAAGTAACAGCCAACGGTACCCGTGGCTGCAGGGAAGTGGATACTATTCTGAGTCTGGCTTCTATTAATGACTTTATAAACTATCCTGGGCTCTGTGTGGGTGTCCTTAGTCTGTCAGTAGCTCACATGCTCAACCTTGATCATCCGTGTTGGTCTTCCCCGGAGCGGTCTGGGGTGTACAGTGGGGAGTCCGTTTGTTTTCTCTGCAACAGGCTGCAGCTAGACTGATCCCCTCTTAAAGAGATCTGCTCTGCACTGTGGGGCCTGAGGGAAGCAGGCTTGTAGGGGCATGTAATTCTCAGAGGCTTCAAGAACAGAAGCCTTCTGCCTTTAAATTCCCTCAGTTCCTCTTAGCTGAGACAGTGCAGTGACAAGTCCATGGTGATAAAAAGAAGCAAAATGAGAATTCAATCTGCATTTTAAAAAACTTGATGAGATGTTCCAAATAATTTCTAGATGGTGATAGTACAAACCAAGACCCTAACAGCTCAAAAATCCTGTCTGGTTGCCCACTTTCTCCTACTAGAAGAGGCAGGCCTTTTTCTTTTCTAACAGAGAGCCTTTTGTTGTTATGATGTGTTTAGCAGATGGAAGATAACATGTAACTGATTTTGTCAAGACTAGCCACTCTACACAAAGGTGGAGAGAGGCACAGGCAGACACAGAGAGGAACGCCTGTAGCTCTGCCTTGACTGGGAGGGGAGGAAGCCCTGGAAAAAGCATAAGCCCAGGAGTATGAGCCTCAGTAAGCCCAGAAGACTGAGAAAAACCAAACCACCAAGGGCAAAAGGGGACTGTTGAGCGGAAGCCTGGCTCCCAGAGGTGTCACGCGGAAGCAGCCTGTAAGCACACCACTGCCTCCTGCGCCTGTAAGGAGCGGAAGCAGGGGGCTCACACGGCTCAGGGGCCCCCAGACAGGGCCAAAGCACCTCGACGGGATGGCCATTCAGCTTAGCATCCATCAGGCTGAGGAGAGGGAAAGGAAATATCTTTACAGAATCTGAACTCCTCCCCATGCCTCCCCGACCGACCTCTTACACAGTGTTTTTAAATATGAACATTTAGGAAGAAACAGACAAAGGTCGCCAAGCAAGCAAAATAGGTATGTGCATCCCGAGAGGCAAGCGCGAGGCCCAGGCCTGCTTCTCAAGCCGAGATGGGACGGAATGTTTCAGGAAGACTGTTAATGAACTCTAGGTAGCACGTTGGGGGAGGTGGGGGAGGGGTGGAGCGCAGACTTGAAATCCAGACAAGAGCCTCCGGTATTAGAAGAAGATTTTCTAGTCATTAAAGTCAGTGGCAGGGATACTCCTTTGTGACAGCTGGAAATATATCCCCCTCCTCCCTCCCAACAAAGCTGCGACTACCCCCCTTGACGGCCTTTGGGGTGTGTTTCTATAGCTGACAGTGGCGATCTTTCCTAGGACTCTAAGAGTAGGCCGCCGAGGAACCCAACGTACCTAATTACCGGCCGGGCCTATGGTCCTAACACGGTGCCTATTCTAGGGAAGAGAAAAGCCCAGTTCCTTCCCAGGAAGTGTGTGAGGGCAAAGGCTCACGCTGAGAAAAGAAACAAGGAAAGCGCACGAGTCCCAGGGGCGATAGGAGGCCAGATTCCGGAGTTCAAATCTCTGGACGGAACCTTGAAGGTTACAAACTGTGATCAGGAAAGCATGCTCCAGACTTGAGTGGATGGTTTTGTCCTAAAACAACAGTCTCTAAATTAAAAAAATTTTAAAAAGGCTGAAAGTGTAGAAAACAATGTGTCAGCAAAGGGCCGCTGGGGGCCAAGTTAGAGAGGACTCTGTTTTTTCGCTCTGAAAATCTGTACTTGCTAAGTTTTCATAATTTTGACTACCCACGCTGNAAAAAATTTTAAAAAGGCTGAAAGTGTAGAAAACAATGTGTCAGCAAAGGGCCGCTGGGGGCCAAGTTAGAGAGGACTCTGTTGTTTCGCTCTGAAAATCTGTACTTGCTAAGTTTTCATAACTTTGACTACCTACGCTGGGTTTAGAGCAAATCAGGTGAAGAAAAGGGAGACGGTCTATTTCAGGCCAAGGGAAGACCAAGTGAGAGCAGAAGGGCCTGGAGCAGGGCAGGGCCGTGCGGATCCCGCGTCTAGTTTGGCTGGAAGGCAGGTGTGAGCGCAAGAAGAGCTGGAGCCGGGCCTATAAAGGAGGCGGTGCCCTGAACACACTGGGGGCGGGGCCGGGGCCGGGGCGGCGCGCCAGGCAGAGGCGCCCGGGGGCCAGAGAAAGGGAAGATGTTGCACGGAGAGACTGCCGAGCAGAAAAAAGTCACAGTGATGACGGACTCCTCCCTTAGGGATAATGTATAGCACACGAAACAGTACTGTTCGCAAAACCTAAATGGTTCCTTTTTCTTCCCCACAAGGAAGTCCTGAGACCTAATCTGATTAACTGTATGGACACAAACGTAACCGGCAGTTTTAAAAGACAATTTACAGCTTTCTCCGCCCCCACAAACATTTTCAATGGATGAACATCCAGAACTCACCTGACCATAAATTGTGTACACAGTCAAGGGATAAAGAAGTAAACCTGCTGCACCCACGCCAACGCTCACTCCCCTCCCTCCAGGAGCAGAGGGCTGCCCACCTTTGCGGCCACCTGCCTTATTTATGGGACAGAGTCACTACCCAGTGCTTGAGTGAGCACTTTCTCTTTGCCTTCCACAGCACATCCCATAAATTCAAAGGATGCTAAGGAGATTGGTCACCCAGAAACACTTGGTTAGACATATAAAAATATGTATCCCTATTCCTTTAAGACGACCCCCGGTTTCTCATTTTGTCTTTGTAAGGGGATAGACATTTCCTCACATTTCCAATTTAAAAGGAAACGGGATTGGAGACACAAGGCGGTAACTTTTGCAAGTTACCGCACTGCCTTCTCTGAAAGGGAGAAAGGAATGTTGAGGAAATGGGAGAGAAAGCTTAAAAAGAGTGGAACACTAATAAACAGGGCCTCCTCTCCTTTTCACCTTAAGTCTTTTCTCTCCCCCATTCACAGCTTTAGGTCCTTTGTTTGTTTAACAAACCATTACAATCATAGCTGGTTCAATGGGGAGGAATGTGAACCTCTCTAAGTAGCTGTCCTGGCAATCCACATGTGTGGTCCATCCCCAGCCCATCCCGGGAGGGGCTTCAATGTGCTGGTCTGTGCTCCTGTCGCCCGGGGGCCAGGCACCTTCCTTACAATAAGGCCCAATTTCCCGCCACATGCTTGCTGCTCCTTCCCAGTAGCCTAGAGTGATGCCTCACTTCCCTCCCTGCCCCATCCAGCCCGCCTGGGCTTTGTCCCACTCAGCGGCAGCACAGGGCCTAGGCTGTTCGCCACCTCTGTCTTCAGCCCACGGATTCACCACCCAATACTTGGCAGTCATTTTCCAGGATCTAGCTGGTTATCATACAGTCTATTGCACCATGACCAGAAGATAAAATGGCAAGACCTCGCCTTCCCGCCCCCCACCCCTCCACCAACTGATTAGAACTGCCTTTCTCAGTTCCTAGTAGATATGTTAGCCACGTTGGGATGGATTTCAATTTCTCGGCCAATAAATCAAAGTACTATTTAGTAAGACAATTCTACTTCAAACAGAACCAAAATAACTTTTAGTAAAACAATATTACATTTCAGTTGAATTCAAAGTCCTCTTATGCTCCTTTGTCTACTAATGTCCATCTGTGAGATAGGCTAGAAAGGCATCTTTATCCCCACTTAATAGGTGAGGAAACTGAGGTCCAGAGCACTAAAGTTCTTTGTGCATAGGTACTAAGAAAAAGATACGCCAGAGGATGTACTGCACCTAGCAAAGCACCCAATACACAGGGTTAACTTCCCTTCACGTCACGACTGCTGACAACGGGTGACGGAACATTCCCCACTTCCACCTTGCCGCTGCCCCCGGCTAACCTGTCTACACAGCCTCTGACTCTGGCAGTAGCTTTTACAGCAGTATTTCCCAACAAAGCCTAGGAAGCTGGAGCTGGAGGCCCTAGGGCAATTTGTACGTGACTAGCATCTTCCTTAGGCTTATCAGTCAACATCTTCCACAGATGGGAGGCAACCTTTACACCTCTTCTTATGTACACAAGTCGGGAGTGGAGATAGGGCAGCTTTAAAGCTTTTGAACTGACGGGTTGACAGCAGAAAATTCCAGAGATTTGCAGTTATTATCAGGGCTGTGGGTAGGGGACAGCAGAGGATATGAGAAGTTGCTAATTGCAGGATCTGATTCCCTGAAACACAGAGAATCCTAATGCTTTTTAAAAAGAAAAGGTTAAAACAATTCCATTCTAAGGTACTTCACAGTTTGAGGGGGAAAGGTTCTTAGCCTTTTTGAAGTGCCTTGAACCTCCTGCACATCCTTGACTTAAATTTGACTATGTGCTTCCAAGCAGTTACTAATACACATGTTCAGATAGAAATAATTTTTAAAAGCAATCATGGCTTGCGTACTTACTCGGTGACAGGAAATGTCAGCTCCAAGGCAGTTAGGGAGTCCTCTCAGAAGGTTTGAGGCCTCAAACCTGTAAGAAGAGATCTTGCACACCTTCAGTGAGTAAAGCGAGAAAAACACCCCCCCACCCCAAGGCAACTTGAGCTTGCTTACTTCAAAAGCACACATGCGCGCATACACACACAACTGTGAATGTACAGAGGACATTTTCTAGTGCTATTTAGGTATTCTAATAGATGATAGATCAATTTCAAATTTTAAAATCCTAGGGTATAATACTTCAATAGACCCACCACCCTTAATTTTAAAACGTCGCAGATATACCACTTGGTAAAAGTCTAATATATTTAAAAGGGGTGCTAAAGTTCATAATATTGTAACGTAAAAGATTTTCAATATCTCATATAATCTTGCCCAAGATCTTTAAGTATTTATATTATAATCTTTGCCCTACTTGCAAGTGGATTAGAAAAACGCTGATGTTTCTCCCTGCTTTCTGCAAGTAGAGAAAAACACATGAAATTGCTTACATAAAATATTCAAAAGAGCACTCAGAGGAAATGGCATTTTTTTTTAAACCAACAGTATTAGAATACCATAAAACAGGTATGCAAATCCATGTAATAACAGAGCCTAAAGCAAATTATGAATTGAAAAAAAAATCAGCAACAACCAATAGGTACTCATTTTCAACAAAAGCTTCATATAAAAAGCTTCCTATCGTCATACAGATTTATCAAATGTGCAGGGTGAAAAGGCTGAAGTCTGCAATTTGCATACATGATTCAGTGGTTACCAAACCCTACTACATTAGAATTACCAGGGCAATCTTTTAGAAATGCACATTCCCAGGCCACAGCACAAACTAAACACAAACTGACAGGAATTTAGGTTTTCGTGAAGTCTCCAGAAAAAGTCTACAGCCAGCTTCACACCACGATCCCTGATGAGCACTGGGAAACAGGTATCTCTGTTCACCAATTAATTATAAAAGTCAGCTTCTTCCAACTATGGCTATTCCAGCCAGTCGATACTCTTAGGGGCAAAGCTTTCCGGGATTTTCTTTACCAGTACAAAGGTAAATCTATTACATAACAGCCAATTATATCTCACCTAAGGGATTTATTCACTGGGTTGCCCGTTTCCTTAATTTGATCAAAAAGGCAATGTTCATTTATTATGAGTAACCTCCTTGTAAGTTACAAATGGAAAAATTAGGGCCATTTTCAGACAACAAAAGTCTAAAAATAAGCCACCACAATTTAGGGAAAAAGCTGGAGGCGAGTAGGTTCTCTGAATCATCCAGAGTATTTGTTTTAAATGTATTCCTTGCTTTGCATGTATAAACATGTCACAAATCGTCTTCATGGTCCATCTCTCATCTCAAAATGCTCAGCATTTATTGCGGTGGTTTAATTGGGTGGTCTCCAAAGGCCTATATTAATTATTTCAAGAGCTTGAGAAAAACATGAAAGCAAGAGAGCAGAATTCTTCTGGATGATTCCTCCTTTGCTCCTACCCATCTCACCCATGGACAATGCCAATTTATGAATTCAGAGAGGCAGGGGCTCTCTTCGGCTTCACTAGAAAGGGCGCACATGACATGAAGTACGCAAACCAGGCAGCGGAGTAGCTTAGCTGCATTGTCAAAATATTCAAATTATCACTAAAAGAAAGCGATTCCTTTCTGAATTCAACAATGCCCCTCGGCCTCTGAGGGCTCACACAGGAGCTTATTCTTAAGCTGTTCAATGTAAGCAGCACCAGTGAAAGCGGAGAACTCTGGCAGGGAGGAGATCAAGTCCCTCGGCCTTTCCCCCCTGCCATCTCAGCCCGGGTCTAATGCTTAAATAGTTAACAATGCAACAGAGAACCCAAAAGCATGCTTGGCCCCGGGGAAAAACCATGTGCAGACTACAACAATTTAATAAAACACAGCGGAGACAGGAAAAATAACACACAGACATTTGACAGTACGCCACTTGCAGGCTGGTTTTCAGGTCTGAATTTTAGATTTCAAAAGTCAGAGAAAAAGCTTCTAATAGGTGTGTTCTATTTAAAACAAAAGAATAGTTTTTTAATGAACCTGTAACATAAAATATTTCTAACTATACTTATTTCTGAGCTCCAGAGAAGCAGGAAAAATCACATTTTTCTAGAAAATGGGATGGATGCACAGTAAACAGATCATGTATGGTGAATTGTCTTAAATAAAGGGGAGATATTCAGGGGGAAGTGATTTGTTTATTCAGAGATGACAAAAACTAAAGTTTCCTGAATCTAGAGTGTTCGGATTTCTAGAATGCATTTTTGGCTGTCACAGTCTGTTTTTCTAGGCATTAGCTGCTGAGGGCTGCGTTTGAGAAACACGACTTCTTCTCTGTTAATGAACTGGTTTAGCTGCCTGCTGAGCATTCACTGAAACCCGAATTGAACAAAGGGATTTCCCTCCAGTTTCAGCTCATTCACTTCAAGCTACTCCCGATTTCACTTAAGTAAATTCTTCAAACTGACTTTTTTTTTTTTTCCCCCAAATGATTTGAGTGGGAAAGAGCCGGGCAAGCCCTGACACTGGGAGGCCCGTCCCGGCTTTCAGCGAAGAGTCCTCTGGGTGGAGGATGTGCAAGCCCTGTTTTCAAGAAGCCTCTCAGATAAGTTCTTCCCCGTGCCCGTCCCCCCCCCACCCAAGGACTATAGTTCCTGATGGAAAGAAGCCCACCTTTCCATCAGGAATTAAGCCCACCTTAAAATTTGGTAGATTTTAGACAAGTAAATCCTACTTCAATGAGCTGATCACTGCAACTGAGATTATACCTCTGGAGTGGAGGCCGTGAACTGGATATTTGTATTCATCTCACAACAACGAAGACGTTCTGAAGATGACCCCCAAGGCCTATGCTGTGAAAGGGTAACTGGGAGTGTGAACAGATCCGTGAGCCTGGCACCTGGCCCCCTACCTTCTGACACAATCCCT
>SJYX01008963.1:0-33136 GCA_006410675.1 Oreotragus oreotragus
AAAAAAAAAAAAAAGATCCTCTTCAACTTTCCGCCGCCCGGCGGCTCAGCCCCCCGCCAGCTCGCCGCCCCTCAACCTAACAAGAGTCCGCCGGGGGTGGCGGTTGCCACTCGCCCGTCGGCGCAGAAAGCAAAAGGAAACCCGAGCCGGCGCTGGCGCGGTGCATCCCCGCCGCCTCCCGGTGGTATCTTCCATCTTATACGTTCAACACCGTAACCTCCGAGCTATAGTGCCCACGGGACGCACCCCTGCTACTTGCCGATCCTTGAGACTGGCCGGGCAGACAGATAGGTTCGTTTTTGAAAGCGGCGGGTGGATGGGGCTTGGTAAGGCCATCGGCAAGGTTAGACTGAAGGTGAGTCTCCAAAACTGAATAAAACAGTAGGAGCTGGTGGGGCTGGCTGCCTTAAAATGCACCACGCAGATTTCGAACCTGGACGGGAAAAACATCCGCAAGACTGCTGGTGTGTATCTTTCTCCAGGAACAGGGTGTCCAAGGTTTTGGAATTCTACGGTAAAACTGTCACACAAGCACAAATACTCACTAGCTTCCCATCTATTTTGTAAATAATATTTGGACTGTAAAACCCCCTTTCACCCCAACTCTGCATTATATGATATATAGAGAGTAGAGACTCTTCCTTCGTTATACACTATTCATTTTCTGAAATACTGGAATCGTCCGAGGCAAATAAGTCATATTGTTGCTGGAACAAAAGAAAACACAGCCCCAAATCATAGTTCACTGGGTATTAATGAGATTTAACTTGCCTTCACTTTGAACGGAAAGAATCCTGGACTATTGTGATGTGATCAAGTTTTAGAGATTTCGGGGGCAGAATTTACTTAGGATTTAGGGAATAATTTATTCAACGATGATTATAATTTAAAAACTTTTTTCTATGTTTTGAATACAATTTAGGAGCAAACGCTACCTATCCTGTGATGTTTCTACAAGTTTGTTAGGTTGTTTTAAAGATGGTGGGGACGGCTTAAGGAGGAGAAGGAAAAGCATCGTGAAAGGTGCTGAAGTACAAAACTACTTCTAGAGGTATTAATAACGACTTGAGTTCTCTACCCTTGGCTGCATCCACAAAACACTGAGTTAATATTGTGCACTGCTCCCTTCCAGAACAAATAAATTAATTAATTAGATGGTGCCGCTTCTCAGTATTAATCATGAAAAAGTACCCAAGTGCACACCCAGTGGAAGCAAATTTAAAACGAAACCGACACTTTCTCAAAGGACAGGGATGGGCATTTTCCATCTGCCAATTAGGAGCTACCCCAAGCAATGAGGACTTCTTTCTTCTAATTCAGCATTCATTTCAACAACTACCTCAATAGACTGCTATGCAGAGATTCAAGAATGGATAAGAACATAGAGTCCCTCCCCTCAGGAATAATACCTCTACTAGGGAAGAGACTGGGGAAAAGAAATAAACTAATTAATTCTGG
This sequence comes from Oreotragus oreotragus, assembly GCA_006410675.1. Taxonomy (NCBI): domain Eukaryota; kingdom Metazoa; phylum Chordata; class Mammalia; order Artiodactyla; family Bovidae; genus Oreotragus; species Oreotragus oreotragus. The sequence goes on from SJYX01008963.1 coordinate 1,459, forward strand.
CTGAAGGATAAATGCTAAAATGATGGGAGGCAAGACCAAGGTGCTTTCCAGTAGTCAAGAAGGCTTCCTGGAGGGGTTGTTTTACCAGGTGCCTTAAAGGAGGTATAGAAATTACCAAGATAAGTAGAGAGGTGAATCCAGTTTCTGTGGGAAAAGAGCCTGGCAAATAGTGGAACTGCTAGTCTTGGAGTTAGAAGTGAGCTGGATACTTGTAGGGGAGTGGCAGCAAGTGAGCTAAAAGTAGGTCTGTGTTCACCCCAGGAGTTACAGCTTTACTCTGAAAACTGTGATAATCTAGATGAGTTTAATCAGCAAAGAGATAGGTTGAATTTGGACTTGTATTTCAGAGGGATCCTGTGGCAGCAGCTTGGAGAGTGAATGAGAGTATGGGGTGGAGGCTGATGGAAGAAGGGTGAATGGGTGTGGACAGACTGGAAAAATGACTCATGCAGGGAATGAGGAAGGGAGGAGCCTTGGGAGACTCCCAAGTCCCTGGCTTAACCTACTGGATTGTTTGCTACTTGCTTTTTAATTTTACCTTCATTCTCCATGACAACAGAGACTGACTTCAGAGCTGGGCCACCTGTGCATGTGCGAGCAGGTTGGAGGCCTTGGCTTCCACACGCCTCTCCTCAGAATGACCAGTGAACCGCTAAAGGCTAATCCCAGCTGCAGGAACTTCTCAATTGTTCTCAGACCCTTGCAGACTTGTAAGTCAGAGCTTTGGGTTCTTTTTCATGTGGGTTAGAAAATGTGCTGTTTGGAGCAACATGATGAAAACAAGACTTTGAACCTGTGTATGGTGCAAGGGGGGAAACTATTTTTCCACTTCAACACTGGAGGAGGGGGAAGTTCTGGGAACAAAAGAGAAATTGAAACAGACAAATTTTCTGCTCCACTGCACAGAATAAAAAGAAATACAAGAAAGACCCTTAAATGTTAGAAACAGTAGAATAAACATCCTAGTAAATGACAAAGAAGAGGGAAAAAATGTTATTCACACTAGTCAAGGAAAAGGGGGCGGCTAAGAAAACTCGTACAAAGCAGTGGTCAACCCAGGACTTCAAAGTGAGTCCAAATAAATTGTGATATAAAACTTCATTATCACTGGTTTAGCTTAATTTATTGTCATTGATAATACCATAACATGAATAATGACATTTAACATTTCGAAGCACTGTAGCAAACACCGGATCCTATGTTAAAAATATTAAATCACATCGTCAGCTTTCACTACCAGTGGCATGGTAACCACATTTCAAATTGTGAAAATTATTAAAAAATCATTATAGTAATAAAAAGTAAATAGTTCCCCATTTAGAATACCAATCATATTCCCTTAGTGCTAGGATAGCACTATGGTTTTTCTTACATCTATGAAGTGTAGTTATAGTCCATAGGCTCATGGATGAATGCATCTATAAGTATAAAAAGAACGTCATTTGTGGGTGGAGAGGGAAATTATAGAGAACATTTTAGATGAAATAAAACTACGTGTTAAGATAAAGGAAAGAATATTCACTGCAGGTTCCTGAAATATTTCAGACCATTCAAGTTTTAATTATACCAATGAATCCCAGTAGAAATATAGTTAAGGAATATGGTTTTTAGAGAACATCAACTACCTGGTTTACCAATAAAAGAGACAAAGGAAAAGGTAGCATTTATCTTTTTCATTCAAATGGGAGTCTTTACGGCACTGTGTAAATGTGTGTGTACAAATTGTATGTTTCTTGTCATATACATTACATTTATATATCGCTCAGTAAGCTCTCACAGCCGTCTAAATATTATTTGGTTTTTCTGCATCGTACCCCTCAACTCATCATCTAAATGAAAGTACCCGTAGAAGTTATGCTCTTTAAACTCGAAATATGAAAAGGTCTTGAATCACACATCTAGGAATGCTGTTTGTATTATTCTGAAGTAAAAATAATCCATTGGAAGAGAGTGTCAAAACTAAGATTCAAATTCGGGCACCGTGATTTTTAACCCATGTTTAAATATAGATGGTTAAGACAAGCTGCTGGAAGGCAATGAAGAATTGGAAATACTCCCATATGGTGAATCCATTTTAAGTATATGCACTAAATGTATCTCCATTCAGTTTTACAGCAGGGAAGAGGGTTGAAGCATTTTTCTGTAGCCTGGATTCTAACCTGTTTAGGTGTCTGAATAAATATATTAATATTTGATAGAATTATATGAATTTAGTTTACCTAAATTTAGTTTAGGACTTTTATATATTTCACATATAAGTAAGTTTTAAAAATCAAACCTAGTATTTAAGTATTAATGATATATATATTCTATTATATACTATGTATATATATATAGTATGTTATGTAATAGGACATATCACATATATAGCATATATACCATTTAATATACAAATCACATAAATGTAAAAACATTATATAAATTCAATGTACTTGTCTTACAATGTATATAAATATTAAAACTGAATTAAAATGTTAATTTTATTGTGCATTTTTTTGGCACCCCTGGGTAGGCATGAACCAATTGTGCGTTTTTCAATTAGACTATTTTATCTAAAACTTGAATCTAAATCTTCATTATAATTATTTTGGCATATGGGAAAAAAGAATTAGAAAGCAAATACATTTCAGAATTAAAGGTTTAGAACCACAGAATTATAGTAAAGAATGGAACATTGGAGACTTATCTAGTCCTTCTCCCTTATTAGACCAGAGTATTGTATAAATAAGTTGGAACAATGTCAGAGAAGAACGAGCATCAATGTCTTCTAACTCAAGCCATTTATTTTCATCATTTTTTCTTAAAGACACTGAGGCAACATATAGTTGCCTGATATATGAGACTCTGAGCTCAACTGAGCCCTCATACAGGCATAACTGCTCCCCAGGTTTAATGTGAAGAGAGGCCACATTAGATTTTGAGGAGTATACATCTTTCCTTCTCTATTTCTTCCTTGTTTCTCTTTTCTTTTTTTCCTTTCCATTTTTCCACTCTTCCTCCCTTCTTTCCGTAACAGAAAACATTTGCACACAGTGCCACCATTCAAATGTTCATGGAGCATCCACTCTGCTAAGTCGTGTTCTAGGCAGTGTGGTTTACAGACACGAACATCACCGCCCAATCGCTTCCTTCAAGGAGTTTACAGTCTGCTAGAAGGAGATAGGCAGTAAACAGAAAATAAAGGAACAGATAAACCTCTGAGGCGATTTCAGATGGAGTTAAGTACACGAAGTGAAAGAGCAGGCTGAGGGGATAAGGAGGGGAGACTGTGTGTTAAACAGGACAAGTGGTCAAGGGTTGAGATGGTGAGAAGTAGGCAGAGTCCTCAAGACAGTGAAAACTATCTGGGAAAAAAATCATTCAAAGCAGTGGGAACTGCAGGCCTAGCACCTTGAATCTTCAGCATAAGTTAGGACTGGAGATCCAGTCACCCATTAAAACGAATGGGCCAGAGTTCTCTGGTGATCCAGCGGTTAAGACTTCACCTTCCAACGCAGGGGTGCAGGTTCAGTCCCTGGTCAGGGAGCTAAGCTCCCACATGCCTTATGGCCAAAGAGCCAAGGCATAAAACAGAAGTAATACTGTAACAAATTCAAAAAAGACTTTAAAAATGGTCCACATAAAAAAAAAAACTTTAAAAACTAATGGGCTGCTTAACTTCAAAGAGCTTAGAGTCCAATGAGAGAACTGATGAATCTTAATAAGATTAGTCACACTCATGATACATAGCTACAATCCTGTTAATTTTGGCCAGCGGGAACCATTGACATGTTTGGTTATGTTAGAGGTGGAGGTGTGGGTATAACTGGCACAGGATTGGGATTTGCTTTTCATGAAGATGACTAGATTACAACTGACTGCTATGTGCAGAAGGCTGATAGTCTAATCTCAAAACAGAATGCAGGAAATACACTGCTGCTGAGAATGAAAGCAAGTCAAAAGAGTGGGCTGTGGCCAGAATGGCAATGACAGCAAATGGCTGAAGACCTGAGAGAAAGTGATTTGAGGGTCCGCAGCAGTGAGATGCAGTAAACATTAGAATCTTCCATTGCAGAGCTGACGAGAATCTATAAGATGGCCGCCTCCAGGCCTTGAGGGAAGTGAAATGTGTATGTGTGTGTGTGTGTGTGTTGGGGTGGGGGGGGGCAGGATTTACTCCTGTAGACACAGGATAGAAAACTCAAAATTACTGAAGATAGAACATTATAAAATCAGCAGTGATTCCAGTTCCCAGCAATTGTTACTNTGTGTGTGTGTGTGTTGGGGTGGGGGGGGGCAGGATTTACTCCTGTAGACACAGGATAGAAAACTCAAAATTACTGAAGATAGAACATTATAAAATCAGCAGTGATTCCAGTTCCCAGCAATTGTTACTGATACTATTACAGTTTATTTTTTTCCAAGTTTTCCTCAATGCATGTTTTAAAACAGTTGACATTGTGTTACAAATGCAATTTTGTGTTCTTTTTTCCCACTTCACCTCATAATATAACTTTATGAAACAATATCTCCCATGTCATTCATATTCATTATAATCCTCAGTTATCATAAAAGTAACAAAGACTGGAGAACTGACCTTTGATCAAAACCTCACAGTTGCCAGGCGATCAAGCCTCCTGCCCCACAGTACAGCATTTCTGAGCCTACATCCCAGCTCCTGAAGTAATGTGTCTAAGGTGTATTGTACTTCTATACACTCTGTTTGGGATATACACATGTCTCCTAATACAGACTGTCATTAGGGGAAAAATATATATATATAATAATGATCTTTTAATAAATAAGTTATAAAAATAAGTATGAAACTGGTAGCCAGAATGTCAAAGTAGACATATTACCTATATTATGTTATAATATAGTATATAATATATACTTATTATATAAGCATATACTTATAATATATAATTAGTATACTACTATGAAATACTTTCTACCATCTCATAAAATGATGTACTGTGGGTAAGCAGAGAACCCTCTTGTAATCACTTTAAAATAGTATCTATTAGATCTAACAGTGTAAATGTTATACTGTATTTATCTCATGGACTGTAACCCAAATATGTCTACATTTTAATTCTGTTCTATGTAGAATAAAAGCATCTGGAGAAAATGTGGCCATTGCACTATTTGTTCCAAATGCAAAATAAATAAATAAACATCAATAGCAAGATTGATTTTTCTTTTCCTAAATGCCCACTGTATCTATCTACTCATTTATTTCTAAAGTTCCTTTCTTTTGGTTACTATGATATTCCACATCCTTGTCTCTTTTCACTCCATTAAATGGGTTTTCTCTTTCTGGGTCTTTTCTGCATCTGTTATTCCTTCTTTCTTTTCTGTTTCCAGAAATTATTTTAAACCATGTCTCAAGCAATGTCCTAAAGGGACTTCTGAATAAGAACTTTTGTCACATGAAAATGGTGGGAGTATTGTATACACATCTTTTTTCCCTTCTTCCCTCGTTGCTTTGTCTAGTAGTGTGGGAACTAAGCAATGCAGTCATAAATTAATTCTAATGTCTTAAGGTAGACATCAGGGTGCTCCCTGCTGCTTCTTGATTTGTTTAAAAATATTTATTAAGCACCACACACTGAGAGTTATACTTACACTCCAAATACAGAAATTATGAAGACTTCTTCATGGTGCTCACAATCTACTCTAGTATGGGGGAAGACATAAAGCGAAAAAAAAAAAAAACCTACACATTTGGAAATAACTGTGAAAAGAGAAGTGAAAAGGAAAGATATAAGCATCTGAATGCAGAGTTCCAAAGAATAGCAAGGAGAGATAAGAAAGCCTTCCTCAGCGATCAATGTAAAGAAATAGAGGAAAACAACAGAATGGGAAAGACTAGAGATCTCTTCAAGAAAATTAGAGATACCAAGGGAATATTTCATGCAAAGATGGGCTCGATAAAGGACAGAAATGGTATGGCCTAACAGAAGCAGAAGATATTAAGAAGAGGTGGCAAGACTACACAGAAGAACTGTACAAAAAAGATCTTCACGACCAAGATAATCATGATGGTGTGATCACTCATCTAGAGCCAGACATCCTCGAATGTGAAGTCAAGTGGGCCTTAGAAAGCATCACTATGAACAAAGCTAGTGGAGGTGATGGAATTCCAGTTGAGCTATTTCAAATCCTGAAAGATGATGCTGTGAAAGTGTTGCACTCAATATGCTATCAAATTTGGAAAACTCAGCATTGGCCACAGGACTGGAAAAGGTCAGTTTTCATTCCAGTCCCAAGGAAAGACAATGCCAAAGAAGGCTCAAACTACCGCACAATTGCACTCATTGTGCAATCCATCTCACACGCTAGCAAAGTAATGCTCAAAATTCTCCAAGCCAGGCTTCAGCAATATGTGAACCGTGAACTCCCTGATGTTCAAGCTGGTTTTAGAAAAGGCAGAGGAACCAGAGATCAAATTGCCAACATCCGCTGGATCATGGAAAAAGCAAGAGAGTTCCAGAAAAACATCTATTTCTGCTTTATTGACTATGCCAAAGCCTTTGACTGTGTGGATCACAATAAACTGTGGAAAATTCTGAAAGAGATGGGAATACCAGACCACCTGACCTGCCTCTTGAGAAATCTGTATGCAGGTCAGGAAGCAACAGTTAGAACTGGACATGGAACAACAGACTGGTTCCAAATAGGAAAAGGAGTATGTCAGGGCTGTATATTGTCACCCTGGTTATTTAACTTCAATGCAGAGTACATCATGAGAAATGCTGGACTGGAAGAAGCACAAGCTGGAATCAAGATTGCCAGGAGAAATATCAATAACCTCAGATATGCTGATGACACCACCCTTATGGCAGAAAGTGAAGAGGAGTTAAAAAGCTTCTTGATGAAAGTGAAAGAGGAGAGTGAAAATGTTGGCTTAAAGCACAACATTCAGAAAACGAAGATCATGCCATCACTTCATGGGAAATAGATGGGGAAACAATGGAAACAGTGTCAGACTTTATTTTTTGGACTCCAAAATCACTGCAGATGGTGATTGCAGCCATGAAATTAAAAGGCGCTTCCTCCTTGGAAGGAAAGTTATGACCAACCTAGATAGCATATTCAAAAGCAGAGACATTATATTGCCAACAGAGGTCTGTCTAGTCAAGGCTATGTTTATTCCTGTGGTCATGTATGGACGTGAGAGTTGAACTCTGAAGAAAGCTGAGCACCGAATAATTGATGCTTTTGAAGTGTGGTGTTGGAGAAGACTCTTGAGAGTCCCTTGGACTGCAAGGAGATCCAACCAGTCCATTCTAAAGGAGATCAGTCCTGGGTGTTCTTTGGAAGGACTGATGTTAAAGCTAAAACTCCAGTACTTTGGCCATCTCATGCAAAGATTTGACTCATTGGAAAAGACTCTGATGCTGGGAGGGATTGGGGGCAGGAGGAGAAGGGCACGACAGAGGATGAGATGGCTGGATGGCATCACCGACTCGATGGACATGAGTTTGGGTGAACTCCGGGAGTTGGTGATGGACAGGGAGGCCTGGCGTGCTGCAGTTCATGGGGTCACAAAGAGTTGGACATGACTGCTCGACTGAACTGAACTGACACATTTCGGAAAAGTGTGTAGCAAGTGAAATAATTCAATTAAACCCATGTGCTAAGCAGATGGCAAGGAGAGTAGAGCTGGGCAAAGCCTTGCTCCTCATAGACTCCCAAGCAGCTTTAAATGGTAAGATTACCTAGCAAATGTGTGTTAAGTGTTTGATGGCAGAAAGACACAAAGTCTTGAAGGGCCATTAGACAAACAACTTGATGCTACAACCACTTTTAACAAGTCATTACACTATAGCAACAGTGAGGAGAAGTTTGTTTTTCTTATTTTTCATGTTGCCATTATGTAACGTTAACAGAGTGTCAAGTCTAGTTCCCAGACCCTGGGGCTCCAGACAGCCAGACTTCCTCACCCCGCCCTGAGGGAACACCAGGCTGCCCCGGCAACTCTCTTCAAGCTTCCCCCCAGACCTTTAACAACAAATTCCCAGCTAGGTGATAGGAGATTATCTGATTAAAGTCATTCACACCAAGGTGAGAATGAGGCTTAATCCTTCAAAAGTGTTTGCTTTGACAAAAGGATAGCTTGTTAACCCTAATGAACTGCTAATTGGCAGAACTGGAGGGCTCTATGGAAAAGATCCCTCCTCCTCACTTTCCCAGACTCCCCACCCCCTTGTCCTTCCCTGTCTATTTTCCTTCCTGAAATAAAGGAAGAAGGGAAACTGGTGCATTCAGAGATGTTAGGGAACTCCTGTTACCCACACTATCTCTTTGAACCCTCGACGTGTGAGACGGTATTTATGAGCCCATCCTAGAAAGAAGGAGACCGAAACCAGGGCAGTGACTCTTGACTTCAGCCACATTTTGGACCCATAGAGTACAACCATCTGTTTCTGAGCTGCAATTAAATCAGGATTTCTAGGCATGGCATTGGTATTTTCTTATAAGTTCCTCAGATGATTCCTCTATGTAGTCAAGTTTTCCTACTGCAGAGCTAGAGTTTATGTGATGAAATTACTCAGAATCAGTGGCAATACCTGGACCTGCTCTGTCTCCTCCCATTGGCAAGTTTAGTTGGCACAAGAGAAGCAATGTTATCTGCAGGAAACTCTGTCTCAAGTCCAGTTAGGTTTTTGGGTAAACAGGTGCCCATACACATGTAGAAATGCGGGAGTCTAGTAGATGGGGAAACAGTGGAAACAGTGTCAGACTTTATTTTTTGGGGCTCCAAAGTCACTGCAGATGGTGACTGCAGCCATGAAATTAAAAGATGCTTACTCCTTGGAAGAAAAGTTATGACCAACCTGGATAGTATATTCAAAAGCAGAGACATTACTTTGCCGACTAAGGTCCGCTTAGTAAAGGCTATGGTTTTTCCTGTGGTCATGTATGGATGTGAAAGTTGGTCTGTGAAGAAAGCTGAGTGCCGAAGAATTGATGCTTTTGAACTGTGGTGTTGGAGAAGACTCTTGAGAGTCCCTTGGACTGCAAGGAGATCCAACCAGTCCATTCTGAAGGAGATCAACCCTGGGATTTCTTTGGAAGGAATGATGCTAAAGCTGAAACTCCAGTACTTTGGCCACCTCATGCGAAGAGTTGACTCATTGGAAAAGACTCTGATGCTGGGAGGGATTGGGGGCAGGAGGAGAAGGGGATGACAGAGGATGGGATGGCTGGATGGCATCACGGACTCGATGGACGTGAGTCTGAGTGAACTCCGGGAGATGGTGAGGGAGGCCTGGCGTGCTGCGATTCATGGGGTCGCAAAGAGTCAGACACGACTGAGCGACTGAACTGAACTGAAGGTGATGCGGCGCTTTTGTTGTGTACCTGGTTGGATGAGGTTCTTCTTAGGCAATCAAAACAGGCTATACTTTATACCAGATAAGCATCAGTGAAGTTTGTGCTTAAAAACTATCTAGAGAAACAATCAAGCCCACACAGAGGATAATCCTACATGTTCTGTAATGCTTAGGTTGCTGTTTGCTTAAAATTCTATACCCTGTTTCTTTCTAAGAAATTGTAATCATGAGCACAATTGAGAATAGTATCAAAGCTTCAGAGTGTCCTGATCCACTTTGGGATTTATTTATATCAGATTAGAGGGAAAAAATATATATATATATATATATTGTAGCCATGAAATTAAAAGATACTTACTCCTTGGAAGGAAAGTTATGACCAACTTAGATAGCATATTCAAAAGCAGAGACAATTACTTTGCCAACAAAGGTCCGTCTAGTCAAGGCTATGGTTTTTCCAGTGGTCATGTACAGATGTGAGAGTTGAACTGTGAAGAAAGCTGAGCACTGAAGAATTGATGCTTTTGAACTGTGGTGTTGGAGAAGACTCTTGAGAGTCCCTTGGACTGCAAGGAGCTCCAACCAGTCCATCCTAAAGATCAGTCCTGGCTGTTCATTGGAAGGACTGATGCTAAAGCTGAAACTCCAGAACTTTGGCCACCTCATGCGAAGAGCTGACTCATTGGACAAGACCCTAATGCTGGGAGAGATGGAGGCAGGAGGAGAAGGGGACGACAGAGGATGAGATGGCTGGATGGCATCACCGACTCGATGGACTTGAGTTTGGGTGAACTGCAGGAGTTGGTGATGGACAGGGAGGCCTGATGGCTGCAATTCATGCAGTTGTGAAAAGTTGGACATGACTGAGCAACTGAAATGAACTGGACTGAACTGACACATTTGGAAAAAGTGTGTAGCAAGTGAAATAATTCAATTAAACTCATGTGCTAAGCTAACCCATGTTCTAGAATACATATAGATATGTATATGTATATATAAGAAAATATATGTATGTTTGATTATATATGCAACTTTCACCAACTAACATGGTTAAATCATAAAGACAAATAAATAACAGGACATTTCTCATTTGAATCTCATTTGCAGGTAGTGTTTTTAGTTATATATACCATCTTTGTGAATGTGCAGTCAGCCCAAAGGGACCCTTCTGGTCACACCTGGCTGGCCTCAAATGTCCTTATTTCTGCCAGAGGCTTAGCAATGAGTAATCGCTGACAGAACCTGATCCCCTCCAGCCTTCTCAGTAATTCATGTATTTTTGGACAGTGTTGAACATTCTTTTCCCTTTTCAAACTCCTCTCGACATAGGCCATCAGCTCACCAGTAACTGGGGCATTTTCACTCTTTTTGCTGTCAGCTTTCCTACCTGGTCCACGAATAGTCACTGAGCACCTGACATAACTCTGCCTTTCCTGGAATCTGAGGCTACAGGGTGAGCAACACTAGACCCCAAGCCTCTCGAAAGATACAGTCCCACTGGGGCAATAGATATGAAATAGTAAGTAATTACAATCAGGTAAGTAAACAATAGGACCTCTATGGTAGCTCAGATGGTAAAGAATCTGCCTGCATGCAGAAGACCTGGGTTTGATCCCTGGGCGGAAAGATCCCCTGGAGAAGGGAATGGCTACCCACTCTAGTGGTCTTGCCTGGAGAATCCCATGGACAGAGGAGCCAGGCAGGCTATGGTTCATGGGGTCACAAAGAGTCGGACAAAACTGAGAGACTAATACACAGAGGTAAACAGTACAAATTTGCAAAGTGCAGTGAAAGAGAAAAATAGAATGTGAACAAGTGACTCTAAATTCCAAAGATAGACAATTATTATTTTTATGACCTCCCCTTTATTTCATTGAATTCAAACATATGGACTCATTGCCTTGTGAGAGTCATCATAGTGTATAAACTATGTGTTTACACTGCTCGGATCCCTAATTTGAAAGATAGAATTCTGTTAACTGTTTTTGCGTGAAACAGTGACTTTACTTCTGTTAAGAGGCATGGTGTCCAACACACAGCCCCTGAGGGCAAGGTGTGAAGAAATCTGTGACTTATCATTACCGTTCTGCTCTTGCTCTGTTCTTTGGTGTTTATTTTCATTCGCTTGCTAGGTTTCATCTTTTAAGACTGACATCTACAGACAAAGCTAGTGTTTCTCCCACACTTCCAGAGTATAGTATGTCAGCTTTTGAATTAACATATGAAAATCCACTTGTGCTATCTTTTGTTTTGTCAAAATTACAGGCTCTTTTAAAAAAATCCTTGCTCCTGATGTAAAAATTTTTCTCTATTCCTGGAGATAAAAAACAATGTGTTCTTATTTTTAAAAATGTATCAAGTGCCTTTAACAGGGTTTTATTAATTCTGTTCAGGGGCCATCATAAAGATGTTTATGCATGATTATTCTAGACTAGCAATAGAGCAGCAGTGTCTAACTCCTACCCACAAGCTTATTCCCATGCACACTGTAACTTCCTTCTATGGCTTCAAGACGCCCACGTCCTGCAAAAGCACTTTCCTACCTGTCATTTAGTCTTTACAATTAAATAAAGAAAAAGGTAACTGTGTAAGAGAGGCTGGCCACTCTGAGTCTCTCTTTTCATAAAGTCTTTCTTCTCCAAAGATACTCTAAATTACAGACTTCGCCAGAACAGTTTTTCTCCTTGTGAGGACTTTGAAGTCTGTTTATTCTTTCAATATACTGGTAGGTCTGTGTTGGAAGAAGCCGTAAATAGTTTGTCAGGGTTCCTAAATACTTAGAATTCTACATGGGCCCTGGGAAGTGTTAACAGATTAGACTTGAACGTGTGGAAAAGGGCATATCTAGCACCAAATATCCAATTTATGGGGTGAAGACAAATTAACTATTAGGAAAAAAAGGAGTACTTGGATGATACTTCACGCAGTTTTGGATATTTTTCCTTACCATGATGGAAGAAGAAGACAACTGAAGTAAGTCTGCCTCTTTTATGACTAACTTACTGGGTGACTAAAGGGAAAACATTTCGGGGTTTTTGACAACAGGTACGCACATGCCAAATATGACACATGGGCCAGTTTCCATTGGCAAGAGTCTGGCTGCTACCACCTTGCCCTTTCGCTTGTGTTGTTGAACACTTTTGAAGCAAGGCATACCCTTCTCCCCCCACCTCGTGCAATGAGCTGTGTGTGCACCACATTCTTTAGAAGAATCAGGTTAAAAAACACAGGAGTAATTTTTCAAAAACTGCTGTTCTGCCCCTGACCTTGGCTCCTTGAGATAAAGACAGTCTTTGGAGTCTGTTATTAGACTCGAGGCTCTGGACAATCTCTTCAAGTCTCAGTTTCCTGTGAACTTAAAATGCCTACCTCATAAAAATGTGCTCATGAATGACTTCATGAGAATTAACCTAACATGGATCAGGCATTTGATAACTTATAACCACTATTATTATTTTAAGTAGATAGCAATTACAAATTTAAAAATCTAAAATATTTAAAGAATAAGCTCATGTTAGACTTCAAAATATGAGGATTAGACTCAAACTACAATCTTAAGAAATTTAGAGCTATTTTCTACAAGATGAAAAGACAGATTCCCTGACAGGTTTTTGAATAGACAGGTAGGATGTAATTAAAAGGGAATCCCAGATCTTCCCTGGAGTGATAAACGGGCACTTTAGAAACATCTTCCTTAATTGGCCAGTGAACAGCTTTCTTTTGTCCAACTTTCTCTACCCACTTTACAAGGAAAATCGTAAGAAGGACAAGCCAAGCCAAGCAAAAGGCATCTATCTACCACTTTAAAGAACAGTTTATGTGCACAGTTGCATGGAAACCACTTCCTTTGGAGCCATACGTGAAATTATGATTTTTTTTTTTAAACCCAGTCAAAGCTGTTGCCACAGTACAAAAATTTAGCTGTCTACTTGCTTCTTTTAAGTAACACAAGTCAAGAGATCCTTTCAGACATAACTTCCTCTTTTTCAGATTTTACTCCTACCTCCTGGTGGGGGGTGGGGGGAAAGAGTATCTCTCAACATCATCAGAACAAACACTCTCAGAACTCTAAGAGGAGAAAATAATGATTATATGTTGCTAAGTACTATTTAGTAACAAAGACTTGGGCCACAGGAATGATGATGTCACCCACAGAAAGAGGAACATTTACACTTTTGAAAGAGATTCTTTTCCAGCACAATGGGTCACCATCAGAAGAACGAAGCCAAATAAGGCAGGAGAGTCTGCTTGGCCAGGAGAAGTATCCAATGCTGGAGAAATTCTTAGCCCCAAGTTAACTAAATAGAGTCACACCCCAAACCCACATGCTTTTTCTGTGATCCCCTCTTGAACCTAGTTCATGTCAACAAATGGGTACTGCTCTATGGCAGAAATCCCATTAACTCCCATAGTAGATTTGCTTCTTGCTTAAGTTACCCAACTATAGTAAGCAACAGGTCAGAGAGAGGCTTCATGTTTCAGGACTGGTCTCTTAACATTCACACACTGTGGATATGCGTATATTTATTCTCTCACACACCAGCACTTAGAAACCACACACCATCTCACATTTTGCATTAATCCGATAACATGGTGAGTCATCATGCCCACAAATGTACGTGATAGGATGGAATGCATTGCTTAAGTAGCACGTAAGTCATTTGCACCCTCCAAACTTCCCAATACTAGTAGCATAATGATTTTCTACTTAGGTACTGTCAGGAGCATGTAAAAGTTAGCTTCCAACTCCTACAATATCATGTTTGCCTGCTTTGGGGAAATTATCATTGTGTTCCTCTCCACACCACCCATGGCCAATCTTCTAGCACATACTCAGATCAAGGTCACAGTAGATTTTTTTTTTTTTATCTTTTTAGGCTCTTAACCCAAATCAGACAGGGAAGGCAATGGCACCCCACCCCAGTACTCTTGCCTGGAAAATCCAATGGACGGAGTAGCCTGGTGGGCTGCAGTCCATGGGGTCGCTAACAGTCGGACAGACTGAGCGACTTCACTTTCACCTTTCTCTTTCATGCACTGGAGAAGGAAATGGCAACCCACTCCAGTATTCTTGCCTGGAGAATCCCAGCGATGGGGGAGCCTGGTGGGCTGCCGTCTATGGGGTCACACAGAGTCGGACACGACTGAAGTGCTGTCTCTTATACACATCTAGATGTGTATAAGAGACAGCCACTGCCATTTCTGAAGGTGGAGAAAAGAATATAAAACAATTTTTCCTGATTTGATAAAACTAAAAGCTTTGGCCGAAGAGAAAATACAGTGCTTATATCCATTTATTCAAATGCCTTAACATAAGACTGATTTAAAAGGACTTGAAGTTTGGGAGTTGGCAAAAATTGGAGACAACCAGGATGCCAGACTTTTCTGATGGGCTCTAAGGAGAAAATGAGACAGAAGAAGCCAGTAGCCAAAGGCTTCCATGAAAAGCAGAAATAATCCATACCAGGAGGTCTCAGAAAAGAGGAGCTTGAGGGACAACAGCCAGTCTCCTCAGTGTGTCTGCTAGCTCTGTCCCTCCCTGACCCTCAGGAATGATGCTGGACTCCTGGGAGTTTCTTCCTGGAAATTAGCTCCAGGTTTGGATTTGGAAGCTGCTTCTCATCGGTTAAGGGTTATTCACAACTCATTTTAATTTTTCTGTCTAGAAATTGGATGTGACTCAGTGCACTTGGTCTGTAATTTTAGGCAAGCACAAGAGCTGGCACGAACCGCCTCCAGAAAGAATGTTATGAAGTTGCCTCATACTCAGATGCTGGCAAATGGAGCAGACCTGATCTCCATCTGAGCCTAGTGACTGCCTTGGATCCTCGTCAGCACAGATCTGCAGCTGAAGTGACTTATTTTATCCTAACCCTGTGATCCTAGGTTTGCGTCACTTTTACCTGAGCATCCATGATGTAGGTGCTAGAAGCAGGTGTGTTTTGGATGATCTGGATTGCACAAAGTGATCTTTCTCTGACAGAAGAAGCCAGTAGCCAAAGGCTTCCATGAAAAGCAGAAATAATCCATACCAGGAGGTCTCAGAAAAGAGGAGCTTGAGGGACAACAGCCAGTCTCCTCAGTGTGTCTGCTAGCTCTGTCCCTCCCTGACCCTCAGGAATGATGCTGGACTCCTGGGAGTTTCTTCCTGGAAATTAGCTCCAGGTTTGGATTTGGAAGCTGCTTCTCATCGGTTAAGGGTTATTCACAACTCATTTTAATTTTTCTGTCTAGAAATTGGATGTGACTCAGTGCACTTGGTCTGTAATTTTAGGCAAGCACAAGAGCTGGCACGAACCGCCTCCAGAAAGAATGTTATGAAGTTGCCTCATACTCAGATGCTGGCAAATGGAGCAGACCTGATCTCCATCTGAGCCTAGTGACTGCCTTGGATCCTCGTCAGCACAGATCTGCAGCTGAAGTGACTTATTTTATCCTAACCCTGTGATCCTAGGTTTGCGTCACTTTTACCTGAGCATCCATGATGTAGGTGCTAGAAGCAGGTGTGTTTTGGATGATCTGGATTGCACAAAGTGATCTTTCTCAGTGGCTGCCTTAAATTGCCCCCCAACAAGTGAGGATCTAGTGTATTTTTTAACTATCACTTCTAAGGAAGGGTTTTGTGTTCAGCCTCCTGCACACTAACAACCCACATTGATGGGGAAATCTGTGATAAGAGTTGTGTACTCTCTCGTGAGAGTTAGGTTGGAGATTGGGGAATGAAATGCGGAGCCTGGGGAATGTTTATTTCCAGGCTCTGTCCCAAGCTGTTTTGGAAGTTGCTGTGATACTGGTTCAAAATAAGTGTTATGAGGCTTTTCCCAGATAATTCCTTAACTCTAATTTCCCTGAGGATTCTTTTGTGAAACATCAGTGGCTGAAATAAATGTAACTCTAGTCAAGCCTCTAAGAGAATGGGATGTGGTCCCCTTGTTTTGGCAGGAAGTAATCTGTCCCAGCAAGTAAACTATAGATGTGGCACCTCATGATCACTTAAAATAGTCAACTGAATGGCTTTTTCATTTCCTGGTCATTCTAGGACTCTTTCTTAGTTATTTCAACAAATTGCATGAAAACTTGGGTTAAAGCGTCTGCCGCCAATGCAGGAGACCTGGGTTCGATCCCTGGGTTGGGAAGATCCCCTGGAGAAGGAAATGGCAACCCACTTCAGTATTCTTGCNGGGAAGGCAATGGCACCCCACCCCAGTACTCTTGCCTGGAAAATCCAATGGACGGAGTAGCCTGGTGGGCTGCAGTCCATGGGGTCGCTAACAGTCGGACAGACTGAGCGACTTCACTTTCACCTTTCTCTTTCATGCATTGGAGAAGGAAATGGCAACCCACTCCAGTATTCTTGCCTGGAGAATCCCAGCGATGGGGGAGCCTGGTGGGATGCCGTCTATGGGGTCACACAGAGTCAGACACGACTGAAGTGACTTAGCAGCAGCAGCAACCCAAATCAGATATAGAAACAGCCATACTAGTTGCAATTCACCTATTAAGTGTAAGGGGAGGCCATTTGCTCTTAGATACTGAGTCTGCTTACTCCATTAAAAAAAATAATATATCTTTCTCAGTAAATTAGCTTATATACCCTTCCCAAATCATACCCCACCTCCAAACTCCCTCAAAAAGTTTTTAATAATAATGTTAATAGTAATAATAAGTGTTATTTAATTGGGTCATTTAAAGCTCTTGAGTTGAGAAAAATAAATCAGAGGGAATTCATAATGACCATGGAAAATGCAATGTATAAGTTACTGCTACTTATAAGAGGAACAGGTTGATATTGCTAGGGTCCCTATGATCACTGACATTGAGATTAAGGAAGAATAAACAAAGGAACATCTGTTGTCTCTAGAGACTCTAATGTAGCCTTCTCTCTAGTCTTTTCTGCTTCATATCAATGCAGAAATGAAGTGCCTTATGACCCCATTACCAGACATCAGTGAATTTATTTTCAGTGGCCATGATTGGGGTCAATTAATCTACAGCAATTTTGCTGAAAAATCTCAAGTTGATAAATTTAAATTATATTTGAGACCTTTTCACTTTTATCAGACTCACACCTATTATGGAAATGAAAAGGCAAGAAAATGTGGTGAACCTCTGAAGGTAAAACTGAGCTTATCTGAAGTTTATCTAAATATAATAACTTGTCTCCTAAAAAACTTTTGACCTATGTAGCAATTCCTGCTTCTTTTCAAGCAACAGTTTACTCCTTGACCTGTGTTAAACACAGATAATGAATGACTCATTCATTGTATTCCTCCACCTCATCCACACATGCACACATTCTTGCAAATATTTGCTCACTTCGGACAACCCTTTTCCTTGACTTCCAACATAGGTGACCTGGCCCTTTGTCAACCTCACCTCCTTAGTTTCATGCCCCATTTCCCTCAAAGGACCAGACTCCTCCTTTCTACTTCTCAGATATGCTAAGCTCATTCCTATCTCTGCCCTTGCCCCTCAGTCTTTCCAGGTCACTCTTCCCAGAGTCCATGGTGCCTTAGTCTTCTCAGCATTCAAGTCTTAGCTTAAGTATTACACTTTCAGAGAGGCCACCTCGGGAGGCCAGCTGTCTCTCTGTCCTTCTGCTTTGCTGAATTTTCTTCATGCTGCTATCATTATCTGAAATTCCCTTTTAAAAAAATTTACTTATCTACTGGTGTACTCATTGTCTTTTCTCACTAGACTAGAAGTTCAGCTCCATGAGGGGGGAAGCTTGGTCTTGTCCATCACTGTTCCCTCAGTGTCTAGAACAGCGCTCAAAGCATGATGCTCAATGTATGAACACATGAATAAACACACTTCAAAATGAAAACAGTCTTCTCACAAGAATCAAACTCTTCTCCTCACATACCCACTTCCTGAGAAGAACCACAAAGTCAGGGACACCAAATACCTCCTGTGATGAGGCCATAAAATGGGGAAAAATGACAATATTAAATTCATTTTAATAAATCATAATTCATAAAATATTAATATTTTTAGTTATTTGACATTTTAAAACTTTAGTTCTTTGAAATTTCCCCTAAATTTATTATCTTTTTCATGTAATAAAATGTGGATGGTTCAATTTTAAAGTTGCTTCTTTTACTAAGCCTTGTGCCATCACTTTACCCAGAAGTACAGCTTTCGATTATTTTGATGTCTTGGGTGATACCTTGTATTTTTCATACTGTGTCTCAAAATCCATTTCTTTTAATATTTCCTCTACTAGATGGTAAGATTTCCGAGGCAGGGGTTGTACCATGTGAATCTATAAATTTCTAATACCATCTAAATCACAGCTTTGCCTATCTTGTTTCTCAATAAATAAATAGTAGAAACAATATAATACGATGATAAAAATCCAGCTTAGAGAAAAACACACCATGATCAGTTATGTTACCATTATCAAGCTACCTCTCTCTGAACCTCTCTCCCTTTTGCTCTTAAATCTGTAAAATAGTACATATTTCACAGGGTTGGTGAGGTATTAAATTACTCGTGGGAAGCCTTTGACATACAATAACATTTTTAAATGGTACTAAAAAATAGTCCTAAAAAGTGACATACCATGTCACATGCAATGGTACTAAAAACTGATGCTAAGAGTATAATAAAGCTATCGTCATCATCATCATCACCACTATTCTTTGAGGCCTAAAAGTCTCAAGAACCAAGTTGTATGTTTATAACTTTAATCTTGACATTTTGCATAGACCAAAACCAAACAGAAGCCAAAACCAATTTTCCTAGAGCAGCTTTATAATCCACTTCGAGATCAAAAATAGATCCAGAAAACATTTGCAAAACAATATGTGAACTATATGCATAGCCATGAGGGTGGTTCATCAGGAAAGTATTCTGGAAGGAGATTGCTCTGTATCTGACTTGAAGAAAGCAATGAACCCTAAGTACAAAGATGAACATGCATGCTAAGCTGCTTCAGCCATGTGCAGCTCTTTGCCACCTTGCAGCCCACCAGGATCTTCTCTCCATGGGACTTCACAAGAAAGAATACTGGAGTGGGTTCTTTCTGCAGGGATCTTCCAGACCCAGGGATCAAACCCACATCTCTCAGGTCTCCTGCATTGGCAGGCGGGCTCTTCACTACTAGCCACCTGGAAAGCGCAAAGAAGAGCGGGCAGGTGCTTTTCTTGGTGTTGAGGTCAGGGGCAGAAACAGTGGAGAAGCAGGGCCGGCCATGCACGGAGATGGCCCCTCCGTATTCTAAGAGGCTAGTGGCAGCCACTATGAACTCACCTCTTTTCAGCTCAGTGGGAAAAAGCCAACACGCACCAAAAAAGAGAACTTCTTGGTGCATTCGCTGTCTCCAGGGGCCACTTTTTGGTTTCAGTTCCTTTCACTCAGTGGTAACAGAAGTGTCCCCACTCGACAACTGCATGACAGTTTAGAGGCCTCCCATAACCATGGCCTCCTCAGACCGCCTTGGGAGATAGCTGTTATTTTCATCATGTCTGTTTTATGCGTACATAGGCTTAGAAATGTCGAAACATTTTGCTTAATAATTTATTTTAGCACATACTGTATTCCATGCAGTGTTTGAGATACTGTGGATATAACATGAACAAAACAGACCAAATCCCTGCCCTCATGGAGCTTATATTCTAATGGGAGGAATGGACAGTAAATAATTGGCTAAAAAAAAACCCTAAAATTTTATTTAGTATCAAATATCATTGGGATACACACACATAAGTATACATATATTACACACACACACACACACACACACACTGCTATGTATAAAATAGGGCTTCTTTGATGGCTTAGTGGTAAAGAATCTGCCTGCCAGTGCAGGAGATACAGGTTTGATCCTTGAGTCAGGAAGAACCCCTGGAGAAGGAATGGGCAGCCCATTCCAATATTCTTGCCTGGGAAATCCTGTGAACAGAGGAGCCTGGTGGGCTACAGTCCATGGAGTCGCAAAGAGCTGGACATGACTTAGCACTGAGCATGCATGAGCACGTGTGTATAAAACAGGTGACTAATGAGAACCTCCTGTGTAGCACAGGGAGCTCTACTCAGTGCCCTGTGGCGGCCCAGATGGGAAGGAAATCCGGAAATGAGGGGATATGTGTGTGCATACGGCTGATTCACTTTGCTGTACAGTGGAGGATAGCACAGCAATGAGCGGCAACTATACTCCAATAAAATTTTTATTAAAAAGTGAAAAAAAATTAAACGAGATTAAAAGACAGAGAAAGACTGGAGTAGGAACTCTACAATAAAATATGTAGTTGGTGATAGAAGACATCTTTTTGGAGGAACATTTGAGCAGAGATCTGAACAAAGAATGCTGTGTGATAATAATATGTGTGGGAAGAGCTTGCTAAGAAAAGAGAAGGAAAAGTATGTGCAAAGTTAAGATACTCTAGGAGCAAACTAACGAGTGGAGTCAGAACACAGTGAATGAAGGGAAGACAGAGCGGATGCGAGGGCGAAGATGTAGGTAAAGGCCAAGACATGAAGAATTTGAATTTTATCGTACTTAAAATAGGAAGCCACTGAAGAATTTCAAGCAGTGAGTTATTGATTTGGTTTATGTTTTAAAGAGTCACGCTGGCACTGGAATGCATGAGTAGCTAAAAAGAGAAATTTCTTAGGAGGATACAACAAGTGCAGAGACAGTGTCTCACATGATACTCACGACGGTGGAAGGGATGAGCCTGATCAGTGTTTTGATACATTTTGAAAAAATATATTTAATAGACTTGCTCATAACTAGGGTATAAATGAAGCAAAGAGAAAAATTAATGATGCCTTTGATCTATATAACTAAGTATAAGATGGTGCCATTTACTGAGCAAAGAAGACTGGGGATGGAGAAATGAAAAGTAGGGAATAGGTAGAATTTTTTTCTTTTTGGACATGTTGACTTTGACTTATCTGTTAACATCTGAGTGAAGAGCTTTAATAATAACTTTGAGGTATGAATCCAGAAGTTGGCAGATGATAAGAAGTTATGGATTTTTAAAAACTGAGCTGTATGGGACTAGATATTTGGAGAGGGAAGACAAGTAACTTATCTAAGATCCACAGTCAGTAAGTGACAATTGAAACTGAAAATGAATCTTTGACATCAACCCACTTTCTCTTGTTACCACAAATATTAGGATATATTCATAGTTATAAGCAACTGGAGTAGAATATGGGGGAGGTCTGGGAGCAGGAACATTCTAGAATAACTTATATGGAAGGATGAGAATTTTTTTCCAGTGCTCATGGACTATACAAATTTATGGTTACTTCTTACCTTACTTTCCTTATCTAATTATTTGTTATAAATATGATGATATTTGCACAATTAACTTAAAAAAAAATCTCTGGAATGATAAACACATAAGGTTGGCCAAGTACCACAGATACTTAGCTCCTTTCTCATTTGAAATGGCCATTTTCTGGAATACCCAAGAAAGTAACTGAATTTAGACCAGATGTAGACTGCATAAAGTGAAGAGGAACTAAAGATCCTCTTGATTAAACTGAAAGAGGAGAGTGAAAAAGTTGGCTTAAAGCTCAACATTCAGAAAACTAAGATCATCACATCTGGTCCCATCACTTCATGGCAAATAGATGGGGAAACAGTGGAAACAGTGGCTGACTTTATTTTGGGGGGGCTCCAAAATCACTGTAGATGGTGACTGCAGCCATGAAATTAAAAGACGCTTACTCCTTGGAAGAAAATTTATGACCAACCTAGATAGCATATTGAAAAGCAGAGACATTACTTTGCCAACAAAGGTCCATCTAATCAAGGCTATGGTTTTTCCAGTGGTCATGTATGGATGTGAGAATTGGATTGTGAAGAAAGCTAAGCGCTGGAGAATTGATGCTTTGGAATTGTGGTGTTGGAGAAGACTCCTGAGAGTCCCTGGGACTGCAAGGAAATCCAACCATCCATTCTAAAGGAGATCAGCCCTGGGTGTTCTTTGGAAGGAATGATGCTAAAGCTGAAACTCCAGTACTTTGTCACCTCATGCGAAGAGTTGACTCATTAGAAAAGGCTCTGATGCTGGGAGGAATTGGGGGCAGGAGAAAAAGGGGACGACAGAGGATGAGATGGTTGGATGGCATCACCGACTCGATGGATGTGAGTCTGAGTGAACTCCAGGAGTTGGTGACGGGCAGGGAGGCCTGGCATGCTGCAATTCATGGGGTCGCAAAGAATCGGACACAACTGAGCGACTGAACTGAACTGAACTGAGACTGCATAAAATTGAAATATAAAGGAAAAGTTCAACTAGTAACTCAAACAAATATTTCTGAATTTTGTCATAAAATTTCAATTAGGTTGTATCAGATTTGTTTAACAGGATTGGTCCCAAGAAGCAAGTAGCAATTCCTCTTCATGACTTAAAAAAGATTAAATAAATTAAGAAAAAAAAAAAAACAACACTAAAGCAATAATAATGCAAAGGAGAAAAATCTTAAAGCCAGAAACAAATTTAAACAAATAATCTAATTGTATTTTATATAAATATTATGATTACCTGAATAGAAAAAAAAAGAGAGAGAAAGTGAGGGATGGAGTGAGAGAGGAAGGAAGGAAAATGTATTCATCTAATAATTTACAACTACAGTATTTGGTGGGGTATGAGTGTCGGGGAGAGAAGTGCACACAAACTCTGCCCTCTATTTCAGTAGGTCTGCTTATTGTAGTAGCGGTTTGGGTAAAGCAATTTAAAGATTATTTTAGATGTATCATAGAATTGAGCAAATGAGTAAGCATATTGATATTGTTAGGATCCAGGGCTCACATTGCAGAAGAAGGAGCACACAAATATGGAATTGTGGAGGGCAAGAAAGAACCCTCTAGGAATAGATTAGAATTAGAGCTATCAGATGAACTCATGATGTCTAAAACAGAGATGTGTCTATACAAATGTTTTTATTCATGAATGCCTATGATTTGTGAAGGCATACTTGTGTCTTTATGTTTCTATGTATGTATATGCAATAATACATTTCTCCAGAAAGAGTCAAGAAGCAAAGATATTGCAGTGGCAGTGAGTATACTAAACTCCCAAATCTTAGCTTCTAACACTATTCCCCACTAAAGGAAATGAGAAATGAGGTGATGAGGGGTGATGAGAAGGCAATGGCACCCCACTCCAGTACTCTTGCCTGGAAAATCCCATGGACGGAGGAGCCTGGAAGGCTGCAGTCCATGGGTCGCTAAGAGTCGGATGCGACTGAGCGACTTCACTTTCACTTTTCACTTTCATGCGTTGGAGAAGGAAATGGCAACACACTCCAGTGTTCTTGTCTGGAGAATCCCAGGGACAGGGGAGCCTGGTGGGCTGCCGTCTATGGGGTCACACAGAGTCGGACATGACTGACTTGACTTAGCAGCAGCATGTGGCAGAGATGAGCATCACGTGCCTCTAGATGTTAATTGCACCTGTATGTGCCGTATTCTAGCAGAAAATGCATAATCACAAGGTAGTCATGAAAAAAATGCCAAATATAAAAAATGAGGAACTGTTAAAAAGAAAAGAAAAAACATATGCAGATAAACTGTATTCTTTAAAATTTGCAATTCCATACAAAGAAATGTTGAAATGCTCCAGATTAAGGAAGGCTAAAGAGATACTACAACTCAATGTGATATGTGACATTAGACTGAATTCTTTACTGGAAGCAGAAATATCATAAAAGTTATTACTAGATAACCAGTAAAATTGGAATATGGACAAATATGAGATTAAAATATTGTATCCATGTAAATTTGTGAAGTAGATAATTATATGTAACTGCTAAATAAGAAACTAATTTTAGTCATTACACAGTGAAGTAAAGGACCATGTTGTTTGTAACTTGCCCTCAAATGGTTCAGAAAGAAAAAAATAGAAAGATGGAAAGAATGAGAACAAATTATAAGCAAATGGGGTAAAATATTAAGAGTAAGTAAACCTGGGTAAGGGAATAAGTTCAGTACACTGCTTTTATTTTTATAACATTTTTTTGAGCTTGGAATTATTCATAAATAAATACATTTTAAGTAAATGAAGTATAACAAGTGTATCTAGTGAGTATTTTGAAAAGTCCATTGCCATAATATATGTGATTTTATCTTGCTGAGAAAGCCACCTAATTGCACTGAAAATGTTTTTATCTCTTCACTAACTCAGATTTTTTCACTAGAACAGGAAAGGAATAAATGCATCTGCTTAAATTTTTTCTATGAAAAGTGAAACTAAATTTAACTAAGGTATACTTAAAGAAACATTCTACTATTTTTTCTTTCAGAATCAGAACAAACTGGTAATGTTTTTGACGATCATATTACTACTTATGTCGAAAAGAAGAATTCTGAGAATGTGGTAACAACTACATAAATAAAAAAATAAAAGCTTACAATGAAATATCTGTAAAGTAGAATATTTTTCTTTAAATTTGGATTTTAAAATACAAATTTAGCATTTTCCTCAATAATACTGAAACATTAAAACTTATTTCTTGTATATGCATAGAATAATGAAAAAATAAAACTGGAAGCAATTTGGAAAACATAAACTATAACTGCCTGATTTTAGTTCATGTAAAATAATAAAAATTATCAATGATGTCAGGTAAGTGTTGGAAATACAACAATAATGCTCAAATAAATAATTTGCATTTTAAATATTTTAAAAATTAGCACTGTTTAAAAAAAATTTATTGGAACAATAGATGACTTACAATAAATTAGTGGTGTTTTTATTTTCTACATTGCAGTGCAGACGTGTATAGTCAACTGCATTTAATATATCGTTTTAAGTGGGAGTATTCAGAAATATAATAATTATATATAAAAGGGCTTGCCCTTATTCTTTATGTATTCTTTACACATTCTATCTCACAGACAAAATATACTGACTACCACAGTGCATATTTTTGGGAAATCAAGAATTTTCAAACTTATTTAGCACATATTTTTATTAACAAAAAAACAAATATGAATGCATTACATGTGATGCTTTTCTGGAAATCATATATGTTAAAAATAAATAGAAGATCAACAGATGTAAGTAGATACAAATTTGCTTTTAAAAGGCTGACTCACAATACCTAGATTTAGAGAATTTTTGTTTCTGAATTTAAAACATGCCATCTTTCTTAGTTTGCACTTAAGCCATAACCTCTTTCAGGCAACAAGCTTTCTTGTGTTTATTTTTCTTTTTTTTTTTTTGCAAATGGGGAAATGGCCCAAAGAAGGGAAAGCAAAACAAACAACAAAGAAATATTTCTGTGTTTCAGAAGTGCTTTAGGGAATCCAGTTATCTATATCAGAAACAAATAATGTTGTTTCAAAGTAAAATTATTATATGAAAGATGATATATTCGTCAGGGTGGGATACAGTCTTCTGTTAGCAAGTCATTCTCTTCTACAGGTGGGCAGTTTGGGGACGTTCATAGTGTGAAAGAAAGATATAGCCAGGGAGTTATGAGATTAGCTGGATCCACCCTGGGTTACAATCGACTGACAGGTCCTTAGCAGTATCACCCGCAGGTCACATAGTCAACTGTGTCTTATTAAGACAGATATAAAATTTCACAATGCCTTACAGCAGTCATTCAGTTTTAACTTTTATTCGACTCAGTGAAAATTGATGCCTTGTATAGTATGTCACATGAATATAATTCTAATGAAACATAGTAAAATATGTGTCTATAGTTTAAAAGTCAAAATTTATGTTTCCCAGCAATAAACTATTTACAGTATGATATCTACTTTCACTTAAAAATTTTGGATGTGGTTGTTCATTGGTCAGTTGCCAAGTCACGTCCAGTTCTTTGTGACTTTGGATGTGGGGGCACAGTCTGAATGTTTTATGTAATGACAGTGTGTGAAATAAAAAGTCTAAGTAATGGAAATTCCCTGGTGGTCCAATGGCTAGGACTCCATGCTTCCAATGCAGGGGACCCTGGGCTCAATTCCTGGTCAAAGAATTAGATCCCACATGCCACAACTAAAAAAAAAAAAAAAAAGATCTCACGAGCTGAAACTAAGACCCAGCGCAATCTAAATAAATAAATACATTAATATTTTTTAAAAGTTAATGACCAAAAAAGTCTATGCAATGCATCCAGCTGTTTTCCTAACAATGCCAAGAATATCCCCTTCAACTATCTGCATGACTTATGCAAACACAGCCAGATAGGCACTGATTTTTTTTTCTGTAGGTATAATTTTCTCAAAGGCAGAAAATATTCTAAGCTTATTTTCCATAATCTAGGACGCGGCTGTTCGTGCAGAGACTTTAATAATTCTCAGCAACAACAACAACATCAACACATCTGTCTTGCTAGCAAGATAGCATTTTCTCTATTTATTTAGGCTTCATTTGCGTTCTGAATTACAGCAGTGATCAATTTAGATTCTAATTTCCTTGGATTATGTTTTCTCTTTGTTGTCATCAGCTATTCAGTGTAACACCGCACTATGGATAGCATACACACAGCACACACACAGTTCATGATGTCAAAATATCTCATACTTAAAGTTTTGGACACTTAATATTTCCACCACTTTTTTAATAGAGAAGGACATTAAAAATGATATTGTTGCAAATAACATAATGAAGTAGTTGTATTTAATTGATGTGTGATACATGAAGATGAAGGTGCATAATTTTAATGGTTTTCTCACAACTATCCGCTTAATTTTAAAATGTAAATTGGTTAAGAATGTCAAACTTTAGTCAACAGTTTACTTCCTGAATTTATAATACTATCAATCTGTTTTTGTTTCTTTTTTTTTCTCCTTATAATCAAAAGACAGCAACTCTTGTTACAGCACTTGACATGAAAATGGCTTTTTTAAAAAAGCTTTTTTCCAGGTAATGTAGTAGAACCAGTATGACGATACTGTTTACCAAAATAGTAAAAATTAAATCCATTAATTGATTGAACAGCATAGACTTTCTCTTTTGGAAGCTGAAAAAGCCAACCAAATCAAGTAAACGTTTGCATTATTATTTGAATATATATATATGTTATATATATATGTGTGTGTATAAGTGCATTTTTCTTTTTAAAGATGTATTGAGATAAATTGTAATGATTTTGGCCAAAGTACATGGAAACCAACTACTTTTAAAAGGAAGATTTAAAAATTGTTGTATAAGGAATACAATTGTATTAAAAACAATTAATTCATGTTAATATGTATAAACATTACTCTAATTGGGACAAACAATTGGAAAAAAATTACATTGTATTTAGATTACTTTAGCATTTCCTAGTGAGATCAGTTTCAGCTCAGTTTGATCTCCAGTTATAAATTCAAATGGTCTTTGTTTTAGTTCTTGCTCTGTTGTTAAGCATTAAACTGTAAACTGATCTTAAGACAAACATGAATTAGTTTTTTTAGATCATATCATATACACCACAAATTGCTTTTCTAAAGTATTTAAATATCACTGTAATGGATGCTATGAAAAACAACACTGAAATGGCCTTTTAGAATAATACATTTTCACAGTGAGTAAACAAATGCAAGAATATCTTTTCCCCAGAAATGTTCAACTAATAATATGCAAAATTAACAAACCAATATATGTAGGAGAATTTACAAACGTTAAGAATTTATTGGAGCTGGGAAAGAAAAAAGTTCTCAAAATGTATCATTAATATAAAAATTCTTTTAGTGTAAATTGTGTACAGACTTACAGAGTATATTTAACTTTGCAGTTAAAATAATTTAATGGTCAATGAGAACTTTTTAAATTTCCAGCTTTTTAAAGATTGTATGAAATTGAGACATTGTAAATTTACTAAGCATTTTCATTTGAAATATTGACTACTAACTTGAAAGAGATATCTGGTTTAATTTAACTTACTTTGTACTCTGGCCAGTATTTAAATTGTTGTTCTAAGTAACAACCCAAATAAAATGAAAAATAATAAGTAATACTTTGTTCTTACCTCTATGTCTTATTTACAGTTGCTTGTTGGGCTGCTTAGAGAATTGAATTAAACTAACAGCACCTTAAAGAACTCTCTTCTCTGCTCTGCTAGGCTCTCCTCTCTAGACACATTTTTTTTTCCCCTCTGCAAAGTGATAGTCTATTGAAAGAGGAAGTTGTGAAACACCACAGTCATTATGCTTTATAAATTCTACAGAGAACAGAAAATTATTCACAAAGCTTACACTTGAAATCATTGTAACAGCCTATAATTTGTGTGTACACATACAAAATTAATGTATATAGTTATATGTGTAAGCAAATTTTAGAAAAGTTAAAGAAATTTATACTTAAGTAATGTTCATTTACATGAGGAAACATCTCCTCTGTGGTTAAACGATAATCATAGAAAAACAGAAAATATTGCTCTATGTGGAAGAAATTGTCAGGCTGATATATGAGGAATAAACTTGCTTTTTCATGAGGCTAATTAATGTAAAGTCTTTGGTGTATAACCTAAATGCTAAGCTTACTACAGACATTTTGTAAAAAGAAAAAAGTTCAGTAAACGGGCATATTCCTGGAATCTGAATAGTGGTTTTTTTACCTAAAAGTTTTAAACTTCCTTTCCCATGAATAGTTGCCTGTTTCATATAGATAAAGCATTGCAAAACTGAAACTGTTCCTTATTCATGAGCTATGATCTCTCTCAACTTCAGCCACAAGAATAAAAAACAGGTGCAGATTCTGCAATGCTGAGCATTTAACTGGTTAATTTTCTAAGAAGATAGGGCATTAATTAAAAATATCTATGGGACAGTAGGGACACAATATTTGAAAAAGGACATAAAAACAGTTGGGCAACACATATACTATTGCTAACTTCAAATAAAAGGAAATATTCATGTATATACTTCTCCCAGGTTACTGGGTCATAGAAGCAAATGGGTAGCTGCAATTTTTATGTGGCGCTCCTTCCCACCTTTCCTTGCTGGTTGGGGAAGAGGTAGGAGGTGGATTGCAAGAATAATTAAGTAATTATGCAGACCTCCACACATTGCAAGAACTGCTTTCTGAACTTTAGAAACTACCATACTCTCAGGGTATCACACGCTGCTTTACTTAACCTTATTTTCAAAGAGGCAGTAAAGAGTAATTAGGGGATGATTAAAAATGGAAACATTTTCCATTTCACCTAAAGTCATACTTAATGTGAATTTGCAGTAAGTGAAAATAAATGAATAAACAACACGAAGAAAGCACCCTCCTCCTCGCCCCCCCCACACTAAAATCAAACCAAATAAAAACTTCACCATAGAGTTACCAATAGAAAATTTGATTTTAAAAAATGACATACTTATAGAAAAACTTTGAATAAAAGTTATTATTGGTGTGATTAACACTGCTTAGATTCTATGTGTTTTGAGAGACTTTAAATATTACTGTATAAGAGTGTTATTATAAAACATTAAGCCTATCTGTGGCTCAAAGACCCAGGTTTACTCCTGGAAGCACAGTGCTCAGTATCTCCAGATGATTTTAATGTGCTAGCTCAATATTTGTGTCCCTTTCACCTGGGTGGTAGATGTATATTACTATTTCTCTAAAAATCCTTTCCAGGCTGGTGAATATGTTCAAGATTCCTCCATCTCAAAAAATCTCTGACTTTACTGCCCTATTACTTTTCTTTTTGAAAACGTTGTCACCACTGACTTCTTTCAATTATTTAA
This sequence comes from Oreotragus oreotragus, assembly GCA_006410675.1. Classification (NCBI taxonomy): domain Eukaryota; kingdom Metazoa; phylum Chordata; class Mammalia; order Artiodactyla; family Bovidae; genus Oreotragus; species Oreotragus oreotragus. The sequence continues at coordinate 31,414 of SJYX01008963.1, forward strand.
AATTAAAAAAAAATTATTTCATGTTGGCTGCACTGGATCTTTGCTGTTTTGTGCAGGCTATCTCTAGGTAAAGAGAGTTGGGGCTCCTCTGCAGTTGCAGTGTGTGGGCTTCTCATTGCAGTGACTTCTCTTGTTGCAGAGTACAGGCTTTAGGGCTCACAGGCCTCAGTAGTTGCAGCACGTGGGCTAAGTAGTTGTGGTTCACGAGCTTAGTTGCTCCGCAGCATGTGAAATCTTCCTGGACCAGGGATGGAACCCATGTCCCTTGCACTGGCAGGCAGATTCTTATCCACTGTTACCAGGGAAGTCCTACTTTTGTTGTTTTTTTAAAAGCATATATCCCAGCGGTATTGTCTGCACATTGTTGTACAACGATAAGGCTTCCCAGTTGGCGCTAGTGGTAAAGAATCCTCTTGTCAATGCAGGAGACAGACATGGGTTTGATCCCTGGGTTGGGAAGAATCCCCTGAAGGAGGGAAGTGGCAACACACTCTAGTATTCTTGCCTGGGAAATCCCATGGACAGAGGAGCTTGGCAGGCTACAGTCCATGGGATCATGNTTCCCAGTTGGCGCTAGTGGTAAAGAATCCTCTTGTCAATGCAGGAGACAGACATGGGTTTGATCCCTGGGTTGGGAAGAATCCCCTGAAGGAGGGAAGTGGCAACACACTCTAGTATTCTTGCCTGGGAAATCCCATGGACAGAGGAGCTTGGCAGGCTACAGTCCATGGGATCATGAGTTGGACATGACTTATTGACTTGACCACTACCACCATTATTCCATTATTTGACTATACTGTATTTTGTTTATCCAGTCATTCTCTAATGGATATTTGGGTTACTTTCACCTTTTGGCTATTGTGAATAATGCTGCTGTGAACATGAGCATACAAATATCTGTCTCTACTTCCAATTCTTTTGTGTATATGTATGTGTGTGCATGCTCAATAGTGTCCGACTCTTTGCGACCCCATGTACAGTAGTCCACCAAGGTCCTCTGTCCATGGGATTTTCCAGGCAAGAATACTTGAGAAGGTTTTCATTTCCTACTCCAGGGGAACTTCCTGACCCATAGATAGAACTTGCATCTCTGATGTCCCCTGCTTTGGCAGGTAAGTTGCTGGATTATGTGCTTTTCCTTTTTAAAAAATTTTAAGGAACTGCCATACTGTTCAATCTCCCTATCTTCCTTATTTGTCATGCCTCAGCATTCTGGTTTCTGTCTCTGCTGTGTATCAAGACTCTTGACAAAGGCATAGAATGATCTTGATACCAAATCCAAATGACAACTCAAAGCCCTGGTATTTGACCTTGTTGCAACGTGTGCCACTGTTGACAACCTCCTCCGTCTAGAAGTGTTCTTTGTGCTGGAGTTCTTTACTCCACCCTCTCCTGCTGCTGCTGCTGCTGCTAAGTTGCTTCAGTCATGACCGACTTTGTGCAACCCCATAGACGGCAGCCCACCAGGTTCCCCCCGTCCCTGGGATTCTCCAGGCAAGAACACTGGAGTGGGTTGCCATTGCCTTCTCCAATGCATGCAACTGAAAAGTGCTGATTATGCAGCAATTGCTTCTTTGATTTTATTACAGTACTCTTGCCTGGGAAATCCCAGGGAGGAGCCTGGTGGGCTGCAGTCCACGGGGTCGCTAAGAGTCGGACATGACTGAGTGACTTCACTTTCACTTTTCACATTTCATGCATTGGAGAAGGAAATGGCAACCCA
>SJYX01008966.1:0-57958 GCA_006410675.1 Oreotragus oreotragus
GCTGCGATTCATGGGGTCGCAAAGAGTCGGACACGACTGAGCGACTGAACTGAACTGAACTGAGCTTCTGTTTGCTGTTTTGTAAAATAAGGATAATAACATCTTTTCTGCTTACTTAACACAACTGCTATCACAACCAAACTCACCTCATCTTTGATAATAATCCTATTGAATGCCAGGTTTGGTCAATCAGCTGTCAGTGACTGTTTTATTGAGTGCCTGATGGGTATTCCAAAGCACCACCATGTAATTAGAATTTCACTTTCCCGATTTTACTAGAACAAGCAAGTTCTTATTCTCTTGAATTTAATAACTAACTCACGTTCCATCTGTCACGCTTCTGCTCCCACAGAAGTTAAGAGACGTGACTTCAAAGCTTGGCTTTGCTACTATGACATCTCATTTCCTTCAATATAGTTTTATTGGGGTTCCCTAGTGGCTCAGATGGTAAAGAGTCTGCCTGCAATGCGGGAGACCCAGGTTCAATCCCTGGGTTCGTAAGGTACCCTGGAGAAAGAAATGGCAACCCACTCTACTATTCTTGCTTGGGAAATGTCATGGACGGAAGAGCCTGGTGGGTTATAGTCCATGGGGTCGCAAAGAGTCAGACACAGCTGTAAAATGAGGATAATGATATTTACTTCCTAAATTATTGTGAGGGTTAAGTGAGATAATTTATGTAAAATGTTTGGCACAATTGGGACATAGTAAAAATTGAATAAATGATTGTCACTTAAATGGCAAATATAACGAGGTACTCTTTTAATGTTTTGGTAAATGCAGACTGCAACCTGATACATAGTTCAGAAATGGATTTCACGTGGTGATTCTGAAAGAAAAAAAGTGATTTGCCCTTACATTTTGTGTATGATTAACCTTCTTAACTGGTTATTGAGGATGAAGCTAAGAGATAGATTTCTTTTAAGATTCAGTTGGAGAATGAATAATGACTAGCTTGACAGAATGGAAATTTTTACTATGTTTTAGACTGGCCTGGATTTAAGAACTGCCCCAAACATGAAGACTTAATATTTACTAGACATAAAAATAAAAGGAAAAATTTTACTAGTAATCTTATTTCAGAGAGATGTGCTCAGGAAATAATGAACTGGTAGTCTATAATATGGGCCACAACAAGGCTTTGATTCTGACTTTTAAATTATGTGATACAAATCTTTCCCTATTGTTTAATAACAGTGGATTTTTTTTTTCTTGTTACACAAGCTATTGACATAGCTTAAGTCACTTAATGACTCATGATGTAACAGACTGGCATTTCCTTCATCCGTACTTATACACAGATGATTTGATTATACAGAAACATTTTAACCTACCTTCATAATAGACCTGCAGTTTAAAAAACACACAGAGGACAGACCAGTATTTGTTCCTATGTGAATTTATATGCCAGTTTCCCTTAAATGGCCTAACTATAAACCTAATCTTTAAAATGGGAGTTCTTCTCCTTTTGCCTGAGTTTGAAGCTGGTCTTCTGTGTTCTGTTTTCTCTTGATAGCTTAGTGTGCTTCCCTAATCATTGTAGACGCACAAGACCATCAGGTATTTGAACAGGAGAGAACCTTGAAGATTTTCAACCTCTATTTTCTCATTTTTCAGATGTGAAAACTATGACCCTGGCAAGTCAGTCGTTTTCATCATTTTCAGAGTAGAGAACTGATTCTGGATCAGGACTCTCAGCTCTGTTCCTGGTTTATTTCTCCTCAACTCAGCTTCTTTCCATTTCTCTGGCTTCTGGTATGACTGTTTCTTTCAAGTATATAAAAGTGTGGTAAAGTCATATTTGTCTGAAACATTGTGTTCATTTCTTTCCCTAGAACAAGGCTTAGTATGTGAGTGGAAAAACTGGTATTTCCAGGTTTTAGCCAGTGAGGTGTGGCACACTGGAACGTGGATGTGCCCCTGGATCTGGTTGTATTCATTCCATTATGTCTTTAGTATTGTGACTTATAAATTGAGTATAACATTATCTACATTTTTAGTGAACAGTTGCATGGAGAAATCACGTTTATTTCTCCTTTTCCACTGCAGTATGACTTAGATGAAGTACTTCAGGATTTTACATATTGTAAATAGGTTTTTGAAAACCTAAAGTATTGATTAATACATTAGATACTGAAGACCCAAAACTCATTATTGAGCTTTAATTGAAGAGAACCATTATGAATGTTAATCTGATATTCTTGGAGTTGTAAATATTGTTTAATAATAGTATGTTTCATATTATTGAAACAGGAAATCTATTTAACACAAGTAAAAGTAATTAATTTAGCTGCAAAGGAAAAGTAGTTGTAAGAGATGTCATCAAAATAATGTAAGACCGGCTCCCAGAATTATCTGTGTTTACAGAGAAAAACAGTATAATGGCAATTTGAATATGCCAGAAGGACATAACCAGAAGTTGCAATTTCAGGATGCATAATTGTGAACAAAGACATAATCCCAGAACCAAACATTCATTATTATATATTAGGGAGAGGAGTGAAGTGTGAGGAATCTTAGGTTTTTAGAAATATGTAGATTGCATCCATTCCCTTATTTCCTTAGTCTCTGTGTTCAAGTTTCTGCTCCATCATTCTGCTGAAATCACTTGAAGGAAAGTCTCCAGTGAATTACAATATGTCAAATCAAGGACTATACCTAGCTCAAGGAATACGTCTGTTGTCCATCTTCCTGGACCTACTCTTCTTTTTAGCATCCATGATGATGCCATTGAAAGTTTTCTGCTGCTCCTCCCCCTTCCTTCCCCTGTTCCTTGAATACCAATATCCAATATTCCAAAATCAGTCCTTTTCCTTTTCATACTATCAGAAATGATGAACATACAGTGTGGACCAAATCACACATGCCCATAACAGACATTGCTAATTGATTCTGGCAATTTTCTCTGATCCTGGATGCTATCCTAGGATTCTCAAAAATACTTCGGGCAACAATCACATGATCAGAGTTTGCAGATAAGAATCTTTTTATACAAGACTTTATAATTATTTTCAAATAAGTAAACTTAACATCTGCTCGATAACAAGAAACACCCAAAGGAACTGTGGAAATTTTCATTTGGGATTTAAGGAGTTGGTAGCAAGTTAATCTATTAGGGTATTTTCCTCAATGTTATAAATTTCAATTCAATGGCTAGTGAGAATAAAATGTGATTTCTATTTATTCCTAGCCAAGGTTAAAGTGCTGCTGTGCTGTGCTTAGTCACTAACTCATGTCCAACTCTTTGCAACCCCATGGACTGTAGTGGAGCCAAGTTTCACTGTTCATGAACCCACTGGAGTGGGTTGCCATTTCCTTCTCCAGGGGATCTTCCTTACCCAGGAATCAAACCTGTGTCTCCTACAGTGGCAAGTGGATTATTTACCAGTGAGCCACCTGGAAAGCTCAAAAGTTAAAATAGTAGCACGTAATTTTGTACTGTACTTTGTAATTGTTTGAAATAATTATAAATCCTCAATAATCAGGGTTGCAGACTGATATGTTTTCTGAAAATTAATAAAGTCAACAAATCTCAACTATTTACTACAAAGATGCTTTCAATAAAAATTGTTTATGAAAGTAGAAAACTTTGAGCTTGATTTTTCTCCTTCCTCATTTTTTAAGATCCAACCAATCCATTCTGAAGGAGATCAGCCCTGGGCTTTCTTTGGAAGGAATGATGCTAAAGCTGAAACTCCAGTACTTTGGTCAACTAATGCGAAGAGCTGACTCATTGGAAAAGACCCTGATGCTGGGAGGGATTGGGGGCAGGAGGAGAAGGGGACAACAGAGGATGAGATGGCTGGATGGCATCACGGACTCAATGGACGTTGAGTCTGAGTGAACTTCGGGAGTTGGTGATGGACAGGGAGGCCTGCTGTGCTGCGATTCGTGGGGTCGCAGAGTCGGACACGACTGAGCGACTGAACTGACCTGAACTGATGAAGGAGAATTATTAAGCAAAAGGGAAGTATTTTCCACTAACGTAATACTGCCTAAAAGTTATTTATTTATATATCACCTTTACCAATTTTTCTGTATTCTTAAAAAAACGCAACAGTACCTAGCATACAGTGCTAAATAAATGTTAGCAGTTATATAATTGTATATTATCAAAGATGCTTGGCTTAAACTGAGGGTAAGAAGTGTACATTTTTCAAGGCATGTAATAATGTGATTCAAAGTGTGATCTATCAGCTCATACAGCATTTATGGCAGTGTACATTCAATTTCCAGGTGGAACAGGAAACAGCAGGACAGGATGGCCAGCTTGTTTATAATGGATCTATTTTCTCGAGTAGGTATTGGCCCCCTTGGTAAATATTTGGGGCTTTTTAGCCACATGGATTTGTTGTGACTACTCAGCTTTGCTGTTAAAGCACAAAAGCAACCACAGATAATACATAAATGAATGGATGTAACTGTGTGCCAGTAACATTTTATAAAACTAAGTGGTGTTCTGGATTTGTTCCAGGGATCATAGTTTATAGACCCCCCTATACAATATGGTGGTAGTTTTGGCTCTCAATTAGTTTTTTTTTAACCCTGCAAGTTCTTTTTTCATCTTATTTTTTTGTTTCATCCTCTGTGAATGTGTTTGTGTATTGGCCATTGCAATGGGATTCATTTTTATCTCATTCATTTTTAATGTGGACTGAACTTCAGTTTGCTCTGATGTAGGTAAGTTCTTCTGGACACTTGCCACCTTATCTGAGATTTGTTTTTCTTCCATCATGTATGGTTTATAAGCCGCATATTGAGATGGGAGCTACATGCAGTCTTTATTGAAAGACCTGAGCTCTGTGCTCTAACATAAGATTGTGTTAAACATTCTATAATAAAGAGCAAACTCGTTAGGAATGTATTTTATTTTTGAACATATTGTCTCAGGCTTTAATTCAACTTCCCCTTTTTCACAGAGCCCTGGAAAATGGTAAAGTCGGGAATGTTACCTCCTCCTGACATTGCCTGTGCACTCCTTTGTTTCACTAAACACCAACTTTCTTTGTGGGGGTGTGAGCAATAATTTTCTGGATTTGTTTGATTCAAAATGTTAATTCAGTATTGTTTCTGGTAAGTGGGAATAGGATTAGTGCATATTCTCAATCCTTTTTATTTCTTTCTTAATTTTTTTAGATGCCTCTTTTCAAAGTTTATGGCATAAAGTTAGATTCTTTCCTTGAATGGCAACTGAGGACTTTTTTTCCTCTTGCTATTCACATTGCTTATTCACCTGGTTTGTCTTTTTGTGAGGAGAATAGTATAGTGGTTAAAGACACAAGCTCTGGATTTAGACTGCCTGTGATCGTATCTGAGGCCTACCAATTACTAGTTAAAATCTGTACTTCAGTTTCTACATCTATAAAATGTGATAATAATAGTATTTTTTCATAAATGTATTATGTTACTGAATAGGATAATATGTATGAAGTTCTAAGAATAACACTTGGTACAAACTAAGCACTATTTAAATTTTAAATATTATTGATATATGTTTTTGATTTTTGTCAAATATTGGGATAAGTGATTTTGCTATTTGGTTTATTTTGCCATATTGACCTTCAGCTATACAATTTTTATAGCTCTATAGTCATCCTTGGAGAAGGCAATGGCACCCCACTCCAGTACTCTTTCCTGGAAAATCCCATGGACAGGGAGGAGCCTGGTAGGCTGGAGTCCATGGGGCTGCTAAGAGTCAGACACGACTGAGCAACTTCATTTTCACTTTTCACTTTCGTGCATTGGAGAAGAAAATGGCAACCCACTTCAGTGTTCTTGCCTGGAGAATCCCAGGGACAGGGGAGCCTGGTGGGCTGCCATCTATAGGGTCGCACAGAGTCAGACACGACTGAAGCAACTTAGCAGCAGTAGCAGCAGCATAGTCATTCTCTATTAGAAATTAAACCTAAAAGGCTTACAACAAACTATTTATAATCACTGANGGAAGTGGCAACCCGCTCCAGTGTTCTTGCCTGGAGAATCCCAGGGACAGGGGAGCCTGGTGGGCTGCCGTCTATAGGGTCACACAGAGTCAGACACGACTGAAGCAACTTAGCAGCAGTAGCAGCAGCATAGTCATTCTCTATTAGAAATTAAACCTAAAAGGCTTACAACAAACTATTTATAATCACTGATGGACAGCAGTAGAAGCAGAAAGAAAGGGGCATTTAATATACTTAATAAATAAATAAATATGAATGAGGTAGCCTTGCAGCTCTGTTTGCAAATGAAATTGATTCATTTTCAGCTCCATGTAGACTTGACTTATTCTGCCAGCCTCATATATGACTTGACTCATTTCAGACCATACACTTTCTACTTTGTTTGTCTCAGATCAACTCTCTTCCAAATCCTCTTTTCTGACCTTGTCTTTTGGCCACAAATTTCCTTTCCTCATCTCTTGCCACCTAGAATGATGTTGTTTCCACTTTTCCCGTTATTTCCCCTGTAAAGGAAGCCTTTGTGCTCCTGGCTCTAAATGGCAGAGAGGTTGGTCATTGCTTGCTTATGTTTTCACCTAGAATTTTAGGTACAAACTCTGTCCTTCCTTGGGCTTCCTTGGTGGCTCAGCTGGTAAAGAATCCACCTGAAATGTGGGAGACCTGGGTTCGATCCCTGAGTTGGGAAGATCCCCTGGAGAAGGGAAAGGATACCCACTCCAGTATTCTGGCCTGGAGAATTCCATGGACAGTATAGTCCATGGGGTCACAAAGAGTCAGATGCAACTGAGGGACTTTCACTTTAACTTTCTGTCCTTCATTAAATTTGAATGTGGTGAATGGATTCTATCCAAATCAGGGGCACTGCCTCCTTAGAAATCCTTTAACTTGTAAAGATTAATGAAACTTTTTCAACTGGTTGCCCTGGGGCTAGGGATTTATGGATAGGCCTAGTTTTGTGCAGATTTTTTTTTTTTTAACAATTCCTACAAGAATCACAAAATATTCACTTAACATCCAAATTCAACATATTTAAAAACAGGTAAAAAACTGCACAATATTTGATTACTCCTGGTTCTTTTTAAAAATGGTAGTTTCACTTCTCCTGAGACTTTCATTGTCTCCAAAAGAGAGGAGTCCTTGCAATTTTGGATAGTTTGGCTTCACTCAAATGGCACAGAATGAGATTTTTTTTTTTTTTTCCATTCCAAGTAACTGTATACAAATTAGGAAGAGTGATAAGGCAGAAGTTTGGCCTCAACTTCGTATTTCAAAGTTAAATCATAAAAGGCCTTCCTTCTAATTTAAGTTAAAGTTTTTTCTCTTTAACTTTTAATTTTGTATTGATGTATGCTGCTGCTGCTGCTGCTAAGTCGCTTCAGTTGTGTCTGACTCTGTGCGACCCCATAGACAGCAGCCCACCAGTCTCCTCTGTCCACAGGATTCCCTAGGCAAGAATACTTGAGTGGGTTGCCATTTCCTTCTCTTGTATTGGTGTATAGCCAATTAATAATGTTGTGATAATTTCAGGTGAACAGTGAAGGGACTAGGCCATACATACAATATGAGGTTTTTTTTTTTTTTTTGGGGGGGGGATTATATTGCAACAAACTGAAAATAATTCTGTTCAATAAAAGCAGCATCACTGGATGGGATGCACAATTTTTTGATAAAGTGAAGATCAGCTAGAAACACATTTTATCTCAGTCTTTGATGAAAATATTTCTCAAAAGTGTACAGCCATTCTCCTACCTTAATATTGGTGCCAACCCCAGGACTTAGTCTAAAAATTAAAGAATATCTTTGATAATAGCTTGTTTTAGTTTTCTTTTAAAAATACTTTTTCCATGAAAGAAAATTTGTTTCTTGAGTTCTGATTAATTGAGGGCTTGATATTTTTCTTAACTCTTGTTTATATGCTACCACAGATGAGGTGTAACCATAATATTTGGTCAGTCTGAGTTAAATGGCTCATGACGTCAATTACAAAAGTCTAGATCTAATATTTCCAACTTTCTGTGTAGCCAGTCTGCATGAGAACCACATGATGAACCAGATCTTTTAGTCATGTCTCAGTTCAGTTCAGTCGCTCAGTCGTGTTTGACTCTCTGCGACCCCGTGAATTGCAGCACGCCAGGCCTCCCTGTCCATCACCAACTCCCGGAGTTCACTCAAACTCGCGTCCGTCGAGGCGGTGATGCCATCCAGCCATCTCATCCTCTGTCGTCCCCTTCTCCTCCTGCCCCCAATCCCTCCCAGCATCAGAGTCTTTTCCAATGAGTCAACTCTTCACATGAGGTGGCCAAAGTACTGGAGTTTCAGCTTTAGCATTATTCCTTCCAAAGAACACCCAGGACTGATCTCCTTCAGAATGGACTGGTTGGATCTCCTTGCAGTCCAAGGGACTCTCAAGAGTGTTCTCCAACACCACAATTCAAAAGCATCAGTTCTTCGGCGCTCAGCTTTCTTCACAGTCCAACTCTCACATCCATACATGACTACGGGAAAACCATAGCTTCTACCATATTCATATGACAAAAAAGGAAAGAATGGTAGCATGCTTCTTTAAACCAGTTAGGCAATATTTCAGATTAATTCTAAAAATAATATAACAAACCCCTGTGTTACTGTTGTCCAGATTTATCATAGGATTTGAGGCCTTCTAAATCCTGAAAAAAGTAAGTGTGAAAGGTGAAGGTGTCTCCCTCCTCTTCATAGCCTCCCTTTCCCTCTCTCCTTTGAGGTCATTATACTGAAGATAACATATGCATCCCATATTTACTGCTGTACAGAAAAATTACCCCTAATTCTTAGTGATGTAAAACAGCAACCCCTTGTTATTGCTCATGAGTCTACAGGTCAGCTGGATGATGCTGCTGACCTGAGATAGGCTGGGCTGATCTGACCTAGGCTTGCTCATGTGTCTGTGGTCATTTGGTAGGTCACATGGGTTCTCGTTTTACTACAGCTCTACTCTTGAGTCTAGTGGTTAGCTGATTGTAGCCGAGGGTGACAGGGCTGACTGCACCGTGGAGTGCTCGTCACTCAGCAGGCTAGACCAAGTTTATTCTCCAGATACTAGGAGGTTCTGAGATGAAGAGTAAAATGGAAGTGAGTTTAGCCACTGGCAAACTATCGCTTCTGCTGCATTCTGTGGGTGAAAATGAGAGCCCCGTTGACATGAGATTCAAGGGGTGGGAAAACAGACTTCACTTCTTAGTGGAAGGAATGGTAAAGTCACCCTGTAAAAGTGGGTCTCTAGGAGGGGTGGGAAGTTATGGCTATTTTTATGATTCACTGCAAATCATATGTATTTTATCTATTTATGTAGATGTATTTCTGTTTAAAAATAGTATTTCCTATTTTTATAAAAATTAACATAGTTTAAAAACTCATTAAATATATGGCTTTATAGATAGATTTTTTAAATTGTAATTATGTTTTTGAAATTTACTGTTTTGATAAATTTATTACATCACTACTTATCTATACCTTCTCTTGCTGCTGGGCATTTAAATTATTTTCCTTTTTTTTTTTTTTTTGCAATCACAAGCAAAGCTGCAATGAATGTGGTATACACAGTGTTGTGTGCATATAAGAGGGTTTCTCTAGGTTAGTGTCTAAAAATGGATGGATTGTGTGGTACAATACATGAGTTTTCAACTTTATTGGATATTGTCAAATTGTTGTCCAAATTGTTACACACCATCAGGGAGTATAACAGTTTCATTTCTCCTACATTCTTATGAATTACAGTTTGTATTATCAGACTTTATATTTTGTGGAGCCACTAGGAGAGTATCATCATTTTAATTGCATGTTCATTTAGCAAGTTTGAATATATTTCATATGTATACTGGCCAGATAAATTTCCTTTTCTGTGAGTTAATTTCCCATTTATATATTCCAACATATAAATTTTATTTTAAACCTTGAACGTGTTTCCATAAAATTGTTTGTTTTTTAATTATTACTTATGGTTAAAATACATATAAATAGTGGAAACCAGTCCTTTTCCAATTATATGTATCATCTTTTAGATGTTGGCATTCATTTGAAAGTGGTTTATTGTGTCTACTATTATACAGATGCTTTTATATAGTAGTATAGTCAAATATTCCTATATTTTCACGGTTTGTATGATTTTTTTGTCTTGTTTATAAAAACTTTTCCTACCAGGATGTCATAAGCAGATTTTCCTGTATTTTCTCTTAAGGTTTAAGAGTTTCTGTTTAGTTTCTTAATCCGTCTGGGATCTCTTTTGTGTGTGATGAAAAATAGGGGTCTAATTTTACCTTTTTCCTACTAGAAAGCCAGTTGTCCTGGTACAAGTTATTAAATATATAATCTTTTCTTTCTCAATGATTTGTGATGCTAGCATGTCATATCCCAAGTTCCTATATCGATGTACATTTATTTCTGGGCCCTTTATTCTTTTTGATTGGTCTCATTTTCCCATCTCTGCACCCTTTCGCATTGATATGCCCTTTTAATGGCTGCAGCTTTACAATAAGTTTCCTGTTCAGTGGGGATAATATCCTTTCTCATTCTCTAATAAAATTATTTGGCTTTTCATAGCCCTTTGCTCTTTTATATTAAGTTTAGAAGCAGCCCTTCAAGTTAAAGGTGGAAAGTTCCATATAACAAGAAAAAGCAGAATAAGGTAAGAGGGATTAAGAGTGGAGGGGGGAATTTATAGCCTTAAATAGGGTGATGAAGATAGGATTCATTGAGAAGTAGGTTTTGAGGGAAGACATGTAGGAGATAAAGAATTTAACCAGTGTTCTGGAAAAGAATCTTGTGGGCAGAAGGAACAGTCCTTGCTAAGATTCTGAACCAAATGTGTCAGAAAGAACAAGGATGCCCGTGAGACTGAAGCAGAGTGAACAAGGAAGAAGCTAGTAGGNCAATCACAAGCAAAGCTGCAATGAATGTGGTATACACAGTGTTGTGTGCATATAAGAGGGTTTCTCTAGGTTAGTGTCTAAAAATGGATGGATTGTGTGGTACAATACATGAGTTTTCAACTTTATTGGATATTGTCAAATTGTTGTCCAAATTGTTACACACCATCAGGGAGTATAACAGTTTCATTTCTCCTACATTCTTATGAATTACAGTTTGTATTATCAGACTTTATATTTTGTGGAGCCACTAGGAGAGTATCATCATTTTAATTGCATGTTCATTTAGCAAGTTTGAATATATTTCATATGTATACTGGCCAGATAAATTTCCTTTTCTGTGAGTTAATTTCCCATTTATATATTCCAACATATAAATTTTATTTTAAACCTTGAACGTGTTTCCATAAAATTGTTTGTTTTTTAATTATTACTTATGGTTAAAATACATATAAATAGTGGAAACCAGTCCTTTTCCAATTATATGTATCATCTTTTAGATGTTGGCATTCATTTGAAAGTGGTTTATTGTGTCTACTATTATACAGATGCTTTTATATAGTAGTATAGTCAAATATTCCTATATTTTCACGGTTTGTATGATTTTTTTGTCTTGTTTATAAAAACTTTTCCTACCAGGATGTCATAAGCAGATTTTCCTGTATTTTCTCTTAAGGTTTAAGAGTTTCTGTTTAGTTTCTTAATCCGTCTGGGATCTCTTTTGTGTGTGATGAAAAATAGGGGTCTAATTTTACCTTTTTCCTACTAGAAAGCCAGTTGTCCTGGTACAAGTTATTAAATATATAATCTTTTCTTTCTCAATGATTTGTGATGCTAGCATGTCATATCCCAAGTTCCTATATCGATGTACATTTATTTCTGGGCCCTTTATTCTTTTTGATTGGTCTCATTTTCCCATCTCTGCACCCTTTCGCATTGATATGCCCTTTTAATGGCTGCAGCTTTACAATAAGTTTCCTGTTCAGTGGGGATAATATCCTTTCTCATTCTCTAATAAAATTATTTGGCTTTTCATAGCCCTTTGCTCTTTTATATTAAGTTTAGAAGCAGCCCTTCAAGTTAAAGGTGGAAAGTTCCATATAACAAGAAAAAGCAGAATAAGGTAAGAGGGATTAAGAGTGGAGGGGGGAATTTATAGCCTTAAATAGGGTGATGAAGATAGGATTCATTGAGAAGTAGGTTTTGAGGGAAGACATGTAGGAGATAAAGAATTTAACCAGTGTTCTGGAAAAGAATCTTGTGGGCAGAAGGAACAGTCCTTGCTAAGATTCTGAACCAAATGTGTCAGAAAGAACAAGGATGCCCGTGAGACTGAAGCAGAGTGAACAAGGAAGAAGCTAGTAGAAGTCAAAGTCAAAGCAGTTATGGGGGCAACTAAGAAAGCTGAGCACCGAAGAACTGATGCTTTTCAACTGTGGTGTTGGAGAAGACTGTTGAAAGTCCCTTGGACTGCAAGGAGATCCAACCAGTCCATCCTAAAGGAGATGAGTCCTGAATATTCATTGAAAGGACTGATGTTGAAGCTGAAACTCCAATACTTTGGCCACCTGATACTAAGAACTGACTCACTAGAAAAGACCCTGGTGCTGGGGAAGATTGAAGGTGGGAGGAGCAGGGGACAATAGAGGGTGAGATGGTTGGATGGCATCACTGACGCGATGGACATGAGTATGAGTAAGCTCCAAGAGTTTGTGATGGACAGGAAGGCCTGGTGTGTTGCAGTCCATGGGACTGCAAAGAGTCGGACATGACTGAAGCGACTTAGCAGCAGCAGCAGCAGCTACAGCAGGAGCAGTGAGGACAAACAAGAAGTTCCTTGGCTTGCTCACTCTCTGGGGGAGGGCGAGCTTGTTCCTCACGTGGGGTGAGGGTAAGAGTGTGTCCAGGTGTCCGGCAGAGGAGTGGCTTGGGTGTTTTGCCCACCCCTCTCGCGGGATTGAGTGCAGAGGGCATGCACTGTACCCTGCTTTTGCTCCCAACATTCAGTTTTTGCTCCTGGCTCTTCAGAATCTTCAGAAGCGGCAGCCAAATTTTTTTGGTCTTTTGAGATCTTTTGTCCGTAGTTTTTTGAGATCTTTTGTCCGTAATTTGCCCCAGTGCTTCTCCTCAAGCAACAAAATACAAAGAAACTATATGGGACTAAAAATAGCTGCATTGCAGAGTTTTGAGTAGAGTTGTGACCCAATCGGAATAAATTTTAAAAGAATTACTCTGGCTTCTGTGTGGAGAATAGAAGGCAGAGAGTAAGCACAAGGGCAGGAGACCAGTCAGGGAACTGCTGGCGATAACCCAGGTGAGAGGTGTGGTGGCAATTAGACGCCTGGTAGATGTTTAGGAGATGAGTCTGGAGTTCGGGGGGAGGTTCAGAGTGGGGATGTAGATTTGGGACTCATTAATACATATCTGGTGTTTAAAATGTAGAGACCAGATGAGATCATCCAGGTAGTAGCAGTCTGGGTGTGAGAGGTAGCTGGATTCTGCCTCTGTTTTACAGGTAGAGTCAACAGGATTTCTTGATGGATTTGGTGTTGGGGTGTGAAGACAGTCAGGAGTCGAAGATGACTCCAGGGGTTTTGGCTTGAGCAACTGGAATAAAAAAATGCTATTACCTGGCTAGGGAAGACTGGGAGGAGCAGTTTTAGGGAAAGATCAAAACTCAGTTTGGAGCATACTGAGTTTGAGACGCCTATTAGATGTTTAGGAGATGACAGGGGAGAGGTTCAGAGTGGGGATGTAGATTTGGGACTCATTAATATATATCTGGTGTTTAAAATGTAGAGACCAGATGAGATCATCTAGGAAGAGAGTATAAAGACAAGTGGTTCAAAGACTAAGCTCCCTGCTAAGTCAAAGAAATACATACAATGGACCTTTTCGAGGAAATGGAAATGTTCTAAAACTATATGGCAGTGGGGTGGTTGTGTGACTTGGTAAATTTACTGAAACTCTTTGAACTGTGCACTTAAAACAAGTGAAGTTTGTGCATAGTCGCTCAGTCGTGTCCGGCTTTTTGCCACCCTATGGAATGCAGCCCACCAGGCTCCTCTGTCCATGGGGATTCTCCAGGCAAGATTACTGGAGTGGGTTGCCATGCCCTTCTCTAGGGGATCTTCCCGACCCAGAGACGAATCCAGGTCTTCCACATTGCAGGCGGATTCTTTACCAACTAAGCCACCGGGAGAGCCCGGTGAAGTTTATGGGGTGTATATTATGTCTCACTTTAACAGCCTTATGAATATACATTTTTTTTTTTTTAAAGAAGTCAAAGAGATGAGAAGGAACTAGTAAAGGCTATTTGAGGAGTGGCCAGTGTTAAGGGAAAAAAGCCAAGAAATTGTGGGCAAACCAACTCACTATAACTTCCAATTATATTTGTTTGTTCTTCCCTGTATTATTTCTCTGCTGTATTTTTTCACAGCTAAAGTTGGATAAAAGAAATGAAAAGTCATTTGCTTGACTACATTCTTAATCCAGGTTCACACCCCTGTTCTGCCAGCTTTTTTTTTTTTTGGATTGAGTAACAAACTTTAAAGTTTTGCTAGACAGGATTTTCTCTGCTAAAAGAATTGATGGATATTGGAGAACAAAGGTAAAGACAAGGGGAAAAGGTGACTTCACACAGAAGAATCTTTGCTAAGATGAGCTCTGCAAGTGTAGAAACAACAGTGTGGAGTGAAGTCATCTGGTCCTGAGTCCTGAGCCCTGGGCGTTCTCCACAGGGGTTGGTGGTGGGCTTCTTGGTAAGGTGAAAAGCAAAGTTCACAATGGGTTAAAATGACATTAAACAAATGTGAAAATCCTGTGGCTTTTCATGCTCTGATATGGAGCCTAAGATATGTGGGTCGTACTTTGTGGCTTTAGGAACTGATTGGGTAAGAGGCAATGGCAGATGGCTATCTTCTAATATAAGGGCTCTGGCCGCATTATGCAGAGCAGTGTAGGGTTTCGTCATCATCCCGTGGAAGCCTCCCCTTTATTTAAAGGGTGTGTTGTGTTGCAAGATGCATGAAGTCACTGCTTAGAGGTGTACTTAATAAGGGAGGATTAAAGAGAAGCAAATACAGTTCTCAGGATCAGAAGAAAAACTTGTGAGCAATTAAAACATATTTTAATCATTTTTTTCTTCATGCTGAGAAATTATGTAAAATCTGAAGAAACTGAAAAATTAACTCAATATATTGAAACATAAAATGTAGTAGGTGAGGGAGTAACATATCATAGGTAGCAAATGAAATCAGAACAAATTCATGTCAGCCTTTTATATCTTCTACTAGATAATGTGCATCAATATGTTTCTTGAGGATGAAAATAAATCAGTTAAAGATCTCGAGTAGGAGTTGGATAAAATACCTATGATAGATTGGAGTTTGGGACATTTTGCTTTCACTGCTGCATTAGCATGAAAGATAACTGTTTTAGCACGTCTCATCCAAAAAGCTTGTAAATAATATATGTGGATCATTTTCATTAGAAAAGGTGAAGGTGAAGTCACTCAGTCGTGCCCGACTCTTTGCGACCCCGTGGATTGTAACCTACCAGGTTTCTCCGTCCATGGGATTCTCCAGGAATACTGGAGTGGATTGCCATTGCCTTCTCCAGGGGATCTTCCCGACCCAGGGATTGAACCCGGGTCTCCCGCATTGGAGGCAGACGCTTTAACCTCTGAGCCACCAGGGAAGCTATTTTTTCCTAATAAACAACAGCTTATTAGACATGGCTAATCCACAAATCACAGAAACCTTTAAAAATTACTCTGAACACATAGCCATTTCATTTTTTTCTGGTGAAGAGGACCCACTATCAGGAAGGAGCAGGCGAGGTGGTCCACTGGCCTCTCGGGAAGGAGCTGGAGGGATTAAAATGCTCAACAGTGTTTCTGATAGAACGGTGGGAGTTGCAGAGAGTGGGTTCCCTCTGGCACGTGGTGAGTTCACTCCTGTTTCTGAAGCTGAGAGAGGGACAGTCACCGAGAGGCTGCCCAGAGATGTGGCCCTTGGTTTCCTGAGGCAGCAGTCCTTCTAGTGGCACTTGACTCATAAGTAGAATGTCTCCTCTGTGCCAAGCTGTAGGAACAATGAATAAACTGTCCTGTTGTGCAGGCTGCCGCTGACCACGAGTGAGTCGCCTGAGGCAGTCAGTGAGATCAGGCAACATGAGCAGCTGGGTGGATGGGGATAGTAGCCATTTGCTCACGCATCCATTTAACACGTTTACTGCGTGTTTACTTGGCATCTTGGTAGTAGATGCTGAAATGTGACCATGAGCTAAGTAGACATGGATCCTGCCTCCATTAGTTTAGTAAACTGATACAGAATTAGAACCTATGCTCAGTATAAAGGAAAGGCACAGGAGTCTGTGATAGAGTGGAGCAGGGTGGAGTGGAACGGACAGGAGTGGAGGGAGTAGGGTGGTTCGGGTTTAAAAGGAAGGAGAAAGGGAGCAGTGAAATGGCCTGCTGGTCCAGCAGTTATGATGGCATTGCCCAATCTTCCAGGAGCTGGAGGCCTGCCCTGAAAGAGCAAGAGGCAAAGAAGCAGGGCCACTTTGAGAGTGGATGCTCACCTGGGCCAGTGGCAGAAGGAGCATGGGGCTGGGAGTAGGGTGGTGATGGTGAGGGGATGGGTAGTGGGGGTGGAGGTGAAACCCGGTCCTCAGAACAAAGCTAAGGCTCAAATGCATGGGGCAGGAGGGAGTGCTGTCATCCATGCAGCCTCGGGGATATTATGAAATGAAAAAGCAATTATATACTTACTTAGAAACAAAACCAACCCTTAACAAAATCAGCAGTCCCCCCTTGTCCATGATTTCTCTTTCTGCATGTTCAGTTACCCATTGTCAATTTCAGCCTGAAAATATTATGTGGAAAAATTCCAGAAGTAAACAATTCATAAGTTCTAAATTGTACACTGTTATGAGTAGCATGATGAAATCTCTCGCTCTCCACTTCATCCCATCCAGTGTGTGAATTGTCCCTTTGTCCAGCATATCCAGTCCTTTAGTCACTTAGTAGCCATCTCTGTTTTCAGCTCGACTGTCTCGGTATAGTAGTGCTTGTGTTCAAGTAACCTTCATTTTACTTAATACTGGCCCTAAAGCACAAGAGGAGTGATGCTGGCAGTTCAGATATGCCAAAGAGAAACTGAAGTTCATTCTTCAAGTAAAAAAGTGAAAGTCCAGATGGAAATGAGTCCCAGTGTCTCTCTCCCTAGACAGGGCAGGATCAGATCAGATACACCCTTACTCTTGGGTTATCATTTTCTTTAACTCATCACGAATCACCATCCTTCAATTAGCGCATTTATAATACATTTCCCATTAAAATGACCAAATACTTGGCTTTGTGGCTCTGTAAGGCAGTTTAAAAAAGTCAAAAGTAAGCAGTGACTTGAAATCATTTCTTTAAAGAAAAGGAATAAAAAGTTGCAGTTGTTGTTGGGTCCCTCAGTTGTATTTGACTCTTTGTGACCCCATGGACTATAGCAAGCCAGACTCCTCTGTCCTTTACTATCTCTTGGAGTTTGTGCAAATTTATGTCCGCTGAGTCAGTGATGCTATCTAAGCATCACATCCTCTGCCTCTTCCAATGGATATTCAGGGTTGATTTCCTTTAGGATTGACTCATTTGATCTCCTTGCAGTCCAAGGGACTCTTAAGAATCTTCTCCAGCACCACAGTTCAAAAACATCATTGCCTTTTTAATTTTAACTCTTCACCTCCCTTTCTTTCTTCACTTCCTTACCAGCTTTAACTGACTGCTATTTTTATGTAGGCATTTGGTTGGTGATGGAAAGGTGTGCTGCAGTCCATGGGGTTGCAGAGAGTCGGACACGACTGAGTGATTTAACTGAAGGTGAAGGTGAAGTCGCTCAGTCGTGTCCGACTCTTTGCGACCCCGTGGACTGTAACCTACTAGGCTTCTCCGTCCATGGGATTCTCCAGGCAAGAATACTGGAGTGGATTGCCAGTTCCCTCTCCAGGGTACCTTCCCGACCCAGGAATCGAACCTGGGTCTCCCGCATTGGAGGCAGACGCTTTAACCGCTGAGCCACCAGGGATGCACTGGACTGCAAAACTCAGTTGGGATGTTTTCCTCTTTATTATTTAAATATTGTACTGTGCTTCCATCTTTGACTTGTATTTTCTCTCTTGTTTTTCATGATTTGTCTCAAATCCGTTTGATACTTCAGGCCATTCAGGACTCTCACCCTCTCCCTCTCCCTTTTTACTTTGAATTACTGAATGTGCTTTCACCAGTCACTCCTCCTTCCTCCACAGTGGTTGTGGCACCAGAGTGGAGCTGGACTTCGAAGAATTCACTGGTGCTTGAGTGGCGGCTCTCCTGAAGGGCAGTGGTCATCTTGTGCACTTCTCGTATTACTCAGATGTAGAGCGAGGGCATAGTCTTTCTCATGTTTTATTGACAGATTGAAGTGATAAAGATTAAACAGTTTCCTCAGGAACAATGAGTCAATGATAAGTGTTTTGCCAATAATCTATTCATTAGAAGTTGGTCCATTGCCAATATTCTTCTTCTATAATAAATCTCAAATAAACATAATAAATACTCTTGTAAACACAAATAACAGCTTTGTGAAGATCTCAGTTGCAGGCTCTTGGAAGGGGTTCCTGTTACTCTGTGCTCTGTCCCCCTGAAGCACCCTCTTTGTCTCAACAGGCTCAGATGTTCAACCCGACTGCTCTCCAGCCAAGTCTCCCCTCTAAGCTGAGATCCTGTGAACTATTTCTCCTCCCCTTTAACAAACGAAATGTCAGAAATTGGAGTTTCCCAAAGGTTACTAAGCACTTAACGTGTTCCTACGTGCTTTGCTTAAGGTCTCTGCTATTATCTCCAGTTTATTCATATTTAATACCATATATTTAAGGCCTGATTCAATCCCTGGAACTGTATTTCTTGGTCTTCTTGTTCAAATGTATAAAATCCCATAGAATATGCCTTCAGTTAACGTGTTTCTGGTTTAGATGTCTTGACTCTTGGTTGAAGTCAGTTCGGTTATATCTGGACCCTGGATATTTATGTGTGGCATGATGGGAATGTTGTCTAAGGGCTGGATGAAGCCTTCTCTCCAAACATCTCTGGATGGTTCACTGCAATAAATTATCTTCCTTTCTCCCCAGGAAGCCCACAAAGAAATTTCCCTTCTCTGTTCACAATGCTGGATCTATTTCTGCTGCATGGCATGAGGTTGTTTTATAAACTTAAAAATAGCCTCTTCCTTTTATTCTCATTCTTCTGTTACTCCACCCGCTGTTTGTTTTATCCTTGTTTCTTCTCTTAGTGAGTTGTTGTATTTGCTGAAGGATACAGAAGTCCCACCATGGGGGTGGGGGGCAAGGAGGTGGGACTATAAATTGGAAACAGCTGCAAAATGGAGGGAGGTGAGGACAATGCTTTTGTCTAATTAGAAAAATAAAACCATTTCAAGTTTTCGATGCTCAAATGGCCTTGCTTATTAATCACCATCACAATGCAAATAATAGTTAACAAAGTGCCATGTGGTTTTACATGTATTAAATACTATATGATATTTAAAACATGTTCTTCCTTTTTTTTTTAAACCTTCACTTTACAGGTGAAAAAACTGAGGTTAGAGTTTGTACAGGTTGCCCAAGGCTACACTGGCAATAAACAATGCAGCAAGCTTCAGACCTAGGTCAGGATGACACCCAAGTCCACACGTGTTGCTTCTCTGCATTCAAATATGAGAGGTCCAGTGGGAAGAATTTGTTGCTATAAAATAAAACATATACGATAAAAACACAAAATCTGTGCAGCCTGCTGTGTTGCAGTACAAATGTAAATGGAACACACACAAATGGTTCTAATCATTATCACTCTTATGCAGTCGAACCAGTTTTTTACGGCTTATTTCCTCATCTTGCCAGTTTTCACATATCTCCAACCGCTTTTCCCACATGCCTAGAAGGTCATTTCCTGTCCTCTAATGATGTGCGTGTAATCATGAAATCAAAGAGTCCTTCTGTTTGGGAGGTCCTGGGTGTTGCCAGCAGTTCCTAGTTCATCCTTTCTAAGATCGAACTGAAAATAATTATCATCCCTATCCACATGTATTAGGGTTTTCATGCTACCAGAATTTTATAGTGCAGCGATTTAGAGGCTGAGCTTTGGCATTTCATAGGTCATTGTTTTAGATTTGTTCTCTGCCATTTTCTAGTTTTGTGACCTTGGCTGTGTGCTTTCTAAATTTTGGTTTTCCTCTCTATAAAAGGGATATAGCGAGAGTACTTGGTGTGGTTATTAGCATTAAATGAACTAAAGCTAAAAAGCACCTAGTACGGTCCTTGATGTAATAAACAATAAATGTTAGCTGGTACTATTAAGGGTAAAATACTAATTTCATGCTTTTCTTTATTATGCAGTGAGAGAACACAAGAAATGGCTTAATGAATCCTCTGAACTGTGTAATATTAATTTAGATTTTTTTCAGGGACAGTACAAAGTTCTATAAATCTTATAATCTTTCTAAATTAGGAGACTGAATATATTAGAAATGGCATTTAGATGGATTCAGTTCATTTGATTTTTTTTGTATTTGTTTTAAATTTTATTTCTATTCATTTCCCCCCAGTTTTAATATGCCTAGTTGACAAATAAAATAGTACATACTATTTATTATATACTACAGATACAATGTGATTTTTTAGAGCCATAAATTCATGTTGTTTTTTGTTCACATTTATTAAGGTTTAGTTAACAAAATAGTAAGATAGTTACAGTGTACATCATGATGATTTGATATACATGGTAAAATATTAACCACAATTAGGTTTATTAACACCTTGTCACCTCACCTAATTACCATTTTGTGTATATGTGTGATGAGAATGTTTAAGATTTATTCTCTTAGCAAATTTCAAGTACACAGTACAGTATTAATAACTTTAGTCACCATGCTGTAGGTTACATCCCCAGAGTCTTGTCATCTTATAGCTGAAGGCTGGTACTGTTTGACAGCATCTGTCTGTTTTCCCCACCCTCTAGTAACTAATGTTCTACTCTCTGTTTCTATGAGTTCAACATTTTTTTAAATTCCACATATAAGTGGAATCACGCAGTGTTTGTCTTTCTCTGTTATGTCTTATTTCACTTAGCATAATGTCCCCTACGTATATCCATGTTGTTGGAAATGACAAGGTTTCTTACTTTTGTATGGCTGAGCAGTATTACACTTTATACATGTGTGTCTATATATCTTTGTCACATCTGCATCACATTTTCCTTAGCCGCTTATCTGTTGACGGATGCTTAGGTTGTTTCCATATGCTGGCTACTGTGAATAATGCTTCAACAACTGTGGCAGTGCAGATGTCTCTTTGAGACACTGATTTTATTTCCTTTGGATGTATACCCAGAAGTAAAATTTCTGGATCATATAATAGTTTTTATATTTTTAATTTGTTGAGGAACCTTCATACTGTTTTCCATAATGACCAATTTACATTCCCATAAGCAGAGTACCATCTTTCTGGCGCATGTGTCAAATATTTTCATGTGAATGTCAGAGGATTTAAACTCAGTTTTTAAGTCTGACTGAGCACTGCTCTTCTTCCCAGAGTTCAGGATTAACATGAGAAGAAACTGTATTTTCTATTCTGGATAATTTCTTTTTTGGAGATGTTTCCATAACTTGTTTCTGTGATTCAGAACCAGCCGCAAATGTTGTCTTTCTACCCTCACAAACCAGCAGATGTCATTTCCCAGGCCACCTCTAAACAGGGACCTAGTGGACAATTTTGATGAATAGCTAAGCTCAACTTATTTATGTGGAAATATGCCTGAAGCTTTCAGGATGCTGTAGGAGGCACTTAAAACACAAAACTTGGATGACTAATGCAATGAGAAGGCTGGCCCTTAAGCAGAAAAGGGAAGTCTCTCTTCTGAATTGCACTGATTGTTTTCAGTGGTTTTTTTTTTTTAAATTTTATTTATATATTTTATTTTTGGTCGCACTTGGTCTTCACTGTGGCTCTCAGACTTTCTCTAGTTGCGGTGAGCAGGGCTACTCTTCCTTACGGTGCTTGGCCTTCTCATTTCGGTGGCTTCTCTTATTGCGAAGCACAGGTTCCAGGTGCACGGACTCCGGGAGTTGCTGCTCGCAGGCTGTAGAGCACAGGCTCAGTAGTTGTAGTGCACGGGCTTAGTTAGTGCCCGGGGGCACGTGGGTCAAACCTGTGGCCCCTCTGTTGGCAGACAGACGCTTATCCACTCTACCACCAGGGTAGTCCCTCAGTGTTCTTTTAATTTCACCATCCCAGATACTTGAAGTCTGTAAGTTCTGCTAGTCTAATACCTGAAAATGGCCGTTATAAGGATATTTGTGTCTGGTAAAAGATCACAGGCAGATCTTGAGATGGACTGGCAGAAGGGCATAACTCGATAAATTCTTTTGAGATGTTTGTTAAGAATTGAACTGATTATCTTAAAGTTGTTTTTTAAGGAAACGTGGGCAACAGTATTCTGTAAACTTATGTACTCTGTAAAGTTATGAATAACTCTTAAAATATGCTGTAAGATGGTCTTAGCCTTAAGTAAATGATTAGACTTATTATGAATAACCTTCGGGAGAACGCATAAGACTAATGAGAGAGAAAACTAGCATGGCCGAGATAGGAACTCTATAGAAAAGTTTTGGAGGGAGCAGTGGGCTTTCTGGGGAACTAGTGAGTTTCCAGTCACTGAGCATGTTTAAGCATGGTTGTGCCTCTACATGTCACGGGTGTTACAGAGAATGCTGACAAGGTCAGTGACTTCCATTCTTACTCTCTTACAAGGGTATAGTGGAGTTTACAGAAGCTATAAGATCGGTGGTTTCACAAGGGTTTAAATACAAAAGTCTATGTAAGACTAGAGCTATCTTCCATTAAAGCAGACATAAAAAAAAGATTTGTAAAAATGTAAAGTGATGCCATTCTTCTAAACAATTTTTGTTTGGAAAAATATTTTTCATAAAATATTATTTATGCTAACATGCTATATTTATTAAGATTAAAGGGATTGAACCCGGGTCTCCCGCATTGGAGGCAGACGCTTTAACCTCTGAGCCACCAGGGAAGCTATTTTTTCCTAATAAACAACAGCTTATTAGACATGGCTAATCCACAAATCACAGAAACCTTTAAAAATTACTCTGAACACATAGCCATTTCATTTTTTTCTGGTGAAGAGGACCCACTATCAGGAAGGAGCAGGCGAGGTGGTCCACTGGCCTCTCGGGAAGGAGCTGGAGGGATTAAAATGCTCAACAGTGTTTCTGATAGAACGGTGGGAGTTGCAGAGAGTGGGTTCCCTCTGGCATGTGGTGAGTTCACTCCTGTTTCTGAAGCTGAGAGAGGGACAGTCACCGAGAGGCTGCCCAGAGATGTGGCCCTTGGTTTCCTGAGGCAGCAGTCCTTCTAGTGGCACTTGACTCATAAGTAGAATGTCTCCTCTGTGCCAAGCTGTAGGAACAATGAATAAACTGTCCTGTTGTGCAGGCTGCCGCTGACCACGAGTGAGTCGCCTGAGGCAGTCAGTGAGATCAGGCAACATGAGCAGCTGGGTGGATGGGGATAGTAGCCATTTGCTCACGCATCCATTTAACACGTTTACTGCGTGTTTACTTGGCATCTTGGTAGTAGATGCTGAAATGTGACCATGAGCTAAGTAGACATGGATCCTGCCTCCATTAGTTTAGTAAACTGATACAGAATTAGAACCTATGCTCAGTATAAAGGAAAGGCACAGGAGTCTGTGATAGAGTGGAGCAGGGTGGAGTGGAACGGACAGGAGTGGAGGGAGTAGGGTGGTTGGGGTTTAAAAGGAAGGAGAAAGGGAGCAGTGAAATGGCCTGCTGGTCCAGCAGTTATGATGGCATTGCCCAATCTTCCAGGAGCTGGAGGCCTGCCCTGAAAGAGCAAGAGGCAAAGAAGCAGGGCCACTTTGAGAGTGGATGCTCACCTGGGCCAGTGGCAGAAGGAGCATGGGGCTGGGAGTAGGGTGGTGATGGTGAGGGGATGGGTAGTGGGGGTGGAGGTGAAACCCGGTCCTCAGAACAAAGCTAAGGCTCAAATGCATGGGGCAGGAGGGAGTGCTGTCATCCATGCAGCCTCGGGGATATTATGAAATGAAAAAGCAATTATATACTTACTTAGAAACAAAACCAACCCTTAACAAAATCAGCAGTCCCCCCTTGTCCATGATTTCTCTTTCTGCATGTTCAGTTACCCATTGTCAATTTCAGCCTGAAAATATTATGTGGAAAAATTCCAGAAGTAAACAATTCATAAGTTCTAAATTGTACATTGTTATGAGTAGCATGATGAAATCTCTCGCTCTCCACTTCATCCCATCCAGTGTGTGAATTGTCCCTTTGTCCAGCATATCCAGTCCTTTAGTCACTTAGTAGCCATCTCTGTTTTCAGCTCGACTGTCTCGGTATAGTAGTGCTTGTGTTCAAGTAACCTTCATTTTACTTAATACTGGCCCTAAAGCACAAGAGGAGTGATGCTGGCAGTTCAGATATGCCAAAGAGAAACTGAAGTTCATTCTTCAAGTAAAAAAGTGAAAGTCCAGATGGAAATGAGTCCCAGTGTCTCTCTCCCTAGACAGGGCAGGATCAGATCAGATACACCCTTACTCTTGGGTTATCATTTTCTTTAACTCATCACGAATCACCATCCTTCAATTAGCGCATTTATAATACATTTCCCATTAAAATGACCAAATACTTGGCTTTGTGGCTCTGTAAGGCAGTTTAAAAAAGTCAAAAGTAAGCAGTGACTTGAAATCATTTCTTTAAAGAAAAGGAATAAAAAGTTGCAGTTGTTGTTGGGTCCCTCAGTTGTATTTGACTCTTTGTGACCCCATGGACTATAGCAAGCCAGACTCCTCTGTCCTTTACTATCTCTTGGAGTTTGTGCAAATTTATGTCCGCTGAGTCAGTGATGCTATCTAAGCATCACATCCTCTGCCTCTTCCAATGGATATTCAGGGTTGATTTCCTTAAGGATTGACTCATTTGATCTCCTTGCAGTCCAAGGGACTCTTAAGAATCTTCTCCAGCACCACAGTTCAAAAACATCATTGCCTTTTTAATTTTAACTCTTCACCTCCCTTTCTTTCTTCACTTCCTTCCCAGCTTTAACTGACTGCTATTTTTATGTAGGCATTTGGTTGGTGATGGACAGGTGTGCTGCAGTCCATGGGGTTGCAGAGAGTCGGACACGACTGAGTGATTTAACTGAAGGTGAAGGTGAAGTCGCTCAGTCGTGTCCGACTCTTTGCGACCCCGTGGACTGTAACCTACTAGGCTTCTCCGTCCATGGGATTCTCCAGGCAAGAATACTGGAGTGGATTGCCAGTTCCTTCTCCAGGGTACCTTCCCGACCCAGGAATCGAACCTGGGTCTCCCGCATTGGAGGCAGACGCTTTAACCGCTGAGCCACCAGGGATGCACTGGACTGCAAAACTCAGTTGGGATGTTTTCCTCTTTATTATTTAAATATTGTACTGTGCTTCCATCTTTGACTTGTATTTTCTCTCTTGTTTTTCATGATTTGTCTCAAATCCGTTTGATACTTCAGGCCATTCAGGACTCTCACCCTCTCCCTCTCCCTTTTTACTTTGAATTACTGAATGTGCTTTCACCAGTCACTCCTCCTTCCTCCACAGTGGTTGTGGCACCAGAGTGGAGCTGGACTTCGAAGAATTCACTGGTGCTTGAGTGGCGGCTCTCCTGAAGGGCAGTGGTCATCTTGTGCACTTCTCGTATTACTCAGATGTAGAGCGAGGGCATAGTCTTTCTCATGTTTTATTGACAGATTGAAGTGATAAAGATTAAACAGTTTCCTCAGGAACAATGAGTCAATGATAAGTGTTTTGCCAATAATCTATTCATTAGAAGTTGGTCCATTGCCAATATTCTTCTTCTATAATAAATCTCAAATAAACATAATAAATACTCTTGTAAACACAAATAACAGCTTTGTGAAGATCTCAGTTGCAGGCTCTTGGAAGGGGTTCCTGTTACTCTGTGCTCTGTCCCCCTGAAGCACCCTCTTTGTCTCAACAGGCTCAGATGTTCAACCCGACTGCTCTCCAGCCAAGTCTCCCCTCTAAGCTGAGATCCTGTGAACTATTTCTCCTCCCCTTTAACAAACGAAATGTCAGAAATTGGAGTTTCCCAAAGGTTACTAAGCACTTAACGTGTTCCTACGTGCTTTGCTTAAGGTCTCTGCTATTATCTCCAGTTTATTCATATTTAATACCATATATTTAAGGCCTGATTCAATCCCTGGAACTGTATTTCTTGGTCTTCTTGTTCAAATGTATAAAATCCCATAGAATATGCCTTCAGTTAACGTGTTTCTGGTTTAGATGTCTTGACTCTTGGTTGAAGTCAGTTCGGTTATATCTGGACCCTGGATATTTATGTGTGGCATGATGGGAATGTTGTCTAAGGGCTGGATGAAGCCTTCTCTCCAAACATCTCTGGATGGTTCACTGCAATAAATTATCTTCCTTTCTCCCCAGGAAGCCCACAAAGAAATTTCCCTTCTCTGTTCACAATGCTGGATCTATTTCTGCTGCATGGCATGAGGTTGTTTTATAAACTTAAAAATAGCCTCTTCCTTTTATTCTCATTCTTCTGTTACTCCACCCGCTGTTTGTTTTATCCTTGTTTCTTCTCTTAGTGAGTTGTTGTATTTGCTGAAGGATACAGAAGTCCCACCATGGGGGTGGGGGGCAAGGAGGTGGGACTATAAATTGGAAACAGCTGCAAAATGGAGGGAGGTGAGGACAATGCTTTTGTCTAATTAGAAAAATAAAACCATTTCAAGTTTTGATGCTCAAATGGCCTTGCTTATTAATCACCATCACAATGCAAATAATAGTTAACAAAGTGCCATGTGGTTTTACATGTATTAAATACTATATGATATTTAAAACATGTTCTTCCTTTTTTTTTTAAACCTTCACTTTACAGGTGAAAAAAACTGAGGTTAGAGTTTGTACAGGTTGCCCAAGGCTACACTGGCAATAAACAATGCAGCAAGCTTCAGACCTAGGTCAGGATGACACCCAAGTCCACACGTGCTGCTTCTCTGCATTCAAATGTGAGAGGTCCAGTGGGAAGAATTTGTTGCTATAAAATAAAACATATACGATAAAAACAAAATCTGTGCAGCCTGCTGTGTTGCAGTACAAATGTAAATGGAACACACACAAATGGTTCTAATCATTATCACTCTTATGCAGTCGAACCAGTTTTTTACGGCTTATTTCCTCATCTTGCCAGTTTTCACATATCTCCAACCGCTTTTCCCACATGCCTAGAAGGTCATTTCCTGTCCTCTAATGATGTGCGTGTAATCATGAAATCAAAGAGTCCTTCTGTTTGGGAGGTCCTGGGTGTTGCCAGCAGTTCCTAGTTCATCCTTTCTAAGATCGAACTGAAAATAATTATCATCCCTATCCACATGTATTAGGGTTTTCATGCTACCAGAATTTTATAGTGCAGCGATTTAGAGGCTGAGCTTTGGCATTTCATAGGTCATTGTTTTAGATTTGTTCTCTGCCATTTTCTAGTTTTGTGACCTTGGCTGTGTGCTTTCTAAATTTTGGTTTTCCTCTCTATAAAAGGGATATAGCGAGAGTACTTGGTGTGGTTATTAGCATTAAATGAACTAAAGCTAAAAAGCACCTAGTACGGTCCTTGATGTAATAAACAATAAATGTTAGCTGGTACTATTAAGGGTAAAATACTAATTTCATGCTTTTCTTTATTATGCAGTGAGAGAACACAAGAAATGGCTTAATGAATCCTCTGAACTGTGTAATATTAATTTAGATTTTTTTCAGGGACAGTACAAAGTTCTATAAATCTTATAATCTTTCTAAATTAGGAGACTGAATATATTAGAAATGGCATTTAGATGGATTCAGTTCATTTGATTTTTTTTGTATTTGTTTTAAATTTTATTTCTATTCATTTCCCCCCAGTTTTAATATGCCTAGTTGACAAATAAAATAGTACATACTATTTATTATATACTACAGATACAATGTGATTTTTTAGAGCCATAAATTCATGTTGTTTTTTGTTCACATTTATTAAGGTTTAGTTAACAAAATAGTAAGATAGTTACAGTGTACATCATGATGATTTGATATACATGGTAAAATATTAACCACAATTAGGTTTATTAACACCTTGTCACCTCACCTAATTACCATTTTGTGTATATGTGTGATGAGAATGTTTAAGATTTATTCTCTTAGCAAATTTCAAGTACACAGTACAGTATTAATAACTTTAGTCACCATGCTGTAGGTTACATCCCCAGAGTCTTGTCATCTTATAGCTGAAGGCTGGTACTGTTTGACAGCATCTGTCTGTTTTCCCCACCCTCTAGTAACTAATGTTCTACTCTCTGTTTCTATGAGTTCAACATTTTTTTAAATTCCACATATAAGTGGAATCACGCAGTGTTTGTCTTTCTCTGTTATGTCTTATTTCACTTAGCATAATGTCCCCTACGTATATCCATGTTGTTGGAAATGACAAGGTTTCTTACTTTTGTATGGCTGAGCAGTATTACACTTTATACATGTGTGTCTATATATCTTTGTCACATCTGCATCACATTTTCCTTAGCCGCTTATCTGTTGACGGATGCTTAGGTTGTTTCCATATGCTGGCTACTGTGAATAATGCTTCAACAACTGTGGCAGTGCAGATGTCTCTTTGAGACACTGATTTTATTTCCTTTGGATGTATACCCAGAAGTAAAATTTCTGGATCATATAATAGTTTTTATATTTTTAATTTGTTGAGGAACCTTCATACTGTTTTCCATAATGACCAATTTACATTCCCATAAGCAGAGTACCATCTTTCTGGCGCATGTGTCAAATATTTTCATGTGAATGTCAGAGGATTTAAACTCAGTTTTTAAGTCTGACTGAGCACTGCTCTTCTTCCCAGAGTTCAGGATTAACATGAGAAGAAACTGTATTTTCTATTCTGGATAATTTCTTTTTTGGAGATGTTTCCATAACTTGTTTCTGTGATTCAGAACCAGCCGCAAATGTTGTCTTTCTACCCTCACAAACCAGCAGATGTCATTTCCCAGGCCACCTCTAAACAGGGACCTAGTGGACAATTTTGATGAATAGCTAAGCTCAACTTATTTATGTGGAAATATGCCTGAAGCTTTCAGGATGCTGTAGGAGGCACTTAAAACACAAAACTTGGATGACTAATGCAATGAGAAGGCTGGCCCTTAAGCAGAAAAGGGAAGTCTCTCTTCTGAATTGCACTGATTGTTTTCAGTGGTTTTTTTTTTTTAAATTTTATTTATATATTTTATTTTTGGTCGCACTTGGTCTTCACTGTGGCTCTCAGACTTTCTCTAGTTGCGGTGAGCAGGGCTACTCTTCCTTACGGTGCTTGGCCTTCTCATTTCGGTGGCTTCTCTTATTGCGAAGCACAGGTTCCAGGTGCACGGACTCCAGGAGTTGCTGCTCGCAGGCTGTAGAGCACAGGCTCAGTAGTTGTAGTGCACGGGCTTAGTTAGTGCCCGGGGGCACGTGGGTCAAACCTGTGGCCCCTCTGTTGGCAGACAGACGCTTATCCACTCTACCACCAGGGTAGTCCCTCAGTGTTCTTTTAATTTCACCATCCCAGATACTTGAAGTCTGTAAGTTCTGCTAGTCTAATACCTGAAAATGGCCGTTATAAGGATACTTGTGTCTGGTAAAAGATCACAGGCAGATCTTGAGATGGACTGGCAGAAGGGCATAACTCGATAAATTCTTTTGAGATGTTTGTTAAGAATTGAACTGATTATCTTAAAGTTGTTTTTTAAGGAAACGTGGGCAACAGTATTCTGTAAACTTATGTACTCTGTAAAGTTATGAATAACTCTTAAAATATGCTGTAAGATGGTCTTAGCCTTAAGTAAATGATTAGACTTATTATGAATAACCTTCGGGAGAACGCATAAGACTAATGAGAGAGAAAACTAGCATGGCCGAGATAGGAACTCTATAGAAAAGTTTTGGAGGGAGCAGTGGGCTTTCTGGGGAACTAGTGAGTTTCCAGTCACTGAGCATGTTTAAGCATGGTTGTGCCTCTACATGTCACGGGTGTTACAGAGAATGCTGACAAGGTCAGTGACTTCCATTCTTACTCTCTTACAAGGGTATAGTGGAGTTTACAGAAGCTATAAGATCGGTGGTTTCACAAGGGTTTAAATACAAAAGTCTATGTAAGACTAGAGCTATCTTCCATTAAAGCAGACATAAAAAAAAGATTTGTAAAAATGTAAAGTGATGCCATTCTTCTAAACAATTTTTGTTTGGAAAAATATTTTTCATAAAATATTATTTATGCTAACATGCTATATTTATTAAGATTATTTTAAATGAATTAATGCACAAATATTTTGAACTTCTCACTTTTTATTTCTAATACAGTAAATATAAAGTTATAATTCACATAAATACAAACTATCTGAGATCCTCATACTTGTTATCTGTTGCTATGTAACATGGAGAAGGCAATGGAACCCCACTCCAGTACTCTTGCTTGGAAAATCCCATGGACGGAGGAGCCTGGTGGGCTGCAGTCCATGGGATCGCGAAGTCAGACACGACTGAGCAACTTCACTTTCACTTTTCACTCTCATGCATTGGAGAAGAAAATGGCAGCCCACTCCGGTGTTCTTGCCTGGAGATCCCAGGGACAGAAGAGCCTGGTAGGCTGCCATCTCTGGGGTCGTACAGAGTCGAACATGACTGAAGCGACTTAGCAGCAGCAGCAGCAGCTATGTAACAAATCATTCCAAACTTAGTGGCTGAAAAACAACAGATATTTATTATCTCGCAGTTTCTGTTGGTCTGGAATTTGGGAGCAGCTCAGCTGGGGAATTCAGGGTCTCATGAGCTTGCAGGCAAGATCTTGACCATAGTTGCCATCGTCCAAAGGCTTAACTGGGGCTGGAGGGTCTGCTTCCAGGAAGGTCCCCTCACTGGCTGTGGGCAAGAGGCCTCCCTGCATTGTCTTATGTGCATGATAAGTCTCTTCAGTCGTGTCTGACTCTTTGTGACCCTATGGACCATAGCCCCCCAGGATTCTCTGTCCATGGGGTTTTCCAGGCAAGAATACTGCAATGGGTTGCCAATTCCTACTCCAAGGGATCTTCCTGACTCAGGGGACTGAACCTGTGTCTCCTGCATTGGCAGGCAGGTTCTTTACCACTAGCGCCACCATATCCCAGAGACAGGGGGAACCTGGTGGGCTGCCGTCTATTGGGTTACACAGAGTCAGACACGACTGAAGTGACTTAGCAGCAGCAGCGCCACCTGAGAAGACTTGTCTTATGAGTCCTCACAATATGGCAGCTGATTTCCTCCAGAATGGGCGATCCAAGATAGGGTAAAATGGAAACCATGGTGTATTTTGTGACCCAGCCTCAGAAGTCAGGCTTTCTCATTTTCCCACATTCTCTTCATTAGAAATGACTAAGTTAAGCCCACATCCAAAGGGAAATGCATTAGGCTCCACAGAAGGGATGAGTGTCAGAGTTTGTGGACGTATTTTAAAACTGCGGCAGACCTCTTTAAGAACTGCCGGACTGGATGATCCTAAAGGGTATTTTTAACCCCAAGTTTCCATGGGGAAGGGAAATGAGGTAAATGTTTAGGTCAAAATAATGATCCAAGAGGCCTTCTTGAAAGGATTTCCCTTATTAGCCACCTGGCAAATTTCCATTAATTCTTTAAAACTAAATTGGGAAATTACTTCCTTCCGAAAATATGTAGGCCTCTTCCTCTGTACTATCTCTGCACTTATGTATTATGTCTGATATTATGCTTTTCACACCATAGTGCAATTATTTTGTTTCTTATTCTCTCTGCTTATCAGACGGTGAGATTTGGAGGTCAGAGATGTTATCCTATGTCATTTTTTCTCCGATATTTAGCACCATGTCATCCTATCATCTTCTGAAGTCACATTTACTCTTGTTTGTTCATTTTTTCTTTAATACCGTTTCATCTTTAGTGTCTTATACTGTGTTAGGTCTTGAAACAAGATTCCTGTTCTTATGGTATAGTTTACTAGGAAGACAGACAATAAATAAGTAAACAAACCAAGCCAAAAGATAGTTTCAGAAAGTGACCCATGCTATGAAGAAAATAAATGCAGACTTAACTATGTGGGTTGCGTGGAGTGGGGGTTACTTTAGGTAGGGTGGTTGGGGAGCACTCTAAAGTCTACATATCTGGCCCTCACTGTCCCAGCCCAGTTCCCCCAACATAAGACAGACCTCAGAGTTCTGGGTGTAGTGGCCTTAGGACGGTCAGAAAATGTCAAATCCAAGCTGTCATGTAAAAGCAAGAAACAGATCTGAGGTGAAGACTCTGTAGGGTCAGTGTGGCCAGAAGGGATGCATCTGTTACTCGCTTGTGGCTGTTTCTTCAGCCACAGAGTTAGCAAGTTTCCTTGGGCAGAAATGTGAGGACGGAGGAGGTTGCCAGTCACCCAGGGTCACTCAGAGCCCACAGTATACGTAGTGAAGTGGAGCCTCAAACCCCGATCCAGCCATGAACTCAATACAATTACATTCTTGCTGGGAAGAAATAAATTCTTCTCAGTTCCCATAAAATCTGGGAACTTACTGGAGGGAGAGGAGATTGCCTATTTCAGAGGACCGGAGAGCACACGTGGAGGTGTCACTGCAGTGCGTGTGCGACACAGAAATGCAAGGCAAGGAGATGAGTGTGGGAGCGGCAGAGATGGTTCTGGCCTTTCATGCTCACACTTGTCCCATCCCTTCAGGCCAGGTACCCTCATGTTCTTTTCTTCCTCTATCCAAAGTTGCTCTTAGGAAAAAATTCCCAGACCAGGAAATACTCAGTTGGTGTGTAATTCAGGTGTGGTTCAGCAGGTTTCTACACATCAGACTTGCTCAGTTCTTAGAATTTACTGGGGGAAAGATTCCAAAGATTTCTTGTGAATTTGCAAATATTTAAAAAATTTAGTCTTAATATCAAAAAATCCAGCAATTAACAACGTAACTAACAAAAAACACTCCAAATTCTCAGATGTTGACTCCTCCATGAAACTTCCCCTGAGTGGTCAACACTGTCTACTTTTTATGGTCATAGCATTTTGTATATGCCTCTTTTTAAGTCTCTATCATATTTTATGCAATTAGTTGTTTACAGGTCTCTCTTTTGAGGGCAGGGACTGCCCTGTACTCGCTTCTGGTATATTTCACTTGGGTCATATTCTTATTTTTCTTTTTTTCCTGTGCTCATTTTAACACTGGCATGCATGCTTGTGTGTGTGCTTAGTCACTCAGTCGAATCTGACTCTTCGTGACCCCATGGACTGCAGTCCGCCAGGCTCCTCTGTCGATGGGGATTCTCCAGGCAAGAATACTGGAGTGGGTTTCCATTCCCTTCTCCAGGGGATCTTCCCAAGTTCAATAAAGGAAAAGGGAATCTAAAGCCATGAACATGAAGGTGCAAGGGGCTGGTGACTTCTTGTGATAGTGTCCCTTCCCCCAGACAGTATCAGTGTACTACAACAGTGGGCTTGTCGGCTGAATGATGGCTTATCTTTCTTACAAAATATCCCTAATAAGGGAAATGCTTATAATATTAAATGATAATAGAGCCAATTGAATTGAATGTAATACATAATAAGGCTTAAGAGGAAGATCTGGGAGGAAATGAACCGAAAGATTGAAATAATAATCTCTAATTAGCAGCATTATTTATGATTTTATTTTCACCTCTTTAATTTTATGTATTATCTGAAGTTTCTAGAATAAGTATGTATTAATATATGTGATATAAGGGAATTGGATGCCCTCTCCCAAATATCCCTCAGTAAAGAGGGAATCTCTTTACATTCTAGTCCTTCCAGAATCCTTTGCATTGTGGAATGCTCTCTCTGTATTTTTTGATCCACAAAATACTATCTGGGGAAGACACATTAGCTTTAAATGACCTCAAGAAATAATAAAATTTTAGATGATTATGGTGATATTCTAAATAAGAAAAAAAGAGCAAATACATTTAACATCAATTTAATGAATTCTTCCTTTGGGATCAGATCCCCACATTGCAAGGCTTAGATGTCATTATAAGTCAGTTTTCTAGAATTCCCTTTACAAAGCAATACTGTAAGTGGTTAAATTATTAAGATTATGAACATAAACTTGTACAATAAATAGAAAAACAGTTGTCATAGTGTTTTGTGAATAAGTACTTGTGGCTTAAGATAAACATTCCAGTGGCAGCATCATAGTTAAAACACACTAGATGAAAGAAAAGACTATGTCTGGAAAACTGTCAGATGGCTCAGAAGTGCCTCTTCATAATATGAAGGAGGCTTGCCGCTAAAGACACATACAGCAACTTTGAATCTATGCCTTAATGAACGGAAGAGTAGGAGAAACAGTATTTCTAGATAGAATGCTATTTATATGATTTTAAATATGTATGCTTAATTAAATTAAATAATTTAAACATTGAAATTAGATACATAACCATTTCATCTATATCCCTAAATGTTTGTATTTAAGTTAGTCAAAACCATTCAAATTTTTTTTTTTCCTCTTTGGGAAAGTGACCTTATGTTAAGGTCACTATCTATTCCTGTACACTTTTTATAATAAGAGGAAAATCAAAAGCACAAACTTGTTATCCCTTCCAGGGACTCTTAAAATTTAATAGGCATTCGTGCTTTTATGTAAGCAGTTAAACTTTAATGGTGAGAGCTCAGTCATCAGCTGGTGGATGGGGAAGGGATTTAGGGATGCAGCTGGGTTTCAGTGACTGCAGAATAACACAAGGCGGGGCATTGAGTTAAACCTAAGAGAGGCTGGCTTTGCAGAGGAAGTTTCCACCAGGGGAAACTGGGAAACTTGGAGGAGTGGCTTTGGAGCTCACTCTACAAGTGGATGGAGGACTTATAGAAAGAAAGGAATAAAAAGGTATGTGTTAGTGATCTACTGCTGCATTACAAACCACCTAAAACAACACTCATTCATTTATCACTGTTCTTTGGCTTGGCAGTCTTGTCAGAGCTCAGCTGGGACCATGTGTCTCAACTCTGTTTGCAGCCTCTGGTAGTTCAGCGGGTCATGGACAGCCTCGTTCACCGCTCACAGCCTTGGTAAAGGATCCTGTGATGGCTGGGGCGCTGGGCTTCTTTCCCCACGGGTCTCTTTCAGCCTCACAGATGGGCTTGTTCATATGGCAGCAGTGTTCTAAGAACATGAAAGCAGAAGCTTCAGGGCTTTTAGAAGCCAAGACTTGGGATTCATAGGACGTCACTTGTGCCACAAACTGTTGGGCAAAGCAAGTCACAAAAGTCAGCTCAGATTCAAGGCACTGGGGAAATAGTTTCCACCTTTCAATGGGAGTTGCTGTAAAGAATTTGCGGCCATATTTAACTTATTAGAGGGTACTATATGGGCAGGGGAAGCTTCTAGAAGGGAATAGAGACAAGAAAATGTCAACTGTGTAGTAGGAATTTTAAGGAGTTCAGCCTGATTGAAATAGAGGAAGCTTTTTAGTGGATAGCTCGTAATGATACCAGGTAGGCATCGTGCAGGGCCCAAGGGCTGCAAACTCAGAACCAAGACTGGTGTGAAGGTTAGCAAACCTCAGTGCATGTGCCCCGTCCACTGCTTCAAATGATCCCTTTTGTAATTTGTCTTCAGTATTGTTTCCGCTTGAGAAATACTTTTGCTTTGAGATCTTAGAAGACCCTATATCCTTAAAGTGCCGTGTCCAGGAATGGGCTTTTTGTTTTTTAAAAAGGTTAATTCTTTGTTTATTTTTGGCGGCGCTGGGTCTTTGCTGCTAGGCAAGGGTTCTCCCTAATTGCAGCCAGTGGGGGCTGCTTTCTAGTTGCAGTGCAGGGGCTTCTCATGTTGCAGAGAAGAACTCTAGGGAAGAATGGGTTCTAGAGCACGCTGGCTTCAGGAGTTGCAGCTCATGGGCTTAGTTGTCTCGTGACATGTGGACTCTTCCCAGACCAGGGATCTATCCAATGTTCCCTGCATGGGGAGGCAGATTCTTAACCACTGGACCACCATGGAAGGTCCAGGAATGGACTTGACCAAAGCCATTATGAACTTTCAGAAGACAAGAGAGCACAGAAGCAGTAAAGGACCTGAGCTCTGGAGCAAAACAGACCTTGGTTCAAATANGTGTGTGCTTAGTCACTCAGTCGAATCTGACTCTTCGTGACCCCATGGACTGCAGTCCGCCAGGCTCCTCTGTCGATGGGGATTCTCCAGGCAAGAATACTGGAGTGGGTTTCCATTCCCTTCTCCAGGGGATCTTCCCAAGTTCAATAAAGGAAAAGGGAATCTAAAGCCATGAACATGAAGGTGCAAGGGGCTGGTGACTTCTTGTGATAGTGTCCCTTCCCCCAGACAGTATCAGTGTACTACAACAGTGGGCTTGTCGGCTGAATGATGGCTTATCTTTCTTACAAAATATCCCTAATAAGGGAAATGCTTATAATATTAAATGATAATAGAGCCAATTGAATTGAATGTAATACATAATAAGGCTTAAGAGGAAGATCTGGGAGGAAATGAACCGAAAGATTGAAATAATAATCTCTAATTAGCAGCATTATTTATGATTTTATTTTCACCTCTTTAATTTTATGTATTATCTGAAGTTTCTAGAATAAGTATGTATTAATATATGTGATATAAGGGAATTGGATGCCCTCTCCCAAATATCCCTCAGTAAAGAGGGAATCTCTTTACATTCTAGTCCTTCCAGAATCCTTTGCATTGTGGAATGCTCTCTCTGTATTTTTTGATCCACAAAATACTATCTGGGGAAGACACATTAGCTTTAAATGACCTCAAGAAATAATAAAATTTTAGATGATTATGGTGATATTCTAAATAAGAAAAAAAGAGCAAATACATTTAACATCAATTTAATGAATTCTTCCTTTGGGATCAGATCCCCACATTGCAAGGCTTAGATGTCATTATAAGTCAGTTTTCTAGAATTCCCTTTACAAAGCAATACTGTAAGTGGTTAAATTATTAAGATTATGAACATAAACTTGTACAATAAATAGAAAAACAGTTGTCATAGTGTTTTGTGAATAAGTACTTGTGGCTTAAGATAAACATTCCAGTGGCAGCATCATAGTTAAAACACACTAGATGAAAGAAAAGACTATGTCTGGAAAACTGTCAGATGGCTCAGAAGTGCCTCTTCATAATATGAAGGAGGCTTGCCGCTAAAGACACATACAGCAACTTTGAATCTATGCCTTAATGAACGGAAGAGTAGGAGAAACAGTATTTCTAGATAGAATGCTATTTATATGATTTTAAACATGTATGCTTAATTAAATTAAATAATTTAAACATTGAAATTAGATACATAACCATTTCATCTATATCCCTAAATGTTTGTATTTAAGTTAGTCAAAACCATTCAAATTTTTTTTTTTCCTCTTTGGGAAAGTGACCTTATGTTAAGGTCACTATCTATTCCTGTACACTTTTTATAATAAGAGGAAAATCAAAAGCACAAACTTGTTATCCCTTCCAGGGACTCTTAAAATTTAATAGGCATTCGTGCTTTTATGTAAGCAGTTAAACTTTAATGGTGAGAGCTCAGTCATCAGCTGGTGGATGGGGAAGGGATTTAGGGATGCAGCTGGGTTTCAGTGACTGCAGAATAACACAAGGCGGGGCATTGAGTTAAACCTAAGAGAGGCTGGCTTTGCAGAGGAAGTTTCCACCAGGGGAAGCTGGGAAACTTGGAGGAGTGGCTTTGGAGCTCACTCTACAAGTGGATGGAGGACTTATAGAAAGAAAGGAATAAAAAGGTATGTGTTAGTGATCTACTGCTGCATTACAAACCACCTAAAACAACACTCATTCATTTATCACTGTTCTTTGGCTTGGCAGTCTTGTCAGAGCTCAGCTGGGACCATGTGTCTCAACTCTGTTTGCAGCCTCTGGTAGTTCAGCGGGTCATGGACAGCCTCGTTCACCGCTCACAGCCTTGGTAAAGGATCCTGTGATGGCTGGGGCGCTGGGCTTCTTTCCCCACGGGTCTCTTTCAGCCTCACAGATGGGCTTGTTCATATGGCAGCAGTGTTCTAAGAACATGAAAGCAGAAGCTTCAGGGCTTTTAGAAGCCAAGACTTGGGATTCATAGGACGTCACTTGTGCCACAAACTGTTGGGCAAAGCAAGTCACAAAAGTCAGCTCAGATTCAAGGCACTGGGGAAATAGTTTCCACCTTTCAATGGGAGTTGCTGTAAAGAATTTGCGGCCATATTTAACTTATTAGAGGGTACTATATGGGCAGGGGAAGCTTCTAGAAGGGAATAGAGACAAGAAAATGTCAACTGTGTAGTAGGAATTTTAAGGAGTTCAGCCTGATTGAAATAGAGGAAGCTTTTTAGTGGATAGCTCGTAATGATACCAGGTAGGCATCGTGCAGGGCCCAAGGGCTGCAAACTCAGAACCAAGACTGGTGTGAAGGTTAGCAAACCTCAGTGCATGTGCCCCGTCCACTGCTTCAAATGATCCCTTTTGTAATTTGTCTTCAGTATTGTTTCCGCTTGAGAAATACTTTTGCTTTGAGATCTTAGAAGACCCTATATCCTTAAAGTGCCGTGTCCAGGAATGGGCTTTTTGTTTTTTAAAAAGGTTAATTCTTTGTTTATTTTTGGCGGCGCTGGGTCTTTGCTGCTAGGCAAGGGTTCTCCCTAATTGCAGCCAGTGGGGGCTGCTTTCTAGTTGCAGTGCAGGGGCTTCTCATGTTGCAGAGAAGAACTCTAGGGAAGAATGGGTTCTAGAGCACGCTGGCTTCAGGAGTTGCAGCTCATGGGCTTAGTTGTCTCGTGACATGTGGACTCTTCCCAGACCAGGGATCTATCCAATGTCCCCTGCATGGGGAGGCAGATTCTTAACCACTGGACCACCATGGAAGGCCCAGGAATGGACTTGACCAAAGCCATTATGAACTTTCAGAAGACAAGAGAGCACAGAAGCAGTAAAGGACCTGAGCTCTGGAGCAAAACAGACCTTGGTTCAAATCCTGTCTTCACCACTTGGAAACCATATGACATTTGATTTGTCATGTAACCATCTGAGTTTCCTCCAGTATCAAATAACATAGTACCTACCTCACAGGATGGCTGTGCTGATTAGATAATAAGTTTGCAGATTTTCCTTAGGGTTTTAAGCATTAAATATGTAAGTTCTCAATTACTATCAGCTGTAATTACTGCCTTTGGATTTTTACTCTTCATCTGTAAAATGAGATACTACCTCTGAAATTCTAGAGTCTTATTCTTAACATAGCTAATGAAATTGAGCATGAAGAGATTTGCAAATATAAGGGGCTATGGCCATTCCTGAGGAGAGTGCTCTTTATTGTGATCTGCATTTGAAGAAGGTCTGTTTCAAACTAATTGCTTCTCCTCCCTGAAAGAAAACTGACATTATGGCAAGTGTGTTTTACACAGAGTTGATGCTTTGATGAATAAATGCATTTATTCTCTATTTGAATGTATTATATAAGATGATCAGGATGCTGGAGCCTGCTTACTTTTAACCAAACAGGTTTCCCATATTTAACAAATATTTAAAATCTCCTACTATGGTACAGGCACTATGCTGGGTATTGAAGATAAAATGGTGAGAGAAATCAAAATCATTTTTCTCAACAGTGCTGCATTAAATAAAGCCTAAGTGAAAAAATATACAATTTTTCCCCCCAGGGTATATTTACAAATAGATCCCTTAATTTTTTTGTCCTCAATCCTGAGCCATTGTTCATATTTACTAGAAGTAAGTTAACCTATTTAGAAAAAAAACACAGTTATTTTGATAGAAAATTCTAGAGCCATCCCCTAGTCAGACAGTCTATCTGTTTGGCAAGTAGAGTGAAAGCTCTATTGACTAAAAAGTGTATGGCTTCCCTGAGTCCATTAACCAGGGAAAGAGAAGTTTTCCCAAGGCTGGTTGGACCCCTTATTGTTTTGGTGGCACAACATAGAGTAAGGAAGATCTTTAACTACAGGTACATTAAGAAAAATAATCCATATTCATCCAAGTCAAATCAGTGTCTCCCAGACCATATGATTTGGAATTTATGCTTGGTTGTATTCATGTTTTTCACATATATACAAACATGAATAACCTTATTGACTCAATAAATAGAATTCATCTTAAAGAGCCCCAGTTTAGGTTTTAGAAGACTTGAAAGTCAAGCTCAATGTCAATGAAACATAAACCATTTGATTGATTGTGGAACTAGCTCCAGCAGAAAGATAAGCCATGTCTGGCTTCATTTCTGTTCCAGGAAAGTACATGGTACCTAATTGTGGATGGATCTTGGTCCAAGACTAGAGGTCACAGCCAGAGAAAAGCACTCCACTTCTTCCTGATTATTTTATTTGGAGCATCCGGATAAGGCATGTGAAATACCTTGCCTCTCCACTCTGTCTCACTGTCACTTAACTTTCCAAGCATCTGTGTGTGTGCTTAGTTGCTCAGTCGTGTCCAACTCTTTGTGACCCCATGAACTGTAGTGCACCAGGCTCTTCTGTCCATGGGATTTTCCAGGTAAGAATACTGGAGTGGTTGCCATGTCCTCCTCTAGGGGATCATCCCCAACCCAGGGGTCGAACCCAGGTCTCCAATGTTGCAGGCAGATTCTTTACCATATGAGACACCAGGGAAGCCCTTCCAAGCCTCTATTTAGAAGCATATACCGACCATTCTTCCATTCTTTCCCATACTCCTGATTTACCCCTATAATTCTCCTTTGAATCACTACCCAGGAAAATAGTTGAATCAGTTACATTATCTTATGTCATATGTTTTAATTATAATCCCAACATCAGAAAATGGAAAGTTTTGGCATACAACTAATTATCAGACAAAAGAGGAATGTTTCTTCAAATGTGGTGAATAGAATAACATATAATCTACTGTCAATTAGCTATGAATGTGCCCACTCCAGCACTTTTTAAACGAGTCCCACAAGAAAGCCGAGAAATACATTTTTAATGGAGCTACTTGTGCCTCCAGGCCTTGGGAACTTTAACAAGGATCACTCTATGAAAAAAAATTGCTATAGGCATGTATAATAAATTAAACATGAATTTTAAATTATCCACTGAGTCTTCCTAAGGGATTGAGAGGCTGTAGGGATAATGAAAATGCAATGTTAATAAGCAATCAGTAGTGATTTT
Organism: Oreotragus oreotragus; assembly: GCA_006410675.1. Classification (NCBI taxonomy): domain Eukaryota; kingdom Metazoa; phylum Chordata; class Mammalia; order Artiodactyla; family Bovidae; genus Oreotragus; species Oreotragus oreotragus. Next base: position 41,167 of record SJYX01008966.1, read on the forward strand.
AAAAAGGGACTGAAAAAGAAGGGCCCGTATAAATTTCACCTTTGCTGAAAAATGAACTAAAAGGATAACTTCAAACTAGTAGTACTAATTAATGTAAGCTTGCAATGCAAGGAATTACTTTATTTTATGTATTAGTGTAGTTTCAGTGATTCGTATTGTTACATGTTTAATCATGTAAACAATTTTAAGAAAGAAAATAATAATAATAATAGTATTTATGAGTTACTTTGATGGGACTTTTTGTAAATTATCCCCAGATTGTATAGGAGACAACTGAGTGTAGAGCGATTAAATAGCTTGCCCATGGTCACTGAGCTAGGATCTGAACTCTGGTTTCTGTAAATATTCCTTGTGGTTCCTTCCAGCTACGCTATTCTAGCCAAATCCTATTGCCTCTTGAAGGTGGATTGATGAAGAGAAGTAGCTAAGGGCTCTGGTGTCAGAGTTCTTAGTTCTAATACAATCTCTTACTCTTGCTAGCTGTGTGGTCTTGGATAGTTTCTTCCTATTTAAAATAAAGCTAATAACGTAAGGGTTGCTGCTGCTGCTAAGTTGCTTCAATCGTGTCCGACTCTGTGCGACCCCACAGATGGCAGCCCACCAGGCTCTGCCATCCCTGGGATTCTCCAGGCAAGAACATTGGAGTGGGTTGCTATTTCCTTCTCCAGTTCATGAAAGTGAAAAGTGAAAGTGAACTCTCTCAGTCGTGTCCGACTCTTAGCGACCCCATGGACTGCAGCCTACCAGGCTCCTCCATCCATGGGATTTTCCAGGCAAGAGTACTGGAGTGGGGTGCCATTGCCTTCTCCAATGTAAGAGTTATGTGGACTTAAAAAATATTAACAACCTAGAAGTTGAGAGTTATGTTTTATTCAGTGGGAATTTTCAGAACTTCACACCTGGGAGATAGTATCTCAAGTATAGTATCTCTGAGAGAGCTACTCTGAGGAGGCGAGGTGAGGAGCCAGGTTATATAGAAGTTTTGTAATAAAGGGCAGGTGTCTGATCGTCAAAAGATTATTATTAAGTAAAGAAAACCAGATATCCCAAGTTAAAGAATTTAGCACTTTTCTATGTATAGGAAGCTGCAAGAGTTTGGGTTCACTGAAATTATTCCTTTGATATGCACTTCAGCGATTTGGGGCCAGTATCCTGTGTTTTTACATCCTGAGTTTCCTCGGGGCTCACCAGAGGGAGTGGCTGCTGTCTGATGGCTGCTCAGTTCAGTTTAGCTCAGTCATGTCCGACTCTTTGCGACCCCATGGACTGCAGCACACCAGGCTTCCCTGTCTATCACCAACTCCTGGAGCTTGCTCAAACTCAATGTCCATTGAGTCAGTGATGCCATCCAACCATCTCACCTTCTGTCATCCACTTCTTCTCCTGCCTTCAATCTTTCCCAGCATGAGGGTCTTTCCCAGCAAGTCAGTTCTTCGCATCAGGTGGCCAAAGTATTAGAGCCTCAGCTTTAGCATCAGTCCTTCCAATGAATATTCAGGACTGATTCCTTTTAAGATTGACTGGTTTGGTCTCCTTGCAGTCCAAGAGACTCTCAAGAGTCTTCTCCAACACCACAGTTCAATGTTCATAGTTCTGACGGCTGCTGGTGGCAGGTATTCTTTCCTTCCTGAGTTCCCTCAGGGCTCACTAGCTCACCTTCTGTTGTGGCTGCAATTGCTGATGACTGTGATATCCTTTGTTTACTGATTTGGCAGGAAATATTCCATTTCTCAGTTAAGTGAGAAAATGCATACAAAGCAATCAACCCCATGCCTGCTATGCAGTGAGAGTTCAATATGGGTTATAGTTATTGTTACGGAAAGTAAACAAAAGGAAAAAGAATGGTGTGGCTGCCTTAGATGACGAACAGTCCCAAAGTAGTGCCATATGTTCTTTCTGGGTGTGGGAAAACAGCAGACTGCTCACTCTGTTGAGTCATCAAGCCTGGGTGATCACAGCCCGTCTCACGGTTTAGGTCCGAAGTCCCTAATGCATCTGACTGGATGGTGCTCACATCCTGCACTGTCTCGTGACAATGAAGGAGACCCCTCAGCTCCCTGTGGGTAGTGTCATGGCAAGTTCATGGTCAGGGTGGTTTCTTGTTTTCTTCTCATGTTCTCCTCCTGGAGCTGAGTCAGCTGGGAACTTTCCAACAGGTTTCTTCTTTTTGAAATATCCCTTCCATCCCTTAGCTGCTAGAGCTTTTTCCCTGTAAAGGAAGCCTGATTTAACATTCCTAGCTATATTGAAGAACAACAGCTTTATCCTTCTGTGGCTTTTTGAAATTCTTTTCTGAAGATGTTTTAAGAAGAGTAAGATGGGTTGAACTATGTTCTTTTTCCCCCCCATTTCTGCTTTTTAATTTATGTTTCAGTTGGAGGAAAATTGCTTTACAATGTTGTGTTGGTTTCTGCCGTACAACGCAAATCGGCTCTAACTATACATATATGAACTGTGTTCTTTCAAAACTCATATGTTGAAGCCCTAGCTCCCAGGACCTCAGAGTGTAACTGTATTTGGAGTTAGAGTCTTTAAAGAGGTAATTAAGGCAAAATGAAATCATCTGAGTGAGCCCGAATGCAGTATGACTCATGTTTTTATAAGAGGGAGGTTAGGACAGGGAGATGACCATGTGAAGACACAGCAAGAAGGTGACCATCTATAAGCCAAAATCTCAAGAAAACAGACCTGTCAACAACTCAGTGTTAGACTTCCAGCCCCCAGAATTGTGAGAAAATTAGTTTCTGTTTAAGTCACCCAGGCGGTGGTGTTCTGCAATACAGCCCCGACAGATGAATACAGGTAGAACGGTCCTTAGGTGGTCTTAAAGCAGGAGATCCTACTCAGGTGCCCTCTGGTGAAGTCTGGGTCCGAGGAGGAGCGCTCACTGGCAGGTCACTGAGGGTCTCCGTTTGTGAGGGGCAGTGGAGGGACCAGATGCTGGGAACTTTGAAGTGTCTCTCTTGAGAGGGTATTCCATCTTAAATATGTTTCTCCACAGGTCTGGAATTATATCATTAGCAATTTATGTGGAAGTTTTGAAACTTTTTTTTTAGTTCAATAATCTCATGAAAAAATAAGAATGGGATCACTGAGGACGCTGTTGGTAGACTACGGATGTGGGATGTGGCTTTTGGAGAAAGGTTCCAGGAAAGGGGCAGTGAAGGTGAGGATGGAAAGGTACAGATCATCAAGTCCTTTCCCTCCCAGCTCTGCCCAGGGCCAGCCCCTCTGACTGGGCTTACAGGAAGAACGGGGGAGTTTTGTTCCTTCCTTGGTACCTCATTACCGGAAAGTGAGGCTCTCTGGGCTGGGGGCACAGGGCTGCGGTGATTGCTTCATGGCTGATGGTTGAGAAGACCATCCTTCGAGAACCTTCTTTTGACCTTGTAGGTGCTGCAACATTTTGATCAGAAATTTCTGCTTTAAGTGTAAGGGATGTGTTACAAATGAGGAAGGAAGTAAGAGAGCAATCAAAACAAAACATTCTGGGCCCAGTTCAGTAAAGCAGAACACATTCCTGCCTCCTGCCCTCCTCCAAAGTGTTTAACAATTTTCCCTTTTTGTTCTTACTTCTGACCCTAGCGTGGTATCGTTTATAAGCTTGGTATTTTTGTCATCATTTTGCCTTAAACATGGGCACAAAGAAGACTTCAATAGCAGTAAACAGTAGCTTGTGGAAATGCTTTTGTGTTTAAAGTCTGATTCAATTTGTCCTTCAATAAGATTTCTGCTCATGCCCACTCTCTCTCTCTTTACTTTCCCGAAATTTCCCCTCCAACACTGCAGCCCATCTCCACACCCTCAGGGTGTTAGCAGATTTAAAGGAACAGAATGTACCTTTTTATGACTGCCAAGACTGAAAAAAGCCATTAAGACTGCATGATGAATTTCTAAGGATATAGTTAATGATCAGTAGGGCAGATTTTGTGAGGCAGGAGCTGTTCCAAAGTTTCCAATAGGTTAGTCTCTGTACACATTGAGAGTTTTGTGTGTGAGATGGGGAATTAGGAGATGTTACCTTTCTTTTTCCTGCTTATTTGCATATTTTAGATTGTATACTATAAATAGAGCTTTCCAGATGGAGCTAGGGGTAAAGAACCCACCTGCCTAATGCAAGCGGATTCAATCCCTAGGTGGGGAAGATCCCACCCAGATCCCACCCATGGAGAAAGGCATGGCAACCCACTCTAGTATTCTTGCCTGGAGAACCCATGGACAGAGGAGCCTGGTGGGCTACAGTCCATGGGGTAACAAATGCTGGACACAACTGAAGTGACTTAGCATGCACACATGTTCAGTTCAGTTCAGTTGCTCGGTCGTGTCCAACTTTTTGCGACCCCATGAATCGCAGCACGCCAGGCCTCCCTGTCCGTCACCAACTCCCGGAGTTCACTCAGACTCACATCCATCAAGTCAGTGATGCCATCCAGCTATCTCATCCTCAGTCGGCCCCTTCTCCTCCTGCCCCCAATCCCGCCCAGCATCAGAGTCTTTTCCAGTGAGTCAACTCTTCTCATGAGGTGGCCAAAGTACTGGAGTTTCAGCTTTAGCATCATTCCTTCCAAAGAAATCCAGGGTTGAGCTCCTTCAGAATGGACTGGTTGGATCTCCTTGCAGTCCAAGGGACTCTCAAGAGTCTTCTCCAACACCACAGTTCAAAAGCATCGATTCTTTGGCACTCAGCCTTCTTCACAGTCCAACTCTCACATCCATACATGACCACAGGAAAAACCATAGCCTTGACTAGACAGACCTTAGTTGGCAAAGTAGTGTCTCTGCTTTTGAATATACTATCCAGCTTGGTCATACCTTTTCTTCCAAGGAGTAAGCGTCTTTTAATTTCATGGCTGCAGTCACCATCTGCAGTGATTTTGGAGCTCCCCAAAATAAAGTCTGACACTGTTTCCCCATCTATTTCCCATGAAGTGATGGGACCAGATGCCATGATCTTCGTTTTCTGAATGTTGAGCTTTAAGCCAACTTTTTCGCTCTCCTCTTTCACTTTCCTCAAGAGGCTTTTTAGTTCCTCTTCACTTTCTGCCATAAGGGTGGTGTCATCTGCATATCTGAGGTTATTGATATTTCTCCTGGCAATCTTGATTCCAGCTTGTGTTTCTTCCAGTCCAGCATTTCTCATGATGTACTCTGCATATAAGTTAAATAAGCAGGGTGACAATATACAGCCTTGATATACTCCAATATACTTCTTTTGCTATTTGGAACCAGTCTGTTGTTCCCTGTCCAGTTCTAACTGTTACTTCCTGACCTGTATACAGATTTCTCAAGAGACAGGTTAGGTGGTCTGGTATTCCCATCTCTTTCAGAATTTTCCACAGTTTATTGTGATCCACACAGTCAAAGGCTTTGGCATAGTCAATAAAGCAGAAANTCCTCCTCACTTTCTGCCATAAGGGTGGTGTCATCAGCATATCTGAGGTTATTGATATTTCTCCTGGCAATCTTGATTCCAGCTTGTGTTTCTTCCAGTCCAGCATTTGTCATGATGTACTCTGCATATAAGTTAAATAAGCAGGGTGAAAATATGCAGCCTTGACGTACTCCTTTTCCTATTTGAAACCAGTCTGTTGTTCCATGTCCAGTTCTAACTGTTGCTTCCTGACCTGCATACAGGTTTCTGAAGAGGCAGGTCAGGTGGTCTGGTATTCCTATCTCTTTCAGAATTTTCCACAGTTTATTGTGACCCACACAGTCAAAGGCTTTGGCATAGTCAATAAAGCAGAAATAGATATTTCTTTCTGGAACTCTCTTGCTTTTTCCATGATCCAGCGGATGTTGGCAATTTGATCTCTGGTTCCTCTGCCTTTTCTAAAACCAGCTTGAACATCAGGAATTTCACAGTTCAAATATTGCTGAAGCCATGTGTAAGTCAGATCTTCAAGACTTTATGAATATCTACTTGAATTTCCCCTCAACCCATAGACACTAGCAAAAATAATCCCTATAGCAACCAATTCAAGAAAAAGCTTTTCTGGTGGCTCAGCAGTAAAGAAAATCTGCCTGCAATGCAGGAGATGCATGCAGGAGATGTGGGTTTGATCACTGAGTCAGGAGGATCTCTTAGGGGAAGAAATGGCCACCTACCCCAATATTCTTGCTTGAAAATAAATGGGTCCATGCATGGTTTAAATTAATTTAATCTCATAGGTCAAAAAATCTTCTAAAAACAATACTCTCACCTGTTCTGTAGCATCAGTAACTGAATTAAGTGGTTAAAATGTCCAATCAAACACTGAACAGAGATGCACAATGTATAACAGAAAGCAAACAAAGAGATAATAAAAACAGTCCAAACATGACTCCCCTCTGACCATTGTAACAATTCAGACTTCCTTCATTATAAGCAACTTTTTATGAACTCATAATTCCTTCATTATGAGAAAAATGTAATGCTTATGCCTCATGCTGACAGACAGAGACCTAAAAATAACAAAAGCTTTCATTTCTTAAACTTTAACCCTGAATGAAGCATTGCTTTAATGCATAATATAAATTACAAGGGGAAAACACAACAAAATGTGCACTAAATGAAGGAATTTTCCAAACTCATGCTTGTTTATATTCAATCTCCACTGTCTATCCCCACAATTGGAGACTTGATTGTATCCTTATATTTAATCATATAATTCCTTGTTTTCTAAAGCAATGGAGTAAGAGAGTAAGGCAGGGGAAGCAAGTTGTGGTCCCTGGGTCAAGTCTGGTCCAGGGTCTATTTGTGTATGGTCCACAAAGCTAGGATTAGTTTCTACATTTAATGTGTTATAAAAACAGAACAAAGAGTATTATGCAATAGTGACTTTATGTGACCCTTAAAGCCTAAAATATTTATCTTGTGCTTCACAGAAAATGTTTGCCAACCTCCAGAAAGCACATTGTATTAATTTTCTACAGCTGTTGTAACAAATTATGACAAACTAGATAGTTTAAAATAGTGCAAATGTATTATATCACCCTTCTGAAGTTCAAAAGTCTGAAATCAAGGTGTCAAGAGAGTTGGTCCCTTCTGAGGACCATTTATCCATTCCATGTTTTTTCCTTGGTGTTCCTTGCCTTGCAGACACACTACATTCTCATCACAGTCCCATCACAGGACATTCTGCCTTTGTCTCACTCTCTGTTTTTTCTTCTGGTAGGTGCACCAGTCAGTAGGTTAAGACCCACTATAATCCAGTAGAACCTCATGGTGACTAATTATTCAAGAGTGTTATTTCCACCTTGAGTTACATTCTGAGTTTCTGATCAACATGAATTTTGGGAGGACACTATTATATCCAGTACCAGCATTTGGAATTTCTTCTAGGTGTGAAAATGTAGCAAACTTCCTCATCATCAACCTAATAAAATCAGGGTAGTGCTCGTCACCTTGAATTTTCCAGTGATAGCCTTGCCTTAAATCTCCACTTCCGCAGAGAGGCAATGCTGATCACAAAGTGTAAAACAGCTACACACACACTCTATTGTCACCCAAATTTCAGAGCTCCTAGTTGTCGTTTTGCTGAAGTGATTATTTGAATCCTGCTTTTTGCATGGGAAACATGTATAGAATTAAATCCCTTCGCTAATGGAAGGGTGCATGCATACTAAATCATTTTAGTCATGTCTGATTCTCTGGGACACTATGGACTACAGTGTGCCAAGCTCCTCTACCATGGGATTTCTCCAGGCAAGAATACGGGAGTAAGGTGTCATGCCCTCCACAAGGGGGTCTTCCTGACCCAAGGACTGAACCCAAGTCTCTTATGTCTCCTGCATTGGCTGGTAGGTTCTTTAGCACTAATGGAGAGGAGCCTCATCAAACTCCCAATGCTCAAGCTTAATACAGTTTTATCATTTTTTATAAGGAGCTGATGATCTGAGCAAGAGTCAGCTCCAGGCCTGGTTTTGCTGACTGTATAGAGCTTCTCCATCCTCAGCTGCAAGGAATATAATCAATTTGATTTCATTATTGACCATCTGGTGGTGTTCATTGGTATTGTGGTCTCTTGTGTTATTGGAAAAGGGTGCTCGCTATGACCCGTGCGATCTCTTGGCAAAACTCTTGCTAGCCTTTGCCCAGCTTTGTTTTGTATTCCAAGGCCAAATTTGCCTGTAACTCCAGGTATCTCTTGACTTGTTACTTTAGCATTCCAATCCCCTATAATGAAAAAGACTTCCTTTTTTGGTGTTAGTTCTAGAAAGTCTTGTATGCCTTCACAGAATCATTCAACTTCAGCTTCTTCACAACTAGTGTTTGGGGCATAGACTTGGATTATTGAGATGTTGAATAGTTTGCCTTGGAAACAAACTGAGATCATTAGTGAGAGAAATCACAACTAAATAGACACCAGATATTCCCAAAACTTGTAGTGAAAGTGAAAACATTAGTTGCTCAGTCATGTCCACCTCTTTGGGATATCATCGACGGTGGCTTGCCAGGCTTCTCTGTCCATGGGATTTTCCAGACAAGAATACTGGAGCAGGTTGCCATTTCTTTCTCCAGGGGATCTTCCTGACCCAAGAACCGCACCCAAGTCTCCTTCATCTCCTCCAGTGGCAGGTGAACTTTTTACCACTGGGCCACCTGGGAAGCCCAGCTTTAAAATCACCTCCTGTCTAAAAATATAAGAATTTTATTTTCTTCTTGACAAAATTAATTAGTAAATACAGATAGTCACCTCTATTGCAAGTCAATTTAAGATGAACTATGTGTGACAAATAGTTTTGGTTTTTTTTTGTCAAATCCTCTTATTTGAAGGCTTGTCCTCTTGAGAAACCTGTATGCAGGTCAGAAAACAACAGTTAAAACTGGTCATGGAACAACAGACTGGTTCCAAATAGGAAAGGGAGTACGTCAAGGCTGTATATTGTCACCCTGCTTATTTAACTTCTATGCAGAGTACATCATGAGAAATGCTGGGCTAGAAGAAACACAAGCTGGAATCAAGATTGCTGGGAGAAATATCAATAACCTCAGATATGCAGATGACACCACCCTTATGGCAGAAAGTGAAAAGGAAATAAAGAGCCTCTTGAGGAAAGTGAAAGAGGAGAGTGAAAAAGTTGGCTTAAAGCTCAACATTCAGAAAACGAAGATCATGGCATCTGGTCCCATCACTTCATGGGAAATAGATGGGGAAACAGTGGAAACAGTGTCAGACTTTATTTTGGGGGGCTCCAAAATCACTGCAGATGGTGACTGCAGCCATGAAATTAGAAGACGCTTACTCCCTGTCTCTTATACANCACCTGTCTCTTATACACATCTAAAGCCTCTTGATGAAAGTGAGGGAGGAGAGTGAAAAAGTTGGCTTAAAGCTCAACATTCAGAAAACGAAGATCATGGCATCCGGTCCCATCACTTCATGGGAAATAGATGGGGAAACAGTGGAAACAGTGTCAGACTTTATTTTTTTGGGCTCCAAAATCACTGCAGATGGTGACTGCAGCCATGAAATTAAAAGATGCTTACTCCTTGGAATAAAAGTTATGACTAACCTAGATAACATATTGAAAAGCAGAGACATTACTTTGCCAGCAAAGATCCATCTAGTCAAGGCTATGATTTTTCCAGTAGTTATGTATGGATGTGAGAGTTGGACTGTGAAGAAAGCTGAGTGCTGAAGAATTTTTGCTTTTGAACTGTGGTGTTGGAGAAGACTCCTGAGAGTCCCTTGGACTGCAAGCAGATCCAACAAGTCCAATCTGAAGGAGATCAGCCATGGTATTTCTTTGGAGGGAATGATGCTAAAGCTGAAACTCCAGTACTTTGGCCACCTCATGTGAAGAGTTAGCTCATTGGAAAAGACTCTGATGCTGGGAGGGATTGGGGGCAGGAGGAGAAGGGGACGACTGAGGATGAGATGGCTGGATGGCATCACTGACTCAATGGACATGAGTGTGAGTGAACTCCGGGAGTTGGTGATGGACAGGGAGGCCTGGCATGCTGTGAATAATGGGGTCACAAAGAGTTGGACGCGACTGAGCAACTGAACTGAACTGAACTGATGTAATGGGTGATTCTGCTCTGCTATATAAAAAGAGTGAGATTTCTATTTGTCTTTGCAGTCTCTCAAAAGGTTGCCTGTGATGCACATCCCATTCTTGTTTAATGTTCATTCAATAGCAAAATTGTTTACTTTTCTTTTCACCTTTATAAAGAGATTTTCTGGGTTGAGAGGAAATTTTGTTTTTAATTTTATTTCCTCCAAATAGACAATATAAGTAGTCCATGTACTCTCTGAATTAGTAACTTAGAGTTTACTTAGTTTGAAAGTAGAGTTTATTTTATGCTTTCAGCTACTATCTATATTAACAGTTTGCCTAATCAAATAGGATTTTCAAACATGAAAGAGTGTAAATATCTGTTTTTTGAAGGTTGTTTATATCATTCTATAAAAATAAAATTTCAGTTTAACAATATAAATGTACCCTAGGATTTTATATTTAACACTTAAAAATATTTAAATAACATTTTATAAGTTTCAAGTTTTATTTGAGATAATTTCTTATTTTTTTATTCAGTTTTGGAGCTCCATGCTTTATGTATAATTTGAAAAGTATTCCCAATATTTCATGGCTTTGGTTATTAATCCTTATATTATTTTTCCTTTAGTAGTATTTGCTAGTATCAGCAAATACTACGGTAACATGTGAACAAGCGTTCTGATCATTAATATCACAGTAACTAAAAGCATGTCAAATCACTTATGGCAAGAGAAAAATGCAATGCTGTGATGCTTCAGAAACCATTATAGAAATATTATCCTGTCTGCTATTCAGATGATAGTATGCTTCCATTGTTTATAAAGAAAAGAAGCAACATCAATTTTGGTTTTCTTCAGAGGATTGCTAGCTCTGGCTTCCATGTCTCAGCAAAGTCACTACCCTTGTAAGGACCCTGTTCCCTTGAACAGTAACTGGCAAGGTAACTGACAATCTGTTGGTATAACTGTCAGGTCTTTTTTTATTTCCTCCAAATAGACAATATAAGTAGTCCATGTACTCTCTGAATTAGTAACTTAGAGTTTACTTAGTTTGAAAGTAGAGTTTATTTTATGCTTTCAGCTACTATCTATATTAACAGTTTGCCTAATCAAATAGGATTTTCAAACATGAAAGAGTGTAAATATCTGTTTTTTGAAGGTTGTTTATATCATTCTATAAAAATAAAATTTCAGTTTAACAATATAAATGTACCCTAGGATTTTATATTTAACACTTAAAAATATTTAAATAACATTTTATAAGTTTCAAGTTTTATTTGAGATAATTTCTTATTTTTTTATTCAGTTTTGGAGCTCCATGCTTTATGTATAATTTGAAAAGTATTCCCAATATTTCATGGCTTTGGTTATTAATCCTTATATTATTTTTCCTTCAGCAAATACTACGGTAACATGTGAACAAGCGTTCTGATCATTAATATCACAGTAACTAAAAGCATGTCAAATCACTTATGGCAAGAGAAAAATGCAATGCTGTGATGCTTCAGAAACCATTATAGAAATATTATCCTGTCTGCTATTCAGATGATAGTATGCTTCCATTGTTTATAAAGAAAAGAAGCAACATCAATTTTGGTTTTCTTCAGAGGATTGCTAGCTCTGGCTTCCATGTCTCAGCAAAGTCACTACCCTTGTAAGGACCCTGTTCCCTTGAACAGTAACTGGCAAGGTAACTGACAATCTGTTGGTATAACTGTCAGGTCTTCTTACCCTCATGGGCTTTTATTAGTCTGCCCATTTAACTAATTCCAAAATGCAGATTGGTTAGAAAACTTGGCATACACACCTTAAAGATGCCAAGAGTTGGTACACAGTCAAAAATATAGAGTAAATGAAATACAGATTAAATCCCAGCTCTGATGCTGGTTAGTTATGTTAACTATAAGAAATTCTCAGCTTGTTCTTTCGTCCATTTCCTCATCAGTAAAAGAGAATAATAAAAGCTGTTTCAAAAGGCTGCAAAGAGGATATAATAATTCACTTCAAAATCTAACACAGTAACTGCTACATTTAGGTTCCTCACTTATGTTTTGCTGTCCTTTTACATCAGGTGGAAAGGCTTCTTGGGCCACAGACTAGTGACTGTTTATCTAAAGCATCTACAAGAGACTGCTTTAGTTGTGCATCAGAGTGCAAATGATCATATAGGATATTGTTATCAATGTACAAAGAAGATTTAAATGCCTTTTTATTCAGTTTTGCTTTAATAACTAGTTAAAATCTATTTATGCCACTGTGAATTGTGGACTTATCAATATATTTTTCAGAAAATGATCAGTAGGTGATTTTCCCTTCCTTCCAATTCCAATCATTATTGTTAATCCTATTATAAAACAAACATTGTAGTTAGTATTCAAAATAACCTCCCTAAGGACCAGTGGAAAATGCCTCTGATATTCACATTGCTGTCTGCCCCTCCCAACCCCAGCCCCTGGGTGTATTTGGGCTGGCCTTATGTAGCAAATAAACTGTAGTGAAGTAACTTCTGAGGCAAAGTCATAGAAGTTTTTCAGTTTCTGTCTGAATGTCTTGCAAAACTTATTATATAAAACTGATGGCCTTATATTTAGCTTGACTGTCCTGAGCTACTCTTCTGTGAGGAAGCCCACACTAGTCATGTGGAGAGGCAGTATGGAAAGATAGAGATGCCAATCAGTCTCTAGCTGTTCCAGCCATCCCCACTTAAGTGCCAGGCATGTGACTGAAAACCCATCTGGACCACAGCCCAGTTATACCTCAGCTGATTCCAGCACAAGCCTATGGTTTCTGACTAAAATCATATGTGAACCCTGAGTGAGAACTGCTCAAGTAAGTCCAAGCAACCCAGAGGACTGTAAGAAGTAGTAATTTATCTTGTTCAGGTAGTCTCTCACATAGCAATAGAAATAGAAATCTTTTTCAATGCTTAACTTGAAAATATGGAAAAATACACCCTTTATTGGTTATAATCTATAATTATTAAAGTTATACTTTAGCTTGAGTTGTCCAAAACCACTTAAGAATGAGACTAAATCTGACAAAGCTAAAAAAATAAACTTGTACATAGGTCAAAAATACCCAGGACTTTGGGTCTTGTAACTGAATATTAGGCAGTGGGATGGTTTTTTCCTCTCCCAGTCTGTATGTTGAAGCCCTCAGACCCTAGAATCTAAGGGCCTTTAAAGAGCTGATTAAGTTAAAGTGAGGCTGTTAGGGTGGGTACAAATTCAATCTGACTCATGCTCTTTTAAGAAAAGGAAATTCCTACAAATGGAAAGACATTAGAGTTACCCACACACAAAGGAGGGACACTGTGAAGTTGAGGAGAAGGTAGCTGTATATAAATAAGGAAAAGAACCCTCAAAAAAAATAAAAAAATAAGAACAACAACTGTGTCAACACCTTGATCTTGGACTTCCAGCTTTCAGAAGTGCTGGAAAATAAATCTCTGTTGTTTAAGCAATCAGGTCTGTGGTATTGTGTTGTGGCAGCCCTAACTGTCTAATACAGACATGAAATAAGTACTAGGAGTCAAGAGTATTTCCACTGCTGANGTCAACACCTTGATCTTGGACTTCTAGCTTTCAGAAGTGCTGGAAAATAAATCTCTGTTGTTTAAGCAATCAGGTCTGTGGTATTGTGTTGTGGCAGCCCTAACTGTCTAATACAGACATGAAATAAGTACTAGGAGTCAAGAGTATTTCCACTGCTGATCAGAGCTGGGCATCTGCCTGAAGTCCCCAGGGTTAGCTGGTGTCCTATGCGTGTGTGCTCAGTGGTGTCTGATTCTATGCGACCCCATGGAATGCAGGCCACAAGGCTCCTCTGTCCATGGGATTTCTCAGACAAAAATAGTGGAGTGGGTTGCCATTTCCTATTCTAGGGGATCTTTCTGACCTAGGGATCAAACCTGCATCTCTTGAATTTCGTGCTTTGGCAGGGAGGTTCTTTAGCACTGCACCACCTAGTAAGCCATGGCAGGTGTCCTATATCAACTAGCAAATCCTGGGCCAGTATTAACATCCAGGTTCTGCCATGTCTCTAGTGGTTCTGGCTTAAGACATTACATCAATTCTACAAACTATTTTAAATACTTTGAATAAAAATGATTTGTTTCCTATAGTTTGTGGTTCAGTTCAGTTCAGTAGTTCAGTACTGTACTACTTTTTGTGACCCATAAACCGCAGGACACTAGGTTTCCCTGTCGATCACCAACTTCTGGAGTTTACTCAAACTCATGTCCATTGAATCAGTGATGCCATCAAACCAACTTATCCTCTGTCGTCCCCTTCTCCTCCTGCCTCCAATCTTTCCCAGCACCAGGGTCTTTTCCAATGAGTCAGCTCTTCGCATCAGGTGGCTGAAGTATTGGTTTACAGCTTCAGCATCAGTGCTTCCAATGAATATTCAGGACTGATTTCCTTTAGGATGGACTAATTGGACCCCCTTGCAGTCCAAAAGACTCTCATGAGTCTTCTCAATCACCACAATTCAAAAGCATCAATTCTTCAGTGCTCAGCTTTCTTTATAGTCCAACTCTCACATCCATACATGACTACTGGAAAACCATAGCCTTGACTAGACAGAGTTTTGTTGGAAAAGTAATGTCTCTGCTTTTTAATATGCTGTGTAAAGGTGGTCACAACTTTTCTTTCAAGGAAGAACCGTCCTTTAATTTCATGGCTGCAATCACCATCTGCAGTGATTTTGGAGCCCAAAAGAATAAAGTCTGTCAGTTTTCCACTGTTTCCCCATCTATTTGCCATGAAGTTTTGGGACCAGATGCCATGATCTTAGTTTTCTGAATGTTGAGCTTTAAGCCAGCTTCTTTCACTTCCATCAAGAGGCTCTTTAGTTTTTCTTTGCTTTCATCCATAAGGGTGCAGTCATCTGCATATCTGAGGTTATTGATATTTCTCCCAGCATTGTTGATACCAGCTTGTGCTTCATCCAGCCAAACCTTTCTCATGATATACTCTGCATAAAAATTAAATAAGCACAGCGACAGTATACAGCCTTAACGTATTCCGTTCCCTATTTGGAACCAGTCTATTGTTCCATGTCCAGTTCTAACTGTTGCTTCCTGACCTACATACAGGTTTCTCAAGAGGCAGGTCAGGTGGTCTGTTATTCCCATCTCTTTCAGAATTTTCCACAATTTGTTGTGATCCACACAGTCAAAGGCTTTGGCATAGTCAATAAAGCAGAAATAGATGTTTTCCTGGAACTCCCTTGCTTTTTCCATGATCCAACAGATGTTGCCAATTTAATGTCTGATTCCTCTGCCTTTTCTAAAACCAGCTTGAACATCTGGAAGTTCATAGTTCACCTACTGTTGAAGCCTGGCTTGGAGAATTTTAAGGATTACTTTACTAGCGTGTGAGATGAGTGCAATTGTGTGGTAGTTTGAACATTCTTTGGCATTGCCTTTCTTTGGAATTGGAATGAAAACTGACATTTTCTAGTCCTGTGGCCGTTGCTGAGTTTTCCAAACTTGCTGACATTTTGAATGCAGCACTTTCACAGCATCATCTTTTAAGATTTGAAATATATCAACTGAAATTCCATCAACTCTACTAGCTTTGTTGTGATGTGTCCTAAGGCCCACTTGACTTTTCATTCCAAGATATCTGACTCTAGGTGAGTGATCACACCATCATGCTTATCTGGCTCATGAAGATAATTTTTGTATAGTTCTTCTGTGTATTCTTGCCACCTATTCTTAATATCTTATGCTTCTGTTAGGTCCATACCATTTCTGTCCTTTATTGTGCCCATGGTTGCAGAAAGCATTCCCTTGGTAACTCTAATTTTCTTGAAGATGTCTCTAGTCTTTCCCATTCCATTCTTTTCCTCTATATCTTTGCATTGATCACTAAGGAAGGCTTTCCTATATCTCCCTGCTATTCTTTGGAACTCTGCCTTCAAATGGGTTTTTCGTTCCTTTTCTCTCTTGCCTTTAACTTCTTTCTTTTAACAGCTATTTATAAGGACTCCTAAGACAACCATTTTGCCTTTTTTCATACCCTTTTCTTGGGGATAGTCTTGATTGATGACTCCTGTACAATGTCAAGAGCCTCTGAACATAGTTCATCAGGCACTCTGTCTATCAGATCTAATCCCTTGAATTTATTTCTCACTTCCACTGTATAATCATAAGGGATTTTATTTAGATCATACTTGAATGGTCTAATGGTTTCCCCCATTTTCTTCAATTTAAGCCTGAATTTGGCAATGAGGAGTTCATGACCTGAGCTATAGTCGGCTGCCTGTCTTGTTTTTGCTGACTGTAGAGAGCTTCTCCATCTTTGGCTGCAAAGAATATAATGAATCTGGTTTCAGTAGTGACTGATGTCCATGTGTAGAGTCTTCTCTTGTGTTGTTGGAAGAGGATGTTGACTATGACCAGTGCGTTCTCTTGGCAAAACTCTATTAACCTTTGGCCAGCTTCATTCTGTGCTCCAAGGCCAAATTTGCCTATTACTCCAGGTATTTCTTCACTTCCTTTTTTGCATTCCATTCCCCAATAATAAAAAGGGCATTTTTTTAAGGGGGGGTGGTGTTCATTCCAGAAGGTCTTGTAGATCTTTATAGAACCATTCAACTACAACTTCTTCAGCATTACTGGTAGGGGCAATGACTTGGATTACTGTGATATTACATGATTTGCCTTGGATACAAACAAAGATCATTCTGTCATTTTTGAGATTGCATCCAAATACTACATTTCAAACTCTTTAGTTGACTAAATTGGTAACTCTATTTTTCCTAAAGGATTCTTGCCCACAGTAGCAGATATTATGGTCAAC